>WOVY01003623.1:0-174436 GCA_013436015.1 Rhipicephalus annulatus | reverse complement strand
TTATTTTTATTTATTTATAAATACTACAATCCCTAGTCGGGACTTTGGTAGGGTGGGAAGATGAACAATGCATGATCTGGTACTACGAAATGTGTGGAACAAGTGGTAGGCGTAACCAGGTCACATAATTCGTATGACGTAAAACAGAAAGTGACCTATCAAAAAAATGAAACGCGGTTACACATCTGAACATACACGCCGCATGCATACCAATACATATATAGCAATCCTCAATGCAATTACGTGCACACAAGAACAAAATACCGAGTGTAGGTAAATAATATAGCAATAACGAAATGAAACACAAATACATGCATAGACCTTCAAGAATAAATGTGCACTCTTACTAAGTACGCATGTGTGCATATATACGAAATATAAATGAGATCCAGGTTCATGAACACAGACTAGAAGTAAAACTTGCCAATGAAGACTGTAACACTTGCTCATTTGTAATAAATTCCAATCATTCACCGTTCTGGGGAAAAAAGAATATTTAAATGCATTATTTCGCGTTGATGTGGTGTTAGTGTTCTATCATGCCGTAATCTTGTGCTGTATCTAGAGGTGAGTGGCATAACAGAATATGTGTCGACCTTAACATGCCCCATTAATATTGGTAAAGAAACTTCAAACGTGAATGACGGTTTCTAGTGGATAGAGGTTGAAGCTTAGCTCTGGTTAACAGATCTGTTACTGATGTACGGTCATAGCGATTATATATAAATCGTACTGCTCTTTTCTGAATGGATTCCAGTTTATCAATATTTGTTTTGGTATATGGGTCCCAGATAATTGCAGCGTAGTCTAACCGGGCAGAATAACGGATTTATACGCAAGGAGACGTACAGTGGGGGTGGATAGTTTCAGTGCTCTGCGGAGAAAAAATAGTTTACGTTGTGTGTGAGCTATGACTTGGTCGATGTGTTTATTCCACCGAAGGTCACTTGTTATTAAAAGGCCTAAGTATTTGTACTCGGTTACCACACTGAGGTAATTGTTTTTATAGCCGTAATAGTAAGTTAGGGGCGTTTTTTTTGCGAGTAATTTTCATTGCTACTGTTTTTTCAAGATTAAGACACATCTGCCAACTTTCACACCATGACATAACCTTCTCAAAAGCTTGATTTAGGAGTAGCTGATCATTCGAGTTTTTAACTTCGCGGTACAGGATGCAGTCATCGGCGTAAAGTTTAATTTTTACAGGGATGCCGTCAACTATATCATTTATGAAAATGAGGGAAAAAAGTGGTCCGAGTACCGAACCCTGCGGGACACCAGATGATACAGAAACTCTACCCGAGCAATGTTGATTAAAAGAAACCATTTGTAGACGACCAGTTATGTATGATGAAATCCAGGATATTAGCTTAGGGTTTTGAAGTACCAAATTTAATTTATAAAGCAGTTTATTATGAGAAACCGTATCGAAAGCTTTGCGAAAGTCTAGAAAAATAGCGTCAGTTTGATTACCATTATTAATAGATGTCGCAAAATCGTGTATAGTTTCTACTAATTGAGTTTGTGTAGAGAAGCCTTTGCGAAAACCATGTTGTCCCTTGGTGAAGAAGTTTTGTTCTTCGAGAAATACTGAGATGTGTTTATGTATGCATGTTCCATTAGTTTGCAAGCTGTCGAAATAAGCGATATGGGGCGGTAATTTTTAACCGTAGATTTGCTCCCGTTTTTGTGTAGCGGTGTAATCTTAGCTATTTTCCAATCTAGAGGAACCTCGCCCTCCTGCAATGATTTCGAAACAATACATGAAGGTACTTTGCCATCCACTCCGCATACCGCTTTAAAAATTCGTTAGGGATGTCATCGGGACCACATGATTTTTTATATCTATTTAACAGCAAGTTCAGTATTCCCGTTTCGCTAATGACAATGTCTGGTACTGGCGGAAGAGAAAGACTGAAATCTGGCAATAAATTGTTATCTTTGGTGAAAACAGATTGAAATTGAGCATTGAATGCGTTCGCGATCTTTGAGCTGTCGTGAGTAATGGAACCATCAACTTCAAAAGCCGTGGAAGAACGAGACGAAGGGGAAATCAATCTCCAGAATTTTTCTGGGGATGTCGAGATAAAGCGTGGTAGTAGTACACTATGGTAGTTTTGTTTATCCTTCGAAACTTCATTTTGAAGTTTAACGGTTAAAAGAGATATTTCTTGCTTTTGAGCATTTGTTGAAGAGCCCTTCTTCTTTAATCTTTTAAGTTTTCTTTAGAGCTGTAGTGTAGGCCGAGTTATCCAGGGGTTTCTCTTTTTTGGTTTCTTGACAATACGTGGCACAAAACGATCCATGGCATTCCATAATAATAACTTTTTAAGCGGTCCCAAAGATAGTTTACGCTAGCATCACTGCTTGCAAACGTGTCGAAATGAAAAGACAACGTATCTATTATTGAAACATCATCTGCCCTGGAAAGTTTGGAAAGTTACGAATTGATCTATGTTCGTTCATTGATACACCGGAGAGTGTTAGTAATACCATTTCGTGATCAGAAATTGCCAGGATGAATTTCACATGTAACACAAGGTGCAGGAAAGCCACGAATGAAAAACAAGTCAAGTATAGATCTAGTTTGGCCTTGTATCCTAGTGAAGTCATCAACAATTTGTAATAAATCGAATGCAAATACGAAGTCTATAATTGCTTCACCTACTTTGTCGTTTTGCTTCCTGATAGTCAGCAAGCTCCAATCAATGTTTGGTGCGTTAAAGTCACCAGCCAAAATGACTCTATCTTCTTGCCTTACGTGAATGGTCATGTAATTTTGTAATTCAATGAGATCGATGGGTTCCAAGGAGGGTGGCCTGTAAACAACGCCAATAACGTATTTAACATTTCCGTGATAAGTTTTGCAGAAGAGAGCTTCAACGTTAGGTACATCAGGCATTCTAATAATGTTCAAGGAATTTTTGAAGAGAATGCAAACTCCTCCTCCTCTTGCCCCGCGATCTTTCCTGAACACATTGAAATCAGCTGGTACAAATTCGCTATCGAAGATCGAATCATTTAGCCAGTTTCGGTTAATAGAAGGATACTAGGATCATGGGCAAGTATGATACCTTCCAGCTCAGTACTTTTGTTTAATATACTTCGGCAGTTCATGTTTAAAAATTCGCATATGTGGGCAGGGGCGCATTACTGGTCATTTACGAGGTGCTTTATTTAGTTGACAGCGTTCATTTCTCTCGTCATTCCACGTGTAAAAAGTACCATCGACACAAAGTTTGTCATGAACGAGTTTGACTTTAGCACCCCTTGCTCTATCTTCTGTTGCACTGTTCCAAAGATTTTTTTCGTATCTCTCGCACTCGCTTGGAGAAATCCTGAGAAAGAGAGAGGGATGTGCCTTTTAATTTATAGGATTTTCTGAGAATGCTTTCCCTTTTCACGATAATTCAAGAATTTAAGGATTACGGGGCGAGTTTTTGCACCCTTGAAGCCAAGCCTATGAATTCTTTCTATAGCGGGAGTCGGTACTTGCAGTTTTTCCAAGAAAATACCTTCTACAACTTTCTTTTCTAGCTCCTCACTAGATTCTACCGACGTCTCATCCAAGCCATATATTATTAAGTTATTTCTGCGACTTCTGTTTCTCTAGGTCATCTACTTTTCAATGAGTGAGGCTAATGCAGCACTCTGATGTGAAATAACCTTCTCCATGTCATTTACTTGAGTTGTTAATTTATTGAGGCTGGAAAGCTGCTGTTCTATCCCGTTAATCTTTTCAGCTAAGGTAGTGATCTTACTCTCAAATTTCTTTTGGTTGGCTTGGATATTTTCTACGGTAGCACTAATTTTATTTTGGCCGGCTAATAGCTGCGCCAGCAGATCTTTATCAGACGGACCGGGATTCGACTCGATGTCACCACATACCAACAAGTTTACGATAACAGAAGAAAAGCGCATAAAAATATGTTTAGCAAAACGTGGGCAGGGCAGCAGCAATAAGAACCGGTCATCACTACGGTACGAGTAAGCTAATGAGCAATCACCAACCTGTATTAAAAAGCAGAAAGGGTTGCTGAGCATTCCGTCCGGTTTGCTGCTGCCTGGCCCACTGGTGAATAACGGCGGTGTGAGGCTTTTTATAAGAGCTTGAGCGTCCACGTGACATGACGTCGTTGAACTTCGGTGCCAGGCAGGCGGCGTGACAAAGGGGAGTGGCGCCACATCGTCGATGCAGCCATCCGCACGTGTCGCGCGATCTGGTTCCTGGGCGCATGTCCATTCTTTGCTTGTCACAGTAGCTGAAGCGTGGTCGATAGGTGAGTGCTGTCCTCCGAGAAAGACAGCTGCAACCTGTATTAAAAAGCAGAAAGGGTTGCTGAGCATTCCGTCCGGTTTGCTGCTGCCTGGCCCACTGGTGAATAACGGCGGTGTGAGGCTTTTTATAAGAGCTTGAGCGTCCACGTGACATGACGTCGTTGAACTTCGGTGCCAGGCAGGCGGCGTGACAAAGGGGAGTGGCGCCACATCGTCGATGCAGCCATCCGCACGTGTCGCGCGATCTGGTTCCTGGGCGCATGTCCATTCTTTGCTTGTCACAGTAGCTGAAGCGTGGTCGATAGGTGAGTGCTGTCCTCCGAGAAAGACAGCTGCAACCTGTATTAAAAAGCAGAAAGGGTTGCTGAGCATTCCGTCCGGTTTGCTGCTGCCTGGCCCACTCAACATGAATGGATATATAGGTTCCTATGCCTAAGAAAAATTTCGACTCGTCGTGTCGTCTGTGTATATTTGGAAAATTGGAGGACGATTGCGTTCTGCCTTCAAGAGTAGATCGCGATAGCATAAGGGGCCCTCAAGCGCATCCCCACTTGAAATGCTCGCCTGCTTCGGTTCTGTACACCTAACATTGGTCTCAAAGTATCAGTTAATGACAACTGGAAGTCAAATTGGTAAAAATACAATACGCTATAATTACTCTGTTTGCAAATCAACGAAGGGCCCCCTAAGCGTCTGTAGGGCTACCTGCGAACCTGCGCAGCTTTGTTGATGGCTGTGCTGCTGATGGTCATCAAATATGTCTTGAACGCTTAGAATAGGAGGCCCTTCAAAACACTCACTGATTGTTCAGTTCACATCTCATGACGCCTGAAAGATTCCACGCTTCTGCGGCTCAACATAAAGAGACTTTTTCCACTACATGACATTCATATAGTTTTTTTTTGTTTCATGCAGTTTCGAAAATTAATATTTCTCAGTGGGAAGAAGACATACTAGTGGATTGTGGCTCGCAGGCAGAAGCTCTGGTTGTCACGCAAATGGCCTCCGTCGAGCGTCATTCAAATTCGGAATATATGCTTTCTTTGTTTGCATTTTGTAAACTTTTCGGTCATCTGCAAGATGATTTTTCGGTCACAACCAACTATACCGAAGCTGACACTGACGCAAACGTTGGAATTTTTGTGGAATGAGCTCTTGAAAGCTATTTTGTTATTATTAGGTCGAAGGCTAATTGACTAATATAAAATGTAAACAAGAAACGAGCCGAAAACACACATTTGAAAAGGAACAACACAATTTTATTTTCTTGTCCTTGCTGCTCTCTCGTGCCAGAATGTTAGCACCTGAAATGAATCGAAACGAACGTCGTGAAAACAAATCCCTCGAGTATCCTCTCAGAATTTTCATCCGTTGGTTAAACACTCCCCACCTTGTATAAATAATATGGCTTTAAAAAAAGCAGTGGTTCTATCTAATTTGAAGTTCGCAAAGCGATATCAGCTAAACACTCCTCACCTTGTATAAATAATACGGCTTTATCAAAAATCAGCGTTTATATCTCCTTTGAAGTTCGCAAAGCGATACTTTCCTCTAGATATATCAACGAATAATTGCAAGGGTTTAGATATGGGTAAAAGTGGTGCACTTATTGAATTTCAAGAAAGAGCATTAAAGCATTTGTGACTAGCGTGAAGTTATATATTACCTTCGTTGCTCATTTGTCATTAAAATGAAGTACTCTTCTGGCGTGTTGTAATGTCCGCAGTAACCAGCTATGTGACTAAGTAATATGAAACATGTGTGCTTCAGAAAATACCTGCCTGGGTTCTACACAGGTATATTTGTGGTCACAAAATTGGTGTTTCGCTTTAGTTCACACCAGCCAAGGGATATACAGATAAGGCGAAATAGATAGATAGATAGATAGATAGAGAGATAGATAGATAGATAGATAGATAGATAGATAGATAGATAGATAGATAGATAGATAGATAGATAGATAGATAGATAGATAAATAGATAGATAGATAGATAGATAGATAGATAGATAGATAGATAGATAGATAGATAGATAGATAGATAGATAGATAGATAGATAGATAGATAGATAGATAGATAGATAGATAGATAGATAGATAGATAGATAGATAGATAGAAGTAAACGGGGTGTCTCAGCTAAATAAATTCGGCATTAAAAGAAACCGCGTGGTATGTTAGAGGTAATCCTGCGTACTTGCAGTCATAATATTATACACCAAAAGCTGTATATTGCTAGTACAAATGAAAATTCATTCGGCTGCCGTGTGATGAGCTGTCTCCATTAGCTGTGTTATCAGTTACATTGTTCTTTGGTGTGCTTGCCATTGGCTGCGTTTTGTGTGACGCCATCGCACCCATGCCGCCAAACCTGCATGCAAGAGTTTCTCCTGCGACCTGTCCGTCAAGTGGTCTCACGATAAGAGACGCTTGAAAAAACGCGATGTTACGATGTCAGTGTGATTCTAGCGGGAACTCGTTCACCGGGCGAACGCCGCTTTCGACGGTAGTTTCACGAGTGGCACAGTGGCTTTGGCTGCGACCTCTGTGATCGCCTGTGGTTTGAAAACAATTATTGTGATTAACGCATTGTAAAACGCATCTAACCACTCAATACATTCCTCTATGACCGTGATCGCGCGAAGCACAATGTGCAGCGTGTGAAATAAGCACTTTGGTAAACCGAGCGACAGATGTGTCTAAACTCACTACGATTAAGAACATGTAACCAGTAATTGTGAAACGATTCAGTACCTCGTCGGGTCGAGCACTCTGCTAAATCGGGCTGAACGCTTCAGCTTTCGCTGGTTTACCATTTGTGCAGATTTCTTTGGCGGAATTTTTTTTTCGCTGAACACTAATAATATTTAATATAATTAGCCGGCTTTTATATCGCTGGAACACCGACCTTATCTGGTGCATTGCCTCAGATAACCCCTAATGAAGCATCATTTTTGGTGAAATTCCTTGTTTTTCCGAGAAAAACAAAATGCGCGAAGCAAGTGAAATGTGGTATAGAAGCCCGCTCAAACGCCGCAAATCGAGCACTTCCAAGCGTTTTCTAGATGATACGCTTTCTTACAAGGTACGCATTGCATATAGATGACGAGGTATGCTGCTGCCGGTAATTTTAACCTTCCTCCCACGAACAACGTCTAAGGAGAACGGCGTCTGCAGTTCGTCGGTACCAAATCTCGAATAGATTGCCCCGGGATATAAAATCAGCTGTTAACTTTCCTCTGAAAATATTGATATGTGGGGTTTAACGTCCTAAAACCACCATATAATTATGAGAGACGCCATTTTCCTCTGAAAATAAAATGAAAAAAAAGAAAAAAACACTTCCTTGGAATCTTTAATGTGTCTCTGTAACCCCCTTAATAGTAACAAAATTTTTCAATTCTTTTATTTAGCCATCAGTACGTCCAGCGAAAGTTTACTGGGTAGTTGTCATTACTCATTGCCTTTCGTTTGCTTGTATATAAACAATACATCTTTCTTTTGTCTTACCTAACTTCGAGTATCTGAATATATATGTCTGTACAATGCCTAACCTTCTTTACTATATCTGCAATGTTTAGCATTTCGTATCTAGGTTCAATGCCTTGTTCTATTGTTTTGCTACATGTGATATTGTAGCCCTGTGCTATCGTTAGGATACCGTGCCATCTTGTATCGCATAATTTTACCCTATTCTAGCCTTTGGCTATGGGTCCAAACAGTTTTTTGAGCTCTCATGTTGGAATTGAAAATAATGTGAAATGAAAATGAAAATGGTATTCAGGAATAATCAAGACATCATTAGGAGCAAAAGTGTTGGAAACCTATTTATTAGGCTTATAAACAACAAGGGGTGACTAAACAAAAAAAACAAAGACTGAAGTGAGCTAGACATAATGTTTAGCACTAGCTATGAAACATAATCAGGAAGGCAACGTAGAGCTAATATAGCTTGAGTGAATATTTGTTGTGAGTAACTTAATTAGGCAAATAAATATTTATCAAAACGTAATAGAAAACTATGTATATAGAGTAGGTGCAAGGTTTCCGAATCAATGCTTTATTAAAAACTTAGTGACAGGGGCAAACTTTAGTGAAGACTTGATGTATTCACAGTAATCATGCGATTCAGCTGCTCTTTTAAACTGCACATTTGTGGCATTTCTGGTAGCCTTTTCTACCTAAAATACGGCGTGCTGACTACCTCAAGACCCATGCTCACGTAGTTTGGCAAGTTCACTATCTCTCCGCGTGTAGTAGCCTTACTTTTTCCGTGTAAATCAGGACGGATAATTCAGGGAGGAAGGAACATGAGAGAACAGAAAGTTAGGAATGAGAACCAGTCTAAAAGAAGTAGCGTGCTACCCCACGCTGGGCACAGGATGAAGGAGTTTAAAAGATCGAGAAAGAAGGAGAGCAGAGCACGCGCACACGAAGTCGCACATATCACAGCCATTAAGACCCTATAAACCAATAATGCCCTGTGGAAGTTCGATGACTCGATGAAGTTCAGCCCCACTATCGCCATCTTTATCTTTTGTCACTTTGACCTCTCAGGACGTCATTCCGGAATGGTTTCCGCTATGATAGATCTGAGATCTACGTGAGCTGACGCCACTGCAAGTGAGTTTCTCGGTGCTTTATAAATAGCAAGGACGGCAGAAAAATATCTGGTGTAGTGTCTCTTGACCATAAAGCACTGTTAACCATAAAGCCTTTCTTTGCCATAAACGGCAAAGAACAGTGGCATCGTTTCAGTGCACTCCAGTAGGTGTCTGTAGGCGTAGAAAGGTCAAGATGGGGGAGTATTCATTGCGCAGTCTCTTTCCTGTATTCCAAGTGGGAAGACTGATTTATCAATTTCTCGTGCGGCCAGACGAAATGAGACAGCAGCCTCGACTCTTGACAAAGGTATTGTCTCAAGGCTTGCCTCCTAGCAGTGATCTCTTTCTTTTGCTCTTCATTTTTTATGCAACTTTTTGTTTCTTTTTATAGCTTTCTCTCATTTTTTCTTTTTTTCCGTTCTTTTTGATTTCACTTTTCATTCCATGCAATAGTTATCCTATTTCCCTTTCTTTCACCTTCACTCTGCTAGCCGCAACTTCCTGTTCCACACTACTACAATGCAATTCTAGACTTCTCCACAACCACTAATTAATATTTGCTTTAATTAGCGTGCCCGCCACTCTTCATTTCTTTGTCCAAATTTTTTTTGTTCTTAACTGTCTCTCTTTTTTATGTTTTTGTTCTTTTATTTTTACCTTTCTTTCCATGCTATATTTGTTTTATTTCACTTCTCCTTATCTTCACTGTGCTAGCCAGTAACTTGCTCCTCCACACTATAAGAATACAATTTTAGACTGGACTACAACTATTATTTATGATTTACTCTGCTAGCGTGCCATGGTAGCCGGTGTTTAGGATGCTCAGCATTCATCTTGGGTTGGCGAATTCGAATCTCGCCTAGCGAAGAAGCGTTCTTTCTAGAAAGATTCTTCCTCTCTACCTTATTCTTGCTCCTTTCTCTCTGTCTTTCTGAGTCTCAAGCATTCTATCGCTTTTCTCTGCGTCTGTACTCGCTCTCTCGCTCCTCATCGCAGTTAGTACTTTCGCGCAGGAGAAATAGGCGCACATGCTTTAGGGCCGAAGCAGAAAATAAAAATTAGAACTATTGTCAGGAAAGGAAGACGACGCAGAAGACCATGTGCCTGTTTATCATGATCCTTTCTATTTTCGCGGCTGACTGAGCGATGGCGGCCTAAAGGTGTCGACAGAGCGACACAAGGCGTTAAAAGAGAGCCAGAAAGAGCTCTTCTGGCTGACCTTGGTCAGCAGCTGTTCAATAAATTCAGTTGTGCTGGTTACCCCTGGAATTCAATTGAATCCGCGCTTATCACCTTTTCGTTACGATATTCATACCGAATTATTCCTATAGATGCGTTGCTTACCATGTGACTGTAACTCGTCTCATGTGGTCATGGCAGGTGATGTTAGCACATGGGCACCGTACCATCAAGGTTTGGCCCGGTAAAATGGGTAGCGGTCCTTCAGTGCACATGCCTGTGAGGAAACAGGGAGAACAAAGACTATTTATTTGAATTTAGTAGTACTGAGATAAAACAAACGGCCGAAGCGGTACGTTCAACAAATAAATAAATGCTTTTAAAATGATATCGTGGGCGTAGCGCATAATTTAGGTGACAACATCAATGATATGCATCGCTTTGCAAAGGCAGGAGCAGATGGAAGTGCTTTTGCAGTGCTGCATGCAGTGGACTTAGAAAATGTTTTATAAATAGAAATGACACCTCGTTTATGAAACTGCACAACGATAACACTGATTGAGTAGTACATCATTCAGTCCCACGTTAGACAAGGCGCCCACTGCGCTATGACATGTGATGGCTAAAAGCTGTTTATTTTTGTGTTTCAGTATAGGTGTCATTTCAGTGCCCGCTTAAGGCGAACAAAATCTATTTGACACGCCCGCGGCCACGTTCTACAAAATGAAGTCAATACTATTTTACTAGTAATTTCTTATTTCGTTAGTCTAGTGCTCACAAGAAGCAAAACCTATTATGAGAACTTCGAAACAGATTGGCTTACAGGCATATATTTTTCATTTAGAAACTTTTTCTGCATAAGTTTTGTGTCTTCAGAAAATAAAAACAACAGGGCTAGGTTGGTCAATCGTATTTTGTACGCATTGTTCACATAGTTATGTCCATGGTAGCTCAGAGTGACGCACACCAGCTTATACAACGTGAACGTTTCCGTTGGATAGGGAAAGCCTCATCACCTTCATTGATACTTTTGTCTGCTCGTGGCCTGATGTATTCAATGTATTATGAAGTATGACAGATAACAAATACCAGTATGGCAAGCCAAACACGGTTTTTTCATGGGATATTCAATCGTCGACTGCTTCTGTTGGAAACGATAATGATGTGAACTAACCGACAGTGATGCCATCTGAAGTATAAAGGACGTTAGTTTTCGTAGTTATGGCATATATTTGGGAGAAACGGGGTGATGAGAAACCTCGCTGCTGTGAGAAAAACACCAGCGACCTCCAAATATCACGTTCGATGCCCTATAATATTAGCAACCGTGGCGATCGTCCCCCAATATGTTGCCTTTTACGTCAGAGTGTTATCACGACTAGTAACAATGACGGCAATTGTGGAACACTATTTTTTGGCTCTTTGGCGTCAAGCGACGCATGATTTCATTACATGGTGGAAAGCCGACCAAGGCTTATCTTGAAAATGGTGCATACACACGAGGACAACACACGAGGAGTTGGTGTAGTGGCTAAGGTACACGGCTGCTGAACCGCACGTCGCGGGATCAAATATGCCTGAGGCGGCTGCATTTTGTATGGAGTCGATAATGCTTAGACCAGTGTGCTCAGGTGTGGCTGCATGTCAAAGAGCACGAATTGGTCGAAAGTTCTGAGCCTTGCACTACGGCGTCTCTCATAATCTCATGGTAGCTTTAGGACGTTCAACCCCACATGACTACAACAAGGAAAGACACCCGAGGACACAAGACGAGATTGATTGTTCTTTTTATCCTGGCACAATTCGCCGTAGAGAATTCGCATTACAACGAGTGATGTCTTGCTATATAAATAATTGGTACATAATAGGAAAATGTTAGGCAATGAATACTTTTGAAAGTGCCTGTAACATTATGTCACTGAAAAATGGTAAAGACACGTGGTTTTAATGAATATAGGAAATTCAATTCATTTATTTAAAATATGACCAATTTTTTGGGAAATGTGCTTTATTTCGACAAAGTTCGCATTTTATCAGTCTCCTCTCACGTAGGAAGTCCCATACGGCCTGACAAACGCTCCTGTGGCTAAATTCCAGCACGGTAGCCCCACAGAAAAGACACACCGGAAGGGATACATTTAAACTCATCTTTAAAACAATGGGACATGTGTTGTTTGTTTCTTCTTTTTCCTTATTTTGCATGCACTATTTTGAGGATGAATACCAAGCAACTTGCTCAAATCACTATTCTTCTCAGCTGACCAACGATATCTCACTCATAACCTGAGCCATTTAAATATACCAGAATGGAAAGATGCGTTACCGTGGTGATGCACCTTGACAAGTTCAACAGTTGGCGCAATACGACGCTTCCTTCGCCAAATACCTATTGCGACATCTTCTTTTCTGTGTTGCCCACTTGGCTACGGCTGGGCTTTTACCATTAGTTGCAGGCTATCGTGAGAGTTTAACTAAATAGGTTGGTTTCCATAGCTCACTTGAGAAATCTTGAAGTTGCAGCGAGCACCCAGTAATCATTTCACTCTTCCTTGGCTGAGTTGCGAGAGATTGTAGCTGAACTCACTCTACGTCGGCATGTCTCTGATCCCTCTCTTTCTTATCAACGAAGACCAGTACATTCCCAATGGCAGTCGTGAAAATGCCGGGCACCTTTTCTGAAGCCCTGGTGAGTGTCTTGGCCTCTTCTAAGGCCAGCTTGAACTGGGCAAGCAAGGAACAACCTTTGTTGTGCTAACATATACCGAAGACGATGAGGATTCGTAACATTTGGTTCACCATGCTCTCGAAGTTGAATTTTAGGCAAGCCTAGATCACGAGATTATCAATAAACGATCGATTGCCGCTATGTTTTGTTTATTCGTACAATCCGCGAAACTACCAGCGATTTCATCAGTTGTTCTGGTCTTTTAGGCATTCCACCACGTCGTCATAGACTACACTGTTCACCAAGTTGATATAACTACTTCCTTATGCAACAAGTATAGTTCTGTCGCTCCAAGAAGATATCAGTAAAGTGTGGCTCCTCACGGAATTCATTCCTACAAGCCTCTCAATGAAGTCTTTTAGGGGTACGCTATTCGCCTGTATCCCTGTGTGTTCAGAGTAGCCAAACGTCCCCCTGCTCCAAAACAAGCTGCTAGGTGAGATCAACGACGTAATGCTATCCGCTTAAAAAAAGATAACCCAGACAGCAAAATGGTTTTGTGTCTCGACAATTCTCGATCATATACCGCTTTGTAGAGGTTTCCTTGTTGTATATTTCCGCAAGCTAAGTTGACAACAACAGCGTAACTTCGGTCGACATCGTTAGACGCATAAACATGCAAATCAACATTCGTTGGTTACGAAAACATTCTCGAAAATTCATAGGACATTATTGCGATTTGAAAAATAAATTCCCCGCGGTGCTTTCACCTAAATACGTATTGGGGGAACCCTTCAGTCAGCTGGTATTACTCATACTATGCGATGCGCTAATACTGCTGTCTGTCTGGACGTGGAGTGAAAGCGCCTTCATAGTTTTCTGAAATAGGGATGATGCTATTCTACATTCTGACACTCCATTACAGATTCATTAATTGTACATGCCTAAAGAGCGTATTTAAAATAAGCCTTTCGCAATTGTCGATGTTCTTAATACGTACATGCATATTTATTTTTGGTGTTTTAGTGGCACACAACTTCAGACGCTAATAGAGTTAAATGTGTTATCGATTCGCACAGGCCTCAGTCAACTATATCAGAACATGCTTGACCCATGTGAAGGTGGCATAACACAGTGCGCACAGGATAAAAATATGATGAAACTAATGCCAGCACTCAATTGGGTTAGTACGTACCAGAAGATGCACCAATAGTACCCAAACAATGACGTTTGCAGAATATAACTTTTAATACCCGGTCAAGGTGCAAACGCCTATGATCATGACGTGAGTGTTACTACCTCAAGCGACGCAATTTCAAGCAATATGAACTGAAAATAAATATCACGTTTTCATCGCCAAAGCCTACAAAGTCACAACAACAGAACTGCATACCAGCTGAAGCCTAGGTTCGCAATGATGAATTTGAGCGAGACTTTCTTTCGCAGAAACGCACAAAGCTGTCGGGAAATGAAACTCATCTTCGTATCATAGTACAAAAAAACGCACTTATCCTTCACCATTGCTGTTTGTTAGCACTCACGTCGATTCATACACTTCGAAGCACAGTGACATATAGCAGATATTCATTCACCATTGCCAACAAGAAGAGTCGTCTTGTCACATTCTTCCACATTCTGCGATACCACCACAAGGACCATTGATCCCAAAACCAACAGAGCGTGCTTCATCGCGTATGTTGTTAAGCGGATAGTGAACAGCCTGAAATAAAAAGAATATGCATTCAGCTTCAAATACTCGTTTGAAGGCACAAATGGTGCCCTGTGGGTACATCGACGGTGAAAAGAACTGGGCTATACAGAATTAATTGTACAAATTATGCTTTACGTTAAACTTGATCAAGAAAGGGTTAGCGCACTTTTTTATGAATATTACAGTTTAGGATTGTGAAATCAATTTTTGATGCATGAACTAAGATGTCTTAGCCTGGTATATTTAGAAAGGCCGGCTATACAGAAGTAAAAAAAAAGTTGTCGGCTACCTTCCTTTCTTTCTATATATCTACCGCGCTAATACCAGTTTGTTTTATTGATGACCGAATCGCACGAGCTACGAAAATTCAAATGCAGACAGGAGATACAAGCGCTCCCAAAGTCTAACGTTCAGGAATCACCAGTTAAGGTTTTAAAATGCGAAGCATTTCTCAGAGAACTTTGGCGTCTTTGAGCCCATCTATCTCTCTCTCTCTCTCTATCTATTTATCTATCTATCCATCATCTCTTTATCTATCTTTTTGAAGCATACAATATATATATATAAATATATATATATATATATATATATATATATATATATATATATATATATATATATATATATATATATATATATATATATATAGTAAAGCGCATTGTAAGTGGCCTTGATTACGTGGGTTTGCACATTTTATTAAGAACTGTGTAGACACATTCAAGTTCACGAGTACGCATTGCAGTAAACTATTGTGATTTCGTTCTGTGTCACATCAAAGGGAAAGTATGCAAACCGACAAATGCTGCTTCTAAGGCGTGCGCCATTCTGTTTGGCGTTTGGCTGCCTAAACGTGTGCTGACTTCTGTAATGTCCACTAATCTTTCGAAAATGCACAAAGTTGGACAGTTAATTCGTTAGAAAGAAAAGAAAAGCCAATCGTGTGAAAGTGCAGTCGTTCCACGTTCATAACCAGTGTACAAAGCATATATATCTTTTAGTGCTATTTATTCATCTACTCTATACTCCATCTCCCCGTTACTCATCCCCAAGACCACAGGCTGTAAGCGCCATACATGCTTGAACGGCAAAATATTTGTCCTGATATAATCACGTTAGAAATGGCATGACTGAGACATTTGCGCTTATTTGACACGTGTTCACATCGATGCACGATTTATTCATTATTCTTGGTAACTGGTATACCTAAGCAATATGGCAGCGCCCATGTGGAAGTGACCACCCACTTCGAAATGAACTTGCGCTCGCTATGTGATGTGCTGCGAGCAACAAGTAAAGGCTGAAATGAACCATCAATTTGCATGCATGAAACACATTTTATAATTATTAAGAAGATGCATTGTGTGTTTAGGCGCACCTGTTAAGTCTCACAAGCTCATAATTTATTAATGGTTCTTGGAATTAGGGCAGCATAGCCTCAAACACATTAGGAAGCTTTCAAATAGGAGCCCCAATTGTTACAGGGCCTCAAAGATATGGCGTTGAGACCACTGCACACGCACGCGACGTGAACAGGGTTCAGTTTTCGCGTCGGGGACGCTTTCTCTGACATTTAGCGGGAGCCCCACAGCCAGCCCCAAAAGCTTTGCGTGTAGCAAAGGACACGGCATCAATTGAAGTAACGGCTCTCAGTCAATACTAGATTTACCCTGTTCGGAAATTTCTAGCTCCTGCTTGATCGAAAGCGAGCTCACGCACTACTCAAGCGTTGAGGCGCCAACTTGGGGCCCGTTCTCGAGAGCTCTGTATTGCTCTCGAAGCATCTGCACATTAGTCTGAAGCAAATACAAGCGTTAGATTGCAACGTACAGGTCGCAAAGCGCACAAGGACGACTTGACAAATTCCATGCAGAGGGCACCAGATGTGATGAGTGCGGCCATTTTTTCCCAATGACGCCATCTGTTTTCATTTGTCGACCTACGCATGTGGGCATGTGCCAAACACACGCTGAGCAGACTATATGATGCTGATGAGTGCACATGAAGAGGCTAATCGTCGTTCCTTGTGGCTATGAGGCCCTGTCACCTTCGCAAAGCTGACACAAGCTTCCGAGATGGAGCATAGACAATACGAAATCACATGTGACCTATAGCAGTGTTGCATCTCTGGTTGGTTTTTGTACTTTCACATATCAAGGAAGACCCACTATTAGTCCAAAAACGTTTCGCAGTTTTTCAGGAACCTGAAGTTGCTAAAGCAAAGATGCGTTTTCTATGTGTTGTGCTTCTGAATCTGAATGCCTTTTTGTATACATATAGTGTTTTTACACATACAGAGTGCTCATGAAGATATATGACATTGCTTTTCTTTCAAGGTATAAGTGACGTGTTTCAAATTCCATAATTTCGTGCAACGAGGTTTACTGCTGCATGATTTCGTGCATTCATAGATTCTTTGCGATGAAGGCTATGTAACCGCACTTTTCTATGCAAACGTCGAAAATCAAGATTGTGATACCCGAATGAATTAATGTATTAAGAGAAGCTCTTTGACGCTCAGGCATCTAATGAAATATTCTTTTAAAATGGCCATCCGTGATGTTGTATTTACGATGACAGTAATTCTACGCAGCGAATCAAAAAATTGCAAGAACAAAAAGTGCAGTTATTCTGCGTAATCCTGAGAGTTGCCAAGTGGACGTAACTTACGTTAAACAGATACAGGAGCACTCAACATGAAAGTAAGATGCAATACTATGACGCAATATTAGTGATAGAAAGGAAAACAATGAATTATAAGAGTCTTGACAACACAATTACCCCATATTGCCAAATGTAGTACAGAAAAAAAAACTATGTTAGTACAGTGTCACAAATATGCAGAGAACTAGAGGAAAGAGCGATAGTATTGTGGGTGAGGGAAGGGTGGTAATATTTACTGAAACTGCCGATATGTTACCCTCCCGATGAGCAAGATAAAAATGCTGAAAAGGGGTTGTTACATCTTCTCTTTTGAACCATATCGACCTAAAACAAGAGGAATAATACCTACCAACTCAACTCTTCTCTCTAAGAAAACTAATGTTTAAGGCAGCTCGGTACGCTGGCTATTTAAACTGTTTTGAGATGTGTCATCCCATGATGTTGGGCGAATATATGCAATCCCAAAAGCATTTTAATTATGTCGCAATTTAATAGATAGGTAGGCTTTGACATGAAAAAACTTGGTGCTACATGTCAGAATCAGAGAAATGAGGCTGCCAATTACCTGAAGGAAGCAACGTTAGAACCGCTGTAGGCAATATGTGTCATTATTTGAAACTTAAAAGTGAACGAAAGCCAATTATACTATATATGTCTTCCGGAGTTTGAGTAGTGCCAATCACAATTAGGCCTTAACAAGTAAAATAATTTGATGAATATAAAGTTGCCAATTAAAATTGCCATCTAGCAAATAAACCGCAGAATATTTTTCCCAATAAGTGACAGTTAGTTTTTTGACGTCATAGCTCGGTATTCTACTAAGACGAGTCATAAGTGTTAATATATTCTAGGAAATGAAAGTCCTCCAACCATGAAAAAAATGCCATGGGCCACATTATTCTGTACACAAGTATTATCACCCTCAATGTTACTGATAAAAATAAGGACTATTACGAAACATTGTAATCTTCTTTTAAAGCATATGCTTCCTAGACGACACATCAAAATCGTGGAAATCCAATCGTTCAACAGAAATAAAATTGCACTTGAAACTCTATTGTGGCTTTCAGACATTTGACGTGTTCCAATGGCGTTTTAGTGCTTTCGCTCAAGAAAGGAAGTACTTGGGTAGGGAGGCAAAGTTTTGCACAAGGAAGTGAATACCGCACAGCCATAAGGTGCAAGGAGGTCAATCTGAACGATGGGCAGTGAAGCGACGACGCCCCGCTTTGTTGATACTCATCATATTGCGTTTCCAATAACTTCAGCTATCGCTATCCCATAGTAAACAGACAACTGCGTTGCACTGATAATCATGGTTATACTACGTGGCGTCTAACGCGTCGACATTTCACATGATAATGAGGCACACCATGCTCAATAACTCCGTAAATGTCGATCATCTAGACTTCGTAACGCTTCGGGTCAAGAAACAAGCACCATAACAACTGCATCAACAAGGTGAACAGTAGTTTGCTAGCGAGGTTCGTAGTACGAGCTCAAATGGCAGGACTTCATGACAGCTGCATTCGAACGCTGGCTAAATGTGGAAATACATGTGCACTAGATTTTTGTACAAGTTAAATATTACAAGGTCGTCAAATTTTAATTTATTTTCTCCTTCGAAAGGCATCATATTTTTATTGCGCTTTTTGTAGGTAAGTCCTTGTATATTACTTTCGCCCTAACTTCTGCGCAATAAAAAGACTACGATGAAACGCCTACCCATCAAACACCCACGGCACTTCATTAAGTTTGATGCACCTGGTAGTGTTCACCGATGACACTTGCCGTACAAAATGAACAATTTCATTTCGCATTTTCACCGATCACGGCTACGGCGGACAAATTTTAACAGAGGCGAAATGCTTAAGGCCCATGTTTCGTTCCATGTAACATCACGAAGAATACCAGGTGGCTCACATTTTGGAAGCCTTCTACTGAGGCGTCTCCCATATTCATATTATCGTTTTGAGAAGTTGAACCCTAAATATTGTTATATATACTGTGATAATATGGAATAACGGCATTCCTATGGGATAATGATGTTCAACAATATTTTAGTAGCACGACTAGTTCCCCATCGTGAACATTACTGGCTTTTAAACAAAAGAGTGGAAATGTTACCTTGAAATGGCGACCATCCTCAAACTTCTTTATTGTATCAGCAACAACCATCTGTATGCTTGTAAGGGCACATCTCACCAAACTACACCTTACTGCAATGCGCACCCTTTCATATGAAGGTAAAGGTTTTAACGTATGTGGTCACAATTCAACTCCAGGCTCGTGCGATGTAGGCACCATGGCGCACTCTTTTGAAGGAGGCATCAACCTGCACTGCGAGATCGTTTCCACCACAGTTAAAGCTGATCATGCACGTTTTGCTCGCCAACCACTGGCGTGAAAGCAGCACAAGAGTGGAGCTCCATCTTTTTTAAAAGGTATTGGACGTACGATAAACGCTGACAATAATAGTGTTTGGGGCATGAGTGTACAATGAATTCTAGTTGCGAGGTTTGAAGCATGGTTGTAACCACTTTCGTTTTCATCAAAAATGCAGTCGCAGTGCCAAATGCAGACTACCATCATGCTTGCCTACATAGCACTCGGCCATTAGCAGAATACCTTGCCTGATTTCATTATTTAAAGATCAAGCTCAACATATATTCATGGTTAGCATTGAAGGCAGTTTTGGGAAGTGTTCTCGTCACCAGTTGATGGCGCGTCAAGAAGTAGTTACTCGAGTGCAGTCGTCCAATTAAACCTATGCTTCCGATTACAGCGCCAGCCCGCTCTTTTTTGGAACGTTGACTACCAAATCAAGAAGACTAACAAGGTTAGCCTCATGTTCAGAACAATACCGAATAACGCTTTTATGTCCTGCGCTATCCGACGTCTTAATAATCAAGCCCACTGTTAAAAATGTCACTGCTGGTACGAAATAAAAAGCGTCACGTCAGGCTCCATTACCATCTGCAAAGCAGCTCTCAGGCCCTCATACGCTAATCACATAACTACAACACCCTTTTAGCGTCAGGCTGGTGGCCAACAGAGTGCTGTTTTTTGACGAGCACTTCATCATGCCAATGCTTGCTCATCCCCTGCCCGATTGCAATATTTCGGTGCGATAAAGCATGTGAAGCAGCCAAGGTCAAACAATTGTGGTGGTCTTTGCAGATTTACCGTCAAGAGTAAAATGCTACTGCTTAGTTCGACCCCGTACGCATCTTCTATAATTGTTCCGCAACAAAAGATTTGTTTCTGCCGATTCCATCAGCAATTTACAATATTCTAGCACGCCTATTGCAACAACAGTTCCGAAGTACCACGTGCTAGGACAAGCTGCGCATTTTATAAATGGGAGACAGCTCCAAACCGCTAACTCATGGCGCAACTCAAATTTTTCAATGACTAATAGTAATCGTGATCATCAGCTTGATCACGCCCACTTTAGGACAAAAGCCTCTTCCATGTTCTGTCTGTCAAGTCGGTCCTGTGCCTTCTGCTACCACTGATTGATATGTAGGGTTTAACGTCCAAAAACCACCATATGATTACCAAAGACACCGTAGGCGAGAACTCTAGAAATTTCGACCACCTGGGTTTCTTTAACGTGCACCCAAATCTGAGCCCACGGGCCTACAACTTTCCGCCTCCATCGGAAATGCAGCTGCCGCAGCCTGGATTTGATCCCGCAACCTGCGGGTAAGCAGCCGAGTACCTTAGCCACCAGACCGCCGCGGCGGGGGTTGCTGCTGCCACTTTATACCCGCGAACACCCTAATCTCAACTGCCCATTTAGCTTTCTCTCTCCCCTTCACCCGCTTGCCTTCTGTAAGAATCCAGTCAGTTACCCATAATGATAAGCGGATACCCTGCCTTCGCACTACGTGCCCAGCCCATGTCCATTTCTTCTTCTTGATTTCAACTAAGACCTCCTCAACTTCGACGTCTTTCCTGACCCACCCTACTCTCTTCATTTCTCTTGAGTTACCCTTATCATTTTCTATTTGAATGGTCAATGCGTCATCCTCAATTTAATATGAACCCCCTTTGTAGACCTCACGTTTGTGCTGCGTAGGTAAGTACCGCATTAGGCAGCTGTTATATTCGCAATGCCCACAGCCTATAGGAGGTGCGCCATGCAATCAAAGATGGCTGTGGAAGGATGATCAACTCATTAACTCGCATAAGAAAAAATAAGACGCATGGACGTGCTCCATGCCGCTTTCACCGGATGAACTCTTGATTATCAAGTGACTGTATACATCAATGCAAAGTACTTTCCCAACCGATAGGAACTGCTGAATGTTCGCTACCTCATTTCTTGCCGCAATGCGAAGGGCGGTGGTGTCAGCTGATGGACCAAGTACCAACGATACTTTGCTTATTCCTGTGAGTGGTAGAGAAAACTGCGCGAACTAAAACTCACGAATGAACTGAATGGCACTCCGAGATAATGGGTGCTCATCCCGCCTGACGAATTGGCCACATTAGAGGGACACCAGCAAATAGCGCGCCGTCGTTGCTGCACAGGAACGAATGTTTAACGTAGCGATGGTTTGCAACCATGTTTCGCCGTCGTCATTATTTGTACTTTGAGCATCATTCAGCTGCTTCTTCAACGGAACACAAGCATTAAACTTCCCATTAAGTAGCGCTTGTGCCATGGCCATGATTCGAATGTAACAGTACGCCATTGTCTGCACTCGGATCTTGCAAGTTTCATCAGCGCGATCCAAACAAGGATATCGACACGCGTACGCTTTTCGCAACGTCAAAACTGCGAAAATTTGTCGACCAACAACGTCCTTCGGACGGCATGGGTGAACGTCAGGAGAAGTTAGCGTGGGCTGTATTCGGAACTTCATAGCTCATTGCTTTAAGCATTTCGCTTCGCCGGTTAGCTTGAGCGTGTTCGCGGCAAGCGGCGCTTTTTAATATCCACTATAATTGAGATAAATTCAATGCTAAAAAAAACTAGGCTTTTAGTTTGAGCTTGCTTAAGAATATTACACAAAAAATAGAACCAAAGTTACTTCTGAGCGGGAAAAAACATTGACGCATGACGAGACGTGAAGTGCAACTCTCTGCTTGTGAGCCAGCAGTTGATCGTTCATTGTCGCTCTCACTTTCAGGGCATTGACAACTATCTACGTCCAGTGAAAAATCCTCGGCGTCAAGACGGTTTCTTTGAACATCAATGCTGAAAGTAATCTGAAGAATTCTCTTCGCCAAACGACTTCGATAGTACCAACAACGCGTCGTTCAACAAGCAAAACACCCACGTGGTGTCACACACCACGTTTATTGGAAGGTGATCATTTTGTTCCAATACCCGGCTAACGAAAATTCCTTGCAGTGTGCTGCCTTCTATCAACGAACATCAAAAAGAAGTGAAGCAGCGTAGGCCAAGGTTTGGAAGAGCAAATTGTGAGTGTGCGCTACTTTCAGCGCACAATAATTGTTGTTATGGAATTCATGCACTACAAAAGCACTGACGAATGTTATACGCAACTAAAACGAAGCGAACTTTAACTGGAATGGTCAGACAACAACATTTAACTATTCAAAGTGGCTGCAGAAAATCTCGCAAAGCTGATGCGTGTGCTTTGTGGGCTATAATTGAAAGCGCGAGTTGCCATGTGTTTTCACAAAAACTTCGCGTCTCACTAGAATGAATCAGATTTATCGTGTCACGGATGGTCTCCTATATCCCCTGATGCACGAACCATACAAGGTGCTTTGTGTTCGTTTCTTGCTAACGCATTCACGCTACCGCAAGCACCGCCGATCTAGGAAGCATTGGGAGCGTCTGCCTACTGATCATCCTCGAGAGGACGCTCCTGAATTCCGTTAGGCGGTGCGACAGTCTATGAACATTGCGAATAGTCTTATGATAGTGTGCACGAAATGCTACAATTAAAAAAAGAATCGATATAGTAGAATATAAAACAAAGCGTTATGTGATTACTTTTAACACGCCCGATGACTGTGAGTGCTGGACATATAGTGGTTCCTTTATTCGTAATATAAGTGCAAAAAACATTGTACAGCTGATGCCACCTGTGTTTCAGGAGTGGAAAGAAAATCAGTGAAGCGTCTCACTGACAATAGCTCTTATAGTAGTAGTAGTAGTAGTAGTACTTTTATTTACAGTAAGCCGGATACAGAGCTCACTGCAGGGGCAAAGGGCTAAAGGCGGACAGCCTGACAAAGGCCCTTGTCTCTCCGCAGTCCGCGACAGTGCAAAGCTTAGACATCAGCACTGACAAACAATATATATATTCAATACATTGGTTTCAAGCAACCTGCAATTGTACACACAAAATTCAAACATAAATAGCATAAGAAGTTTACATAACACATTTTAAGAATTATAGGTCACTCTCGTAAAATTTCACAACTAAACGATATCAATGAAACAACTCAAAACAGACACAAAGTGCATGCGGATACAATGAATTGCGCTGTATGCACTCGTATATTTGACATTAAATTTATGAACATTTGAAGCATTTGCAGAGACATGAGACTCTATTACGTAGTTTCGATAGTGTAGACCGGTGGTTATGAATAAGTTCGTTATTTGTTTCTTGAAAGTCGCACTACTAGCCCTAAAGTTCAATTGATCTGCAAGGGTATTTAAAACCTGAGGTACCTGGTAAGCAACACTTTGTTTTCCATATATGGTTCTTGTTCTAGGAGCTCGTTTCTTTTGTTCTCGTAGGCTGTAGTGTGGTCTTTCGGTGCAACTTTCTTCATATAGCTTAATCTTTTGTATTAACTGAAGCAATTTAAAATTATATAATTGATCAATTCTGAGTATGGAGTGTTTAATGAATAGTGGAGCAGTGCGCAAGTCTTGTAGATTCCCCCTCTATTTTTCAAAGCAGCGCAATATTTTCTTTTGTATAGTTAATAACTTATGGTAATTCTCTTGTGATGTCGTTCCCCGACTAACATCCCATAGGTTACTTCAGAATGGAAGAGTGCATAAAACATACTTATTTTTAACCTCAATGGGATTAAGTGCATTGTTCTAAAAAAACAACCAACTATTCGCGCTAATGCGGTGATCAGATGATTTACATGTGGGTTCCAGTTTAAATCCTCCTGAAACCATACACCAAGAAACTTTTGTTCCCCAACATGTGCGATGCAATTTCCTTCGAATTTTACAGCTATGTTACTAATAGGTTTGTTTATAGGTGGGAATATCTTATAGGTTGTTTTTTTTTTTTCATTCAAGCGCAGTCCATTTTGCCTTACCCAATTTGAAAGATTGCTTACATAACTATTTACACTGACCTCAAGTGATATTAGATTGTGATGAAAAGAAAACATTCGTATCGTCAGCGTACAATATAAGTTCAGGAAAATGAGGTATATCGACAATATCATTTATATAGGCGAGGAACATTAATGGCCCCAGTATAGACCCTTGGGGGACTCCTTGGTTTAATTTTATCTTTGCAGAAATAGTGTTCTTCAGTTGTACATATTGATAGTGATCTTCAAGGTAACTTTTAAACAGTTGTATTGCAACTCCACACACCCCATAACTTGATAATTCATGAATCAATGATTTGAATTGTATGGAGTCAAATGCCTTTTGAAGATCGAGGAAGAGGCCAAGAGTATATTTTTTGTTTTACATTTTTTCGATTATCTTATCTTTGATATACAGAAGAGCTTGTTCTGTTGATTTATCTTTTTGAAAACCATACAGACTTTTTGTTATTATTTGATGCTTATCAAAAAAGGATGCAAGTCTATCATAAATAACCCCTTCAAATATTTTTGATATTGTTGGAAGCACGGATATAGGTCGATAGTTTGCTAAAGTATTGATATCACCACCTTTATGTACTGCAGTGACTTTTGCCACTTTTAACTGCTCTGGAAATACACCGTTAGTGAGGGTGAGGTTGATAATATAGGCCAAGACATTAGATATCAATGGTGACACCATTTTTTACTCACCAGAACCTATCTCATCAATCCCTGAAGCAACATTGTTTTTAAGTTTTCTGATTAATCTACCTACTTCAACCGGATCTGTAGGTGCGAGAAAAATAGAATACGGCAAAGGAGATTTATCAGGACTTGGAGCATTATCTCGCTTTTCATCCGTTAAAGTAAAGGAACCCGCATTTATGAAATGTTCATTCATAACATTGACCAACCTTTCATCACTGAAAATCTGACCATTAATTGTTAGGTCCTGTGTCCTATTACAACCCCTATTTGAGTTCGTAAGCCCATTTATGACCTCCCATAGCTTCCTCTGGTCATTGTAAATGCTTTCGAATAATTTTTCATAGTAGTTTTGTTTAGCCTTCCGTATTTCTGAATTTAAAACGTTTCGTTATTTCTTGTACTCAGCTAAGGCTTCTGTGTTCCGCGAACGGATGACATCATGATACAATTTATTTTTTTATTTTTATGCGCCGGTAAAGATCACAATTTATCCAAGACTTTCTGCATTTCTTATTTCTGCCACGTGAGCGCTTCTGAAACGGAAATGCCGCATCATAGCTAGCACTCAATAACCTCATAAATGTGTTATGAGCATCATCATGATTTTCTTGTCTATAAACAGTGTCCCAATCTATGTTCTGAACTACCTGAAAAAAATGTTCCTGAGTTTTGCTGTTTTTAATTCGGTGGAAACATGTCTGTGTTTTCCGACCAATTTAAGAAGTAAATCGTGCAAGAAAGAAGATGGGCATATGATCACTTATGTCATACGCAAATACCCCGGATTTTATGTTTTGTGAACTTAAATTTGAGGCGCATATACCAAGGAGCGTAGCACGTGTTGATGTAATCCTAGTAGGGTGAACGTATAAAATTTGTACTTCCATATGTAAGTAAGAGCGTTTCAAAATCTTTGGCATAAAGATCATTGGAACAGAGGTCAATGTTTATGTCACCCATGACTATGCAAGAAGTATTCCCGCGAACAGTGGATGACACAACATTAAGAAATTCAATAAATTTCTTTTTGTGGCCATGTGGTGGCCTATATACACCAATTACTATGAATGGGCCAACACACATTGTAATGTATTCAACATCATCGTTCATAACAGTACACTTATCAAGCAGTTCACTCGAAAGCATATCCTTAAAATAAATAGCAAGACCTCTACCTTTTTGCTGGTTACGACCGAGAAGTTCATGCCTATAGCCTGAAAAGAACGGCGCATCTTCTTTATAAGTAATCCATGTCTCGGAGAAAACTAGCACATCAAATCCAATAGCTATAGACCATACAAAATTAGCTATGTCGTCGACCTTTTTTTTATGCTTCTGCAATTTATATGCAATGCTTTAAACAAGCCTTTTCCGGATTGAAATACCCTATTAAAGTCTTCACTCTAATACTTTTGGTTATTTACAAGATCAGTCATAGTGAAATGTTTTTCAATTTGTTATGACACATGCCACATCTAATTTCTAATTTTAGCCAGGCTTGTCTCATCCGCAATGTGTATCGCTCGTGATCCTTCATCTTTGCGTGCAAGGACTTTGCCACCGGATGTCCAGACAAATTTCCATGCGGCTTCTTTCTTTTTTTGGTATTTCCGCTGCAAGCAATGCCTTGCCCTTCTGCGTCAAATGCTCATTTACAAAAATGGGCGTTTTTTGTCATCCCCAAGCATAGAACTATCGAGCCTCTTCTTTCTACATTTCGCCAGTATGTCGTCACGTTTTGTTCTTTTTACAAAGCGAACGATTATTTTGTTCACAACAGGCATAGTGTGAAGAAAATAATAAATTATAGGGCAGTCATATCCCTCGTTCATACTCGCGTCAATGGCTTCAATGTCCTAGATTTGTGTAATTCAGTTTGGACATGTGTGTCTGTTTCTTTAATATAAAAGTGTTGGGCTTCACCCCATTCCGGGCTTTCATAAGATTTTAGTGACGTACTTTCATCATGAAAATAACATCTGGTAATAGCATTAGAAAACAAAAAACAGTGTCATCAACGGTAGTCCGACTCACTATCTCTGGGTTGTTGACAACAGCTGCAACGCACCCTATTCATTGTGCCACGGACACATACTTTGGAGGCTTTAAAAGCACAACTTTTATATCTACCACTACACCCTCAGAGTAATCTTCGTAAAGCGTACTAATGTATCATGACCGTGAAATCCACGATTAGTTCGCTCAAAGCGTCGTTTTTACGCGTCCATTCTTTTGGGTGCGTTTATAATGAGAGAAGTGCAATTGTGTCAACGCCTTCACACACTGCCAGGTGGCGACTTTATTCAAAGCGTCGCCGCAGCTCATAGCATCTGTCCTTACCAAACATACATCTGCAACTAATCGCATAACGCGCGTTCTTCGCCTGAATCATGTAGCCTGGATATAACTCCCCGTACTCTTATCGTGCTTCGCCTACTCTCACCACGCATAAATATCTTGACCAGCCAACAGAGAAGGCGAAACGCGCGTTGAGTTTCCATCTACTCACGCAGTCAAGTTCAAGAACTCTAAGATGCCATGATTCAGAAGCCTGAGCTCAAGTTTGAAGTACAATCAGTCATGTTTTTTCAGGCTGTAACATCGTTTTGTTTGGTTATTTTTCTAATACTGCTGCTAAAGGCATCCATGACAACAGAGACATGTTTAGACATTAATCAATCATTAATCATGGACGTTCCTCGGGATGCAGATGCATCACTCATTGTTAACTTAGATGCGTGTACAAAAAACGGTGCTTCTGCTGTTGGACAACAAAACGCTAATATCAATGTGCCGTAAGCAGCGAACTGCTTCTGTGAGGAGTCTTTTTATTTTTGTGATATACTGATTCCTATTACTGAGGGATGAACTTTGTATTTTAATGTTGTTTTGTGATATCTACCAAAAATGACTTAATTTTAGTGCTCGTAGCGTTATACGTACACTAATAGCTGTCTGTATTGTACATTCACTGCCCTAATAAAGAGAAGGTTATAGTTATGCTAAAAAATAATATCTTTCTGGGTATTGTTAACTTCTGCCTTATTAGGAATGAACATCTAATTTCATATACCTTTAACACCAAAATTCCATCATTCCTGTCTTGACGAACTATAGGCTCAATTAGTTACATGGATGCTACAATCGCATTCTGCGAAATTATGATCTTATACACATTACGTCAACTTTTTTCTTCCATATGTCTACTATTCTCGCATTTCGCTAGCGCCGTCAAAGAGATTAGGTAGCACTAATGCTTTTCGTTCCTGACGCGGCATTCAATAATTACGTGGTGTTCCTTTCAGGCTATTCCTCTAGCGCTTCTGTTCACTAATTACAAGATTGCCTTCCCCAATTTTAGTGTTATACACAAGGCGCAATGCATCATGCTACGTTGAGCACGTCATATGTCATGATGAAAAGTTAACTGAGCTCAAGGTTAAATGAGATGAAGGTAAATCTTTATTGAGGACTAAATACACGGGATGAGACCGCTTATATAATGCATGCAGCGATGTGCATACTGCTTTATATGCTCATTAACCTATACCTGGTGAGTATGACACCGGCTTTCCCTTTGTTATAGGCGTCTTTTAAAAAACGCACCAACTTCAATTTAGTTCTTGTGAGTTTCATCTTCAGTGTCGTTTTTTGAACAATTCCGCGCTTGTCTACCTTCAAAATACTCTTATTTCCTGAACAATTTTCTCTTAATGTAGGGCTTCATACGGGTATGAGAATAATGTCATGTGTTTTCAATAAATACACACGGACTAGTTGTAAGTTTTCAGAGCGTACGCTTGTATCTCCTATAATTAAAAATATTCTTCTGGTAAATGCCATACTAACACTTTAAAATCTCATCCTTAAACAATTTTTTTTTATTTTTCCATTCATATAGCGCGCATCTTAAATTTTTGTTTTGCATACTCACTTATTCTTAGAGAAATTGTAACAATTTCAGTTTTCTATAGAAACCTTTTTAGATATTTTAGTTAAATGTTTAAAAATAGACATATTTCGTGTTCTTCCCCACCAGACGCTTGTCACAATTTTTTTGAGAGAAGAATTGACGTAGCAGTAAGAAAAGCATAGCTAGAATATAGGGCTATATTGTGGCATCACTTGGCAAAATAAAAATAATTAGCAAAGGCACTCTAGTTACCAGTTTTGAGAGTTTTATGTGAATGTTCCTTTTCTGGAACATTGACATTTCACAGTATCAAAACAGCATAGGTGCGCGCTAGCGTTTCGGTTTGTCTTTTTTTCTTTTTTGGCTTGTTGAAGATGAAGATGGCAATATCACTTTGTGGGTGTGTGCCAGTATTACTAGGATCGTCATCATTATCATTATCAGGAGCACGTGAATGAAAATGACATTTTTGAAGTTGCATCCGATGGTGTATGTGGGTGCGTTGAAGTTGTGCGACGCAGCGATGAACATTTACAATGCAGTGATGAAGATGTTGATTTGCCGACCAGTTCGAGCTCTGAGCCACGACGAAAGCGACCAGCGTCAAGACAAATGTCTGCTGCAATAGCACGGAAATCTTCAACAAAGACTGCAAAAACAAAAAACCCAAAGCGCACTCGTACATCAACATGGGTCGACCTTGATAAGTTTAATAAAAAATTCCCAGCGACAATCCTGCGTTATTGCTAGAGGCATTTCCGGACCTTGGGAACATGAGCCCTTTTATGGTATAGTGCAAAACTATTTCTCCGGAATATATTGATTCACTGGCTGATTCGGCAGCATGATGTGCACCCCAAAAGGGCGATGAGGTGGACGTCACTGAAGTGGGCATCGGTCAGTTTTTCGGTCTCTTACTTTTATGTAGCTACCACTCTGTTCCGTCGGAAGACTCGTACTTAAGCACTGCAGGAGACCTTTGCGTGTCCATAGTCGCGACAGTGATGTTCAGAAAATGGTTCCGGCAGCTGAAAACATTCTAATGTGGTTGACAATACTCAGTTGCAAGCAGGCAAGATGGGCAGGATTCAGTCGTTTTACGATCAAATCCTCAAACGTCTCCACCAATTTGGAGTGGTGGAAACCACTCCAAAACCTGAACATCGATGAGTCAATGGTGCCCTATTATGACCACCACTCATGCAAAAGGTTAATCCGCGGTAAACTAGTTCGATTTGGTTGCAAGGTCTGGATGATGTACTCATCAAAAGGGTACCCCTACGCAGTGTATATATATTGCGTAAAAATTGAGAAGGATGACGGCCCCTCTCGGGCTCAGGGTAGTTAGCAACATGGTGTCAGTCCTCCAAGCCGCTGAAAGCTCGAAATCCATTTCGAAAACCTCTTCACTTCACACGGCTTCTTGACGAAACTCGCTGACCAGGGGATTCGAGTGACAGGGACTGCGTGAGATACAACAACCAGTGTATGTACTCTGAAGAGCCTCCGAGACGTGGGAAAGAAAGAACGAGGATCGTTCTACTAGAAGTGTGAAGAGGTGGTCTACACCTTCAGATAGAAGAACAGTGCTGTCGTCACCGTTTCTTCGAACCAGCTCAGCCACAAGCCCGTTGGAAGCGCGCAACGCTTCATGCGACGCTCGAACAAGAAAGTGGAGGTTCCTCAACCTAATTTGATCAAGAAATACAATGAGGGCATGGGAGCAGTAGATGTGATGGATCGGCTCCTCGGAGCTATCGACCAAAACTTCGACTCAAGAAATGGTGGTGGGAGTTTTTCAGCAATTGTCTCAACAAGTCTGTCGTCGCAGGATGCTCGGCTCCTCCACTGCGAACTTCACAAGAGAACCAATATGGCACCATGACACATATTTAACTTCGATGGGATGTCACCATGTCATTGCTGCAGTTCAAGCAGAAACTAACTCGGGTTCATCCTAGACGGGAGTGCAGGAACACTGATGGTCACTACATCAGCTCAGCGTCTCAGGGTAGATGCGCTGAATGCAAGAAGAATACAACAAATCAACATGCCAACAGGGCAAAAAACGGCTGCACAAGAACTGCTTTGCTGCGTACCATGGCTTGTGAATTGTTCACTGTTCATAGGACAGCCACCAATGTTTTGCAAATTTGTTATTATAAATTGTAATTTTAGACACTTTGTATGACGCTAAACATTATTCTTCACATATTGTGAGTAAGAAAACCCGATAGCGACGTCAATAAAAGCTGTTCTAGACAATTTTTGAGTTTTGCATATGGAAAACGCCAATGTTCCAAAAATGGAACATGTGAAAAAAAACGCGCTTTGTCATCATGAATGTGGCTGAATTTTTTCTCATACTTAGTTTAGAAGGCCAATACAAATTACCAAAGTAAATATCACGTTTTTACCGTTGCTTCGTAGTGCGGCGTCTAAAAGGTCCAAATATTTATTTATATGCCCAAGCTACCTAAAGCAGGTGGCAGACGAGCATGTCGTCGAATTCGGTGAAGCTCCATGTATTGCGCCTCAGTGCTCGATGAGTCGTCGTTCGTCGAGGGCACCGTTATAGTACCCAGTAACTCCACCAAACACTGTTACGATGGGGCTTGCGATGGGGCATGTTTATTCAAGAACGAATGGCGAGCGGTAGTTCGCCGACAGCCAGCTGCTTCCAAACGGACCACTTTGTTCTCTTCTTTCCTTGACATGTTTCCTCTTCAGCGTAACGATAAATTTTGTCTCGATTATGTAACCTCCAAGATAACAGAAATTTTGTTCAATAGCTGCTTCATCTTTTAAGTTAGATTTTCTTTATACCATAAGGCTGAACCAAAGCCCTTTGGAAGCAAGAATTTTCTTTGACTGAGTGGTTGCGTGGGTGAATTTTTCTATGCTTGAACAATGGTAAAGAGCACAAAAAAGTCGGAGCAATATTCTGCGCTGTTTCCGTGCATATCTTTGGGTTTTCTGTCCTTTTAGGGCTGATGTATTGTTGTTACGCAGCACCTGAGTTTTCCAATAAGTCATTTCAAGCAGACATGTAGTTCTCCTAAGGAGACGAAATTCATCCACAAATTGTACTAGTATCGTACCAAAAGTACTCTTAGTAGGAAATGAATATGTACAAAGGCTAAAAGTATTCACAGCATTGGCTTCAGCACTGGAATGTGCACTTTGTGGTCGTGCAAAAGGTAGTTTGAACTTCTCTGAGCACACGTTCCAGAGTGCGGCACTACTGTCTTTGGTATTGTTTACCGACCAGATGCAAAATGGTTCATGTAGTAAATGAATATTAGACGGGAAGCCTCTACTCACAAAACAATTGCAATATTTTTGTTGCAATTGTACGTATCTTTGAGCGAATACACCCAGAACAGATTCTTAGGTCAGGTCAATCAACATTTTCAAGCGTACATTAGTGTGACTGATAGATTCGATGTTGGTATGCCCTTCTTTGAAATGAGTTCGTGCATACACTACTGTTTGGGATATAAGGTGGTGCAGCCGTCCCAGACTAGACTGCGTCGAGGAAGTTGGAAGAAGCTTTTATTAGGAATGACTGAGGCCATTAGGACCTTCCTATTATGGCTTTCCGGTTTCTCCCTTCATGAGTACTAGCGCTTCTTTTTCATCTTGGGGTGGTCCACCAGTACTCGCGATAGAAGGAACGTTCTCTACCGCGCAGTGAAGTTACTTGCACAGTTCCATCTACTACAACTACTAGACAAGCTTAGTTACAATAGCGCCTTCTGGTGTTGTATCACACTGAAATAACGAGCATTACCACCCGAACTTCTTGATTGACTGGTATAATGTAGGTCACACATTTTGGGGCCGATCGACCAGGGATTGACCAATCGATGGCTACGGGTGGCCTAGAGACATGGACATGGCCATGGTGTAGCGCAATTCCCGCTGGTCACTGAACAGCCGGATCATCAATGAGGCAAATGCCATACTTAGCACTAAATAAGCGACATATGAGCAGCTCTGTTCCATCTACGAGAGAACGAAAACGAATAACGATGAGCTGTAAACCATCAACCCTGAATATGAGAATCTCATTTCGGACGAGTACTTCCAAGTCGAGTATGACAAAATCCTTGAGTACGAGCAGAACGCGACGTGAATCTTGGCCAAGCTTCTGAGCAGCCGGAACCGCTTTTAGAGCACACGTGTAGGAAGTCGATCGCTGGCTGCTGCAACTACGGTCGCTACACCATCAAACAGGACGGAAGCCGAGCTTATGAAACTGACAATTGTGCATTTTTGGCGAATGTGTGCAAGTGAATGAAGTTATACGAGCAATATTTCCAGACTGTTCACCTTTATCTGCAACAGAAAAATTCCGTATTCAAGACAGGTGTTGAAAGAAGACGCTGCTTCAGCTGTAACCAGTCTTCGAAGGGCTGAGGTATGTTAGAAGAATGCTGTGGAGATGCTAAAGAAGTATATCGGGGACAATACTTATCAGAAGCAGGCATACTTCGGAAGAATGCATTGGTGGAGTCTTGTTTGAGCATCAGGAGACACAAAAGCCCTTCGACAACTCTATGACCACGTTCTCGTGAACATCTCCAGGGCTTGAGTCACGGGATGTACAGCGGGCTTCATTTTTGTCGGTGCTCTGTAACGTAAAGCTTCAAGAACTACCCAGAAACGTCGTGATCCTGTATCATAACACCTGTGCCGCAGAAGCTGAAAGTAATACCCCAGACAACGCTGCCCTTCCTTCAGGGCTATGTGTCCTATGAACGTTTTTTCTTCAATTGAACTAGGAAGTCTCTGCAAGAGTGACTACACAGATAGTAGCAGATGAGAAAAGGATGGTCATAGTGTATAAAACCAGCTGACTTTAAGTCACAGCTGCAATGAGCTGACTTTATCCTTTCTGCGGGTGAATTACTCAGGAGATTCTCAAGGTGTCAACAACATGTGTGTTCTGCTCATAGAGACAGGAGCGTATCTTACGTATATTTACCAGATGCAGAAGAAACAAGTATTGTGACGTGATAAATAGTTCTTCCGATGTACCACAAGAAACAACAGGGCACACAATTGTAACGAAGGATTTCGTGTTCGAAGTGTAAAGGCCGACATGCGTCAATTATGTGTGATCCATGAAGGATTACCTGGAACTCACACCAGGACCTAACCAAAGACCATATAAGAGAACCAAATGAATACGCAACTACGATAAAAAGCGCAAAGAAGTCGAAAACAAGGAAATCATCAGTAGTTGATGGCCGAAAAAAGGAAAGCTCCCCTGAATATAACACTCCCATTTAGTTTAACTCCGCTTATTTAGACCATGATTCAACTGTGCTTATTTCGACGCCATCGGCCGTCTCGGAAGAAAATATCGACAAGGAGACTGTACTACACCGTAACCGCAAGCGCGTCCAGGATCAGAAGCATGCTGTACCTTGTCAAGCTACAGCTCATTCTGAGATGGGCAAGGAAGTATCACTAGAAGCCAGTATGGCGGAGTTGCGAATAGCTTTGTGTGAGAAGAAATTGGAACGACAGTGGGAACATAGCGACAATGTCACCAAGCTAAACGAACAGGATGCCTGCTTTTCGAAGAGCCTGTTTCGCTTAAGCGATTATTTCGCTCAAGCCGATTTGAAGTGTTATGGGTCGAAAGTACAGAAGCTGATTTAGGAAGTGTAGTAAGCACCTAATCAACTGTACGCATCAGAAGCGAATGTGCAAACATCTCTTCCGGTGCCCAGGATACACCAGGAGTTGGTTGAGGAACGACTCCTGGACGAATTGGTCCGAAAAAAGCAGCTAGAATGTACTGTGAAACGTTCATGTCAAGAGACAGCAGAATGTGAAGGATATTGGCTAGCCTGGAGAGCTGTTCAGAAGAATCACCGCAGTCAGTGCGTACCAACTAGCTATAGCGCACAAGACCATGCCAGCGTTGAGAAGTGGCGGGGTCGTCTTTTGCAGACCACAGCAGAAGGTGCATTTGTAGAATACACGGTCGACATCGGTGCCAAGACGGCGAACCTTCCTCACCAGGACGGTAACCTAGACAGGAAGGCTTCGGTGACCTCGTTTGCCAGAAAGCACCAGCAGACTGAAGGGTCAAAACACAGGAGTGAGAGGCCTGCCGACTTGACTGCCTTCTTCCAGGAGCTGGCGGGAAAAAAAAGTCCTCAGTATGCATTCCACGTTGAAAGCGAACATTGGCAAAACGATAGGCAAGTCTGAAAAGTAAAATGTTCACGGTGATACAAAAGTCAGGCGCGAGAACTACGGAATTTCACGCAGATCAATCAGTCGGGAAGTTCGTGTGGTAACGTTCGTTATTTCACAAGCAGGATATGCAAGGTTTTGAGTACCACGTGGTCACATGTCAACAGTGCCACGTCTGCCATACGAAAATGTGTAATGCACAAATGCTACAGTGGGCGTGGCCTGGTTGGAGTCAAACCAGGACAAGTCAATTTTCGTCAAAATCAGCATAGCACGAAAGTATTTTTTTACAAAAGTAGTTACAACGTACTGTAGTAGATTGATGTAAGGTATCTGGTACAGTGTATGTTGCTATTTGACAGCTTAAACAGTCTTTACCGTAAATGCATTTAAGTTGACGTTTACTCATACATCTGCATCCTGAAAACTTTCTTTCATAATTAATGATTGAACAATGATCAGACGTACCCTTCTGACCATTGATACTGGTGGCAGCGGTAGTATATGGTGGTGGCGGAACCAATGAAAGTGGTTTTGCAGCGAGAAGAGCGTGACTGATTGTACACTGAACTTCATCTATGGATGCCTAATTGTTGCATGGTAGAATAATTCAACGACACTGCCCGATTAAAGCGAAAACGACACGCTTTATGTTTTCCCTGTTCGCCGATTAAGATTTCTCGCGGGGCCAGCGTGAACGGGGAACTTACAGCGTGAAATTACATTCAAGTGAAGCAGGCACGTTTCTCCACACGTTGCAGGGCTTTTTTAGGTACGGATGAATGCTATTAGCCCTGCTGACGCTGTGAGTGGAGATTTGGTATGTTGATGGCGAAATTACACTTCCCCAATGGGAAAAGTTGTGAATAGAACGGAGGCATAAAAACGATCTCTTAAAGAAACTAATCGCGGTTGCAACAGTCATGATTCATTACTGCACCTAACCAGGAGCAATGTTAGAGGCTAGTGGCCGATAAAAAATACGCGTACCTCAAGCTTACACTGCACGTGGCTAGAGCGCAGTGGATTGCTTGCCCGGCAGCAGTTGGTGTCGATCAAGAGGTTGTGGGTTCGACTTCCATTCATTGAACATTTGTTTGCTCTTTGATCTTGTGTATTTTTGACTTCAATATAGTAGACAATTATATCTATAAATTCGAATAAACTCAATGCGATTTTCGTGTAGACTGTTCTGGGTCAATTCATTTCACGGTACTGCTCGGTAAAGCAAGCGGAAACTGCTACCACAGCAGTACGCAAGATTTTTTCTTACAGCGAGAGCTGTTGTGAGATCTCAACTCGGGTTTCGCCCAGCACCGTTGTTCTACTCCGTCGCTGCCCCCGGCACCTGTGTGCGTAACCACATCGCTCGAATTAGAAAAAGAAAACCTAGCACCAATGACACAGCGGAGCTCAAACAAGGGTCTGCTTGGTACCAGCGCAGTATTCTACCACTGAGCCACGCTGGTGCTTGAGAGTTGCCTTATGCAGGCTTGATGTCGGGAAAGTAATCGCGTTGATGTAACTTATAAAGCACTTTAGGACAGCGAAAGTAGAAGCAGTCGTCGCACAATGCGAATAGCGTAACGACTGGGTCATCCAATGGTCGAACCGATTACGAATGCTCGTTTTTTTTCAGCTAACAACTGTGGCGCATACCCACTTCAGGCATAATTCCTCATCGTCGTCAGCCACTGCATGGACAATTGGTACAAAATTACTCGCAATAGTTTATCTGTTACTCGGCTTCTCAGAAAAATAACGAAAAATAACATAGCAAATGCTAGCCTACAATACCCTAAATGTTTTATTATTACTGCCGTAGCGGGCATCAAGCAAGTGGGCTTGCAGCAGTTACCCAATGAGCATTCAGAAAAGGCTCTGATAGGCCGCTCTTATAGCTTTCGCTGTGACTGTGCTGTGCCTTCCGCACAGGCGTGGTGTTTTTTGCATTTTTTATATTTCCGTGGTTGTAATTGTCGATGTGGCACAGTGGAGTGCTATACACCAGAAAATGTGGTATCGATGGAAATAGCGTCCAATAATTGGGTGCCGAAAGCGACTAGCGTGTTTGGCCTCAATATTGTACCGTTTCTCAAAATCAAACTCAGCACCCTTCTTCGAATGCCACAAGCAGCATTTCATACCATTTCTATTTTCCACTTCTATCGTACCATTACCTTCAGCTTTGAAGACAATGGTAGGCTGCTCTGTCTTACCACATGAATTGCAGCAACAAAATCGTCTGAGATACAAACGATGACCGGTGATGATGGGCTGGCTGTGCAAAGACGAGCAGTGTTTACCACGAAGCGCGTGACGGCATGCCTCAGTTGCTACCTGTTGCGCTAGGTGATCTCATAATGACTCCACGTTCTCTTAAATGCACGCCAAAAATCTCGTGCGTAGGGAAAACCAATTTATTGGGACGTTTTCACTGCACAATATATAGAAGTTTCGTATGATTATATTTGATGCAGTCATGAATTTTCTCTTGCGATCATGGAAAAGCTTTGCTGCCTTCAAGAATAGTTCCAAATAAAGGATATTTGGAATTACCATCCTATGATATAGTCGGGCTTGACTGTATGAAACTCCTGGCAAGCATTTGGTTTTCCTTCGGACAAACTCCTCATAATAGAACAGCTTTTCGTATCACATATTCTACTCTATTCAAACTGGCACGATCCTCAATCGTAACCTCAAAAAATGTATGAGTAAGTCAGCGTTTCTTCATCTCTTCATAGTGAAGGATTTATATGAACAGTATACTGGTATAGATTCTGCTCATTTTTTGAAATAGACGTTATTCGTTTTTTTACAGGTTATGCTCTACAAGCATGACAACCACAGCTGTGAAGTACGCACTGCTGATGCTATTATGGGTGACTGTATCCTTGGCGTCGCAAGATGCAACTACGTGCACAAAAACCACCATTGAAGTTGGCAATGGTAAAAATAAGAAAAAAAGCCTAAGGATGGCATTATGCTATTCATTTATTTTTATCAACTCTGTGCATTTTTTTCAATAACAATATTCCTAAACTATGTGATTGTAGGACTGCATCGGAGTTCCATGGCATTTGCAAATTTCTATACCAGGGAGCTTACTGTTTTTTTTTTCACTTATAACCCTAACTTTCACGTGCGAAAGAATATAGGCTGATTTGTACTTTACGCAGCGCCTCAAATGGGCACAATTTATGTAACAGCAGGAACAATAATAATGCCTGAGCAAAAGCAAATATAATTGATGTCTAATGACAAAAAAAACAAAACGTAGACTAGTGCACATAATTTAAAATATTTTCACATCATTTGTTTTTTCAAAAAGGATGAGTATCTAATTTGGAGTTACGCGCACGAGATGTATTAAATATGATGCCATAAAGGGTGTTTCAGCTATCGAAAATTAGGCTTTACAAAAATATGTGAGGCAATAGAGAGCTTGAACATACTATGTCTCTTACAGTCTTGTAGCTGGCAGTTAATTTTGAGCTAACAACTGGTTCATTATTATAACTGTGGTACCTCAATACGTGCCAATATAATGACAAAAAAGCCAGTGAGATGTCTGTCGACATATCTCAGAATTACCAAAGTGTGGAAAGTGCACGACATACAACTGATCACCACGAGCTAACTTCTCTCTGTGACATGAATTTTGATATGCCCGAGTTGACACGCAATGAAGCTGCTGCTCAAGCGCTAAGAACTTCTCCACGATGATAGTAATTATAGACCTGTCGGCTGATAATATTGATGCAGCCCTACTGCACCACCACGTCCTGTTCGATCAATAAATAAAACAAAACAGAAACCAGAAATAAGTGGGTCAACTCCTACATATTACAATGCTTTCGAAAGGTATCTTTATTTTAAACAACTATATATACAACTATATTAGGTATGGCATGTTTACATCATCGTGAAAACGGTCATTGAATATTTTCTTAGTGCAGCTTGGCGCATAGTTCACTGGCGTTTCTCGCGTTTGAACAGTTGGGATGCACACCGAAAAGAAAAAGGCCTGGTAAGGAATGTGCTCAGCTGCTCTTCATATTTCTAAGTGATTAGCTTCGTTGAATAAGCAAGAAGTGCTCTAAACGTTTAGTGGGTTTCTGTGGTAATGCAGTACTTCATGAAAACTCGTAACCGTAATCGATGTCCCGGCGTTTTGTAGCCGTTGCGCTTCCTAGATTCTATGTATAATATTATGGACTATAATATAATGCTCCTTCGTGTTTAATTGAATAATCCTTTGCCTTATTGGCCTCTGCCACCAATTTATCCTTGATACTATTTTTTTCTATCTTCGCAGGTAAATGTGAAACAAGTGCATTATCTCATCGCCCGGGTCATGTGACGCACCTCAGTTGCCCATGTGCAAATATGATCTGTGATGACAAAAGGAAGCGAATAATTGTAACATGGTAAGACTTGCATTGAAAAACATAGCCTGCAACAAACCTCACATAGCAGTCTTTTTTGTAGCAGATTTGCAACAATTCTGGCCAGATTACAAAACACGTTTATTTATTTGTTTATTCTTTGAGATGATTAGTAACAGCTAAATGGTTCGTAGACCCACTGTCACTCTTTAATTAGGACATTTGCAGTACTCCGCACTTGTATGCGTATGATTAGAAAGGGCAGGGACAACGTGAACTTGAGTTACATCGCGAAAAGTGACTGGAGCTCTAAAGTTAATGCTATAATTTTTTTAGCTAGACAACTGAACTTGTCTCAGCCACTTTTTTTCAAAACTATTCCTGCACACTGACCTACTACAATTATACATTCATTCAATTTGAATGACACCGAAGCATCATCAATTGTATTGGACCCATGTATGGTTTTACATGGTTTTGTGCATGTATGGTAATACATGTATGGTTTTTACCCTGATCCTATATGCTCATATGCAGCTGCAACGTCACTAGCGTGACGACGCAGCTGTATATTAGCATATAAGATGAACTTAAAAACCATACATGCATTTCAACACTCCAGCTCGAGCATCAAAGTGGGATATTTTGTATGCAAACTTGTAGAGAAAGAGGGATATATATTTATTATTATTTAAGTTGTGTAAGGGTACTGTGGTTAAAGCCCCCCTTGCCGTTACGCACTGGCTGTATGCAGTTGTCGAGCGGGTCACCATGCGGCCTTATAATGACATTTCCTACCAGCACACACCTTAGCAAGTGGGTTAGCAATAAATTGGCCAATGCTTAGCTTGGAATCTACCACTTTTAGGTCATTGAGCTGTATACCAGAGCCCCTAACGTTTCCTCATGTGGTCACTTTATCTATCTATCTATCTATTTATCTATCTATCTATCTATCTACCTATCTATCTATCTATCTATCTATCTATCTGTCTGTCTGTCTGTCTGTCGGTATATCCATCTATCTATCTATATATAATCTATCTACCTATCTATCTATAATCTATCTACCTATCTATCTATAATCTATCTACCTATCTATCTATAATCTATCTATCTAACTAACTATCTGTCTGTGTGTCTGTCAGTGTGTCTGTCTGTGTGTCTGTCTGTGTGTCTGCCTGTCTGTCCATTGATCGATTGGTCTCAATCCTCCCTAAACTCTGGAATCTCCTGGTCGTATTGTTATTGCGATGCATACCGAAAATCGTAAGGGAGTAGTACATTACTGTGTAACGAACATATATGTCAGGTTGTACCACGCAAATCATAATATACTTGTCATGAACGGCATAATTCCCATTCCTAGGCACTCGTGTGCGGCCGTTTTGTAAAATTCTTATGTACCTGTCCGAATTGGTGTGGCATGACAGGAGTATGCGATGAACATAAGTGACTTTAAATAAAGTGCGAATTATGGCACAAATGTTATGTAGAGCATACTTTGCCTCTCATCATCTTGAGGCCTTTACAGCCGGTAAGCAAATAGATATCTGCCAAAACTGATATTACACCTCTTAATGGCAGGAATAATTAAGCAGTCACAAAGAAATCATGACATGCTTTTCATGTATGCTGGCTTTCTTGAGGTAAAGCCCCTGAGGCTTCATTGAAGAAATTTCAAACAGCAATATATTGTCGCAATTTTTAATTATACTTGCGTAACACCCTGAATGAAAACAATTATTCCCCTAGAGCACAACCCACATGAAAAGGTAGCAAGCGGCCGGCCAATTCTGTTTTGTTTTTTCTATGCGAAAAGAATAAAATGTATATTAGACAGGTAAGTAAAATGAGGTCGTGGTTACTTACAAAATTGCTGATCTTTGATTATTGGTCCCTATAAAACTGGTATAGTGAATACCTCCTGCATGAAGATTACAGCAACACAGGAGGTGTAATTTACATGTAACCGAAAGGTCACGAAGGTATTGCTCTAAAGTCTGAAAACTATCACTTCTGCTTGTTTGTTCATGACTAAAAACTGCCCAAAGACATGGAAAAACCTGGGTTCAATGGCTTTGGTTATTGCGCGATCTACTAACATATGTTGTGTCAGTGACAGCTCATTATTATATTTACGCTCGCAATAAACTAAGATTTCCTACTAACAGATAGTTCTGTTTTAGTTACGTTTTGACGGATTTTTTTTCTTGCAGGTGCTGACAATCCACACATTATAACAAACCGAGAAAAAGAAAAATCGCTCGTTATATGTCTGCTCGATGCTTTTCTAAGTGACATGTGTCGGATGTATTCGGCTTGCTATTTTGTATGACTGTCTATAACGCATTGAGTGTATTTTGGAAGAATTGTAACCCCTGCATGTACCTTATAATGTAGTTCAAACTGAAGTATAGATAAAAATAAAGATTTCGCTCTTTCGCTTAACCTCCATAGTAGTATTTTGACCCTCGACATACTCGTGCAGCGATCAATCACCAACATTGTCTTTCTAAACAGGAAAGTTTTTGTCACGGCATAAAGAGTTATACGCAAACTCGAAGATCACTGTCTGCCATATACATCAACAGCGCTCTATTGTAGGCCCCATAGAGCTACAAAAAATACACCGCAACCCCGCAGGTCTGGTCAAATGGAGGCCCATTTTCCTCAGAGGTAGCGCCATTGTATCTGGTTCCGGCAAGGGTATGTTCATAGCAAGTGATTTAATTTGAACGTGGGTACTTCAGTTGCGGAGGGATATGGTTTGCATCGCAGTGGCATTTCAGGAACAAGTGTGTCAAAGTGTACAGTACGCTGCAGAGCGGGCATATGTAGCCACGTGTCGTTGCGTAGAGGCAGTGCGTGAATATTCAATGTTTCGTAGGACGGAAAAATATTGAAAATGGTTTATGTACCTGTTCTGGCCAGGCATAGGTGAACCACGAGGTAAGACCATTCCCACACGAATTCTCCACTACACCACCTTCTTCTCACGTGTAAAGATGCCTGGGAGCTTTGAACCACACGGAAGTAGTAAATATCGGATTCTACACCGAAGAATCAGCTTGCGGTGTAGGCAATAATCCAGGCGATCAATCGCGAAAAACGTTTCTAGCGTAGGTGACACCTCGCTTGGGTGGCAGTGTCAGCTTTCTTGCGAGCCGAAGTATCGTCCCATGGTATCCACTATATCCTCTGCTGGCTGGGCATTTGTGCAGTTACGCATGTTGTGATAACTGTAAAATAGTGGGTGTTGTACATATTTCTGATTCCCTTTACACCCGAGGAGGACTCGATGTCGATTTTAATCAGAAATACTGATGACGGGAAAGCCAAGCTCACAAAGTTTGTCGCACCTCCTAGTACGAGTGATTCATTCTTCGAAAGAAGCGGTAGTCTTAAGAGTTGCAAACTACTGGGACACAAGTCTTGGTGCCCTCGTACAATGGGTGAAGTAATTAAAAAAGGATGACTAAAATTTTAGCTCTAATAGATATGCCACTAAGCTCCCACAGGATGGGTACCCTTCCAGGTGAATATTCTGCCGATAATCACGCCGGAAGTGCACGGGTATCTAATTAACCGGCGGGTGCCTCGCAGCAACAATTCTCTGCCTCCCACAGTAGTAACAGAAGCTCAACTAGATCATCAAACGGCTACTTTTCCAGATGAGTACGCCGAAACAAAAGAGCGCCAGGCCGGTTACTACTCCGCAGATTAGAAAAAACTGGTTAGTTCTCGGTCCGCACTGAGAATAACACCCTGTACCTTCATCATTAAAATGGATTGTGTAACCATGTAGCCACAGCTGCAGTGGCTACATGGTTGGAGACACAATCGCTCTGCCTGCCTTCAATATAAGAGGTACACCCGTCATGGGTAAGTAGTGGATACGGCCCATGACCACTGACGCGAGGGCTACGGTATTGAATTCCGGCCGCAGGGGTCGAATTTTCGATTGAGGGGCAAATACCTGAGGCCGAAGTACTTCAATTTATGTGCACGCTGGCAAACCCCCATAGTCGAAAATTACTGAGCCCCCTATCTGTTGCAGTGCGCCTCATGATCATATTGAGCTTTTGAGACGTCAAAGCTCACCCAACATTACAGGGTACTAGTGGATCTAGAGCCAGAAATAGGAGCTGCCAGAGAACAAAACGAGCCAACTTTTGTTGTAACGTAAATATCTATAATGCCTAATAAGGTTTATAATGAGTTTCACAGTTTAAATAAAAAAGTAATAAATTAACAACGTGCATGAGTGACACCTTTAGCGTCACATTGGGGCATTATTGAATTTCGACATGACCGCAGTCCTACACTCATTGATCAGCTCTCGGCTGTCCAGCGGATCTGCGAAGTCGCTGACAGGCTCGGCTTGGTGGTCTCTTCGCGGGATTGAGTCAGGTGCATCACTCAGTCTCGTTCTGCAGGACCAAAATAAAGCTATTTGCCTGCCTTCGTTCCTTTCTTTGTCGTCATTTCTGTCACATTACTTCATCCAGTGCTTGATTGCCGAGTGCTCACAATAGACGCCTCCTGGCTCATAGAGTCTTGGTCGAGGCCCTCGAAACGTCGAACAATAGAGTTTCCTAAAATTACCTAGAGGGGGCTCTGTCGCTTCGATTGTTCAGTGACCATGGGAATGATGGATAGTACACACATTTGTCTAGTCTTCGTACTTGAGGGCGGCGAATCGTACTTGCGGCATCGTTTATTTCTGTGTTTCCGTTTTCTTTTCAAAGAAATATTCACCCTTTTGAACTTCGTGACCTGATTAGAAAAGGTAAGTAAAAAAAATAAAGTGGTGAAGCACAATTGCTGAACATTTGCTGATTTTTGTTTCGTGGAAAAAAAACATTTCTAAGCCACAGTAACACACAAAAAGCAAAAATCAGGTCATAAGTACGATAATTTACAAATGTGTGTACTACTCATCATTTCCGTGCTCGCTGACGCACCGTGCGTTGCAGCTCCCTTAGACACTAGCACCAGAGTTCATTTTAGTGTATAATAGGAAACTCCATGTGTCGAACCAAGAAAGCTGTCCCATAAGTTTTCGTCGCAGTCATTTTCTTACGAGTCTATAGCCATTTCAGCATGACATGTAATCTGACACCGACATTTCGACATCAACGCTTGTTGATCCCTCGCAGCCATGCAGACATGATACCCCTAAAAAGCGAAAGCTGGGGAAGACTTCAACCAAAGGTGGAGTCATTACGAATGGTTGCAGCAAATGCAACAAATGGGACACAAATGATCGTCTCGCCTGTGCGGTGTTCTCGCTGACTGACAACCCACTCGTCTGGAACAAGGATCGCGAGGACGCCTTAATGACGGGCAATATTTTTGTTCGAGAACAGATAAGTTGCCTTGGTCACACCACCGCGAAGAAAAAGCATGCTGAGTTGATACTCGCCCAGTGGGCTGAACTTTATGAAAAGACTGGCACCGGATACACTGAGGAAATCTTGTGGCAGTGCAAGACGGGTAAGTGTTCTATGTCGGACGAGAACAAAGAAGGGCATCTTCTAAAAAGCATCGCTGAAGACATGTACAACTTCCTCATCGTAAAGGCGATTCGTGCATTGTGCTTGATCTCATGCAGCCTTGCGGGACCTTCAGAAGGTTGAAGATGTGCCGAATAACTACGAATTTAGTGGCTCTGACGGTATGAATTGTTGACGTGAGCTCATCGTCAGACCTTGCGTCAACGATACACCAAATTGTTCGAGACGAGCTGCTTCAGCGAGAAGCTCACCCACGCCACGCTGATTACGGCACGACCAATACAGCATGCGCTTTGATATTAAAGATCCAGCCCTGCCGTGGTGGTCAAGTGGTGAAGGTACTCGGCTGCTGACCCGCAGGTCGCGGGATCAAATCTTGGCTTCAAGTACACGGGCCGTTGCATGTTCGATGGAGGCGAGGACGCTGTAGGCCCGTGTACTCCGATTCAGGTGCATGTTAAAACCCCAGGTGGTCGAACTCTCCGCAGCCCTTCCCTACGGCGTCTCTCATAATCAGATGAAGGTTTTAGGACGTCAGAGCCCACATATAAATAATCAAATCAATATTGTAGAGCCATTAAAGATATTCAAAATGTCAAGGGAGTCGAATTTTTCTATGAAAAACGATTTATTAAATCAACATCATGGCAACTATCACTTCAGTTCCGTAGGGTAAAGACCTTAAAGGCTTCAAATTTACCAATAACACGAAAAGAATCAATATTTATACATTACTAGACACTCATGCTCTAACACACTCATGCTCTAATATTATCCATAGCATCTGAGGAGTCTAAGGTAACTAACAAGTGCAGCATGCAGTTGACTAGTACTACGGCCATGGAGCATGTGTTACAATTGAAACTACATGCCGTTTTATTTTATAGTACCGCGACCCAAGTACTAATGATCATTTTAAGAAACTTTGTGTGCACTTTACTTCTATTTGCGTATTTCTAATGTCACTATACTTACTGTTCAGGTGGTTTTGTATGAGCCCCTTCGGTTCTGATGCGAAAGTTTACCACAAATTTCTTCACGTGCTACCACCCTTGATTTGAGTGTGTAAATTAATTTTTATTTTTTGCGATTCTATACGCTTTCAGGAATAAATGTCTTGGTATATTTATTCATCAATTTGTTGTAATTTTGTTCATTAATAATATAACTATTGACGATGCATTTTCAGGTTACTATTTAGTTTTACATGAACAATAAAAACAAAAACAAATCAATGACGTGCATAAATGAAAGACGAAGCGTGATATTGGGATATATTTGAATTTTGACAAGACATATGTTTCTGATCAAAGCCACTTATTTTCTCATCAAGCAAAATGGGTTGTCAAATATGGTATTTCTTCTTTGTTAAGAACTTTATGTACTGACATTTATGATGTATTGACCTTGATGATCACGTAGGACATTCTGCTCTAGTTTAAGGGTTTGGTTTATTTGTTTCGAAAACGAAGCGACAATGCGTTTGACGAGTATATCTTCATGGGACGCAACAAGAACAGACCTTTTAAACGCAATGCACAATCAGGACGCACAGTTAGCTAACTTCTAGTAATAATGACAAAGAAGTAATTCGTCATACGATAATATGTTAGTACTAACAGCTTTCATGTGCATGCAGGAAGGATGTCTGGGCTACACCTGCGTCACCGGTGTCTTGCTGTCTGTAGCTGTACACTACTTCAGATAATCGTAAAATAGAAAAAATACTTGCAGATGGGTTGCCCGTTCAAAATCGTTAACCTAATCATTACCATATGCTCTGACATTACATTACATCATTACCAATGTTATTATCATGACAATTATTCATAGGCCCACTAAGTACTAACGATCTGCTTGTACTTGTTTTAAATATTATTATCATGACTCATCATATTTAACAGTGTGTTTTCCGTTGCATTTTTCTTGTACTTTTTTCTTACCAACCCAATTAGAATACTGATTTTGATTATCAGCAATCAGAATACATTTGTTTGCTGATGGATATGCTTTAATGCATTTATTTCGAAGATATGAAACGCAATGCATTTATTTCGAGGATATGAAGATATTAAATGGAAAACGAAGCAGGATGATTCCAATCGCAATTTCTAATAGATGTTTTTAGCGGTACAGCCAGTAAGTGGCCTGCAGAACGTAACGCAAATGTAGCAGTTTTCTGTCTGAAATCGGTGAATAATATTCTGAAGGCGCTGCATTACTGTGCATGCCTCGATACGCGCAGCGGAGGCGAACGAGCACATCGAGGCACTCTACGCCTCTATGCTTCACTGTTATTTTACACTGCGTGATACATAGCGACATTGGGCAGTTTTAATGAAAAACGAAGGGATGACCTCTCATATAGCAAGCGCAAGGCGTGTGCCCCCGTCTGAGAGGCCATAATATGTTGAATGCGAGTCGACGGGTAGGTGCCGTCGTTGTGTCGTCTTGGTTCATCAGCAAAGCGTACAAAACACTTGACTTTTCGTGCATAGCGTTGCGTTGTCAGCGCATCGTGATAAATGCTACGGCTCTCAGAATTCCTGGTGTATGCCTGTTCTAGCATAAAAAACACACCACAGAGACGTGTTGTTTTTGTGTCTCAGATACGCGTGATATCTCTTTCCTAATGAAGATCGCACAAGTGTAAATGCCAAAACCTGAGCAGTACTGTGGAGGAGGGGGGGGGGGCTGCGATTGTGGCTGTGTTTTGGCAGCTTCGAGTGTCACTACGGACGGCAGATAGACAAGTCGACCGATAGACAGAAAAGAAAAAAGAGAGAAAGTCTAAAACATGAGCAGTATTGATGATCGCAGCGAATGCGGTTGTGTTTTGGCAGTTTCAAGCGTCGTCTCAGAAGACAGATAGACAAGTCGACCAACGGACAGAAAGACAAGGAGAGAGACCACACTTATTTTGTCATAGGCTCCCAAGAAAGAATATTCTCTTTGAAAAGTAGAGCAAAAGAAATTCGGCAGATCCCATGTACCTGGGAATTGACATTATGTGAAGGATACTGACTGAGGGAAGGTGACCGTGTTGAATCATTGTATTGAGTGACATGTCACAAGGTGACGCTAAATATAGGTACAAATGTTGCATGCACAGACATATGTTGAAGGGTTGGAGATGTTTATATATCCTGTTGTTCGCACTTTCACGAAGATGCCAACTGGAACATGCGCATTAGCAACACCAGAAGCTAATATGAAGTGCTGATGCTCGCCAATACGCTGGGACTTGGACACTGCTACATAAATCACCTTCAGCACATGACAACTAACCACAATTAACGTTAACCAGACGTGAAGGCTGTATCAAAAAGTACATAGGTAAATGATTATAAAATTGGGTAGTCAGCACTGCAACTACTTTACGTTTCACGAAGATTAGCGTCTATTTGAAAAGTAGTTCCGAGACCTGGCGTAGCTCTGTGGTAAAATGCTTTGTTGCCACGCAAAATGCTTTCTTTTGATTCCAGCTGGGACCCTAACATTCATTTGTTGCGTTCGTCGGGTCGACGCTACTGATGTCGGGTATTTCTTAACGCTCGTGCGTCGAAATTACCCATGCGTGTTCTCGTCGTTCCTGGGTAGATAGTAAGTTTGAATAACGTATGCACATACCCGCATACCAGCAGCATATACCCACCCGCGGGTATGTGCCACTGTCTGGCGTGAAGTGTTGTGAACGTACGCGACGATAGTGTGCCATTATTGAAGTCTTGACCAGCGCGTCATATTAGTCAAACCGACTTACCCTCCCATGCTAATTTTTGGTCCCGTCGAATTAATGCTGTGACCACAAGAGCACCCAAACGTAAGCGGCTAGATAGATAGATAGATAGATAGATAGATAGATAGATAGATAGATAGATAGATAGATAGATAGATAGATAGATAGATAGATAGATAGATAGATAGATAGATAGATAGATAGATAGATAGATAGATAGATAGATAGATAGATAGATAGATAGATAGATAGATAGATAGATAGATAGATAGATAGATACGTTCAATGTCGCCGAAGTTCAGTAAGATGTCCTTCACATCTAAAACGAGATAAGGAAAGGAAAACAAGCAACGCGTCGTTTAGTGACCAGATACGGCACAATGGGACCGGGCCGCGCATACGCATTTTATCAAGGTGACGTCGACCGACAGAAGTATCTGGCGCCGCTTCCGAAAAGAATATTTAAATAGGTAGATGCAGCTGCAATTTATGTGCGACCATGTGTGGAGGAACAAACACCAATGGTGAAAAACCAATTTTGAATGAAAGTCGAAGCCTCACTATCCTTTACAACTGAGATTTTTCCATCAACAATAATATGTAGGTGTAGTGAGCAAAGAGTTCATGACAATTTTTTATTAGCGCAAAATGTTTCTTTTTTTTTGCTTGCGCCCTCAGCTCACCATCTTATTTTCTGTATTCTTGCACTGCATGGAAAAAAGGTACGCTCGCAAAATTTGTCTGCGACGACACACTCCCTCACGCGTTTTAGTGTCCTGCTCTTGTTTGCGTTCTCTGGTGTGCGAGAAATTCTGAGGTGCGTTTTATCGTCGGTGAAAATGTTGAGTGCAGTGTCCAACGGGCAGCGGAACGATGCGGATAACATTCAACGCGGAGTGCTTTCGTCGGCAGCTGCGGAAACGATTGCGCAAAGATGCAGTAGCAACAAACGTATGCTTTTCGACATATGGCTTCCAAATAAAAAAGAAAGGCAACGTTTCAGAATAGTGTGCTCACTGGACTCTATGCGTGAGTATTCCTGCAGCCTGGTTTCTTCGAGGTCCTATTCGAGTGACGAGACGATGGTGATCACATTATCGATATCTGACCTACCTTGGCGGCATCCGTTAATTTCTTGGAGAAAGTTGTCGTGACTTTCCAGAAACCATGCCAGTTGTTTGCCAACCATCTGCTACATAAACTCGGAAAGCAGAGCGACCAGTCGGAAAGAGGCGCAGCCTGTTGGCTGCTTAGCAGGTTTCAAATTGGTCACTATTTTAGTGAGTTTCTATTATGCGGTAACCTCACCAGACAGCCATGAAGAATTATAGTATTCCAGGAGTTGTAGGTGGGAGGTGACAGGTATACCGCTGCAATGGCTTCATGGATTATTGTCGTGACCGCGGGTGATGTGTGCCTGTTTGATTCGCCGATTGCAGTGTTGAGTTCTTCAGTTGTGAAAGGCAAATCCCATGCAGGCACTGCCTCTCGGGAGTTCTCAGACTTATTGCTTGCGGAAGAGCTCCAAGGTATTGAAACTGAACACTGTGCAGTATTCTTCCGGCAGCTCTTCGAGGGGTTTCTGTTTGTGAAAGAAAAGTTCGGTGAAAAAAGTGAAGATAATAAGATGGCGTGCACATGCCTTTAAAGAACCGCAAGATTTCGGCTACCGCAAACGTCGCGTTATATTTGCCAGCTACGTTTATTCAGGTAACGTCACATGGGACGTTATATGCATCGGCAGACTCGAAGATCATCAAGACAATTAATCCGCATTTTTTCCCTTTCAGATAGCCTGCAAAAAGCACACAGCTTTTCAAACTCCTCATCGTTTGACAAAAATCTGTCATTCTTAGCTGAAAAGCGCATGCATTCACTTAGGCAGTGAGACATTGTAGTGAGTAAATCTCCGTCCTTGGTTTCGGCAGTATTTCCTGTGCTAGCGGCGTCTTTGTATGCATCGCTACCTGTACACCTTGTAACTAATTTGTTTGATGACATCCTCGCATCTACTGTTGTTTTGATGATTGGGTAGTGATCACTCCCACGTGTTTCCAAGTCGATGCATCAGTTAATATTATGGGCAATTGAGCTTGTTGCGAAGGTTTCGACGGTGCTCCTGGTAGTGAAATCGCCTCGCAGATATATAACAGTTGCTTCATTTAGAGGTTCAACAGAATGTTTCGAAAGTACTTTAGCGCACTCGGCTCCTCACGCACAAGAATGTGAGCTGCCCTAAATTTCATTGTGGGTATTGATGTCACCAAAAATGATGTGTGGGCCAGATGTTCTTGCAATAAAATTTTTTTGAAGCGTGTAGAGTCATGCTTGGCTCCAGGTGTACTCCAATAAGTGGGTAATCCTTTATACATGTTACTGTGATGCACGCACATTCATTGTCATTGTGGAGCTGAATGTCGATCTCGGAAGCCAGACTTTTTCTGCAAATGCCCATGAGTAGTCTGCGGACATTATCAAGTGCTTTTAATAAAGAAAATAATGTCCGTTAATTCTTAAATGTGGTTTGACTTGTGACGCAGAGATGACGATGAAAGAGAATCGGTACGCTCCCACCAGCTGTCGAAAATCCGAAAGCTTTCAGCGAATCCCACGTGCGTTTCACTGGAATGTGGTTTATGTGCGTACTATGTACGAATCTTCAGTTCAGGGGTGCTATGCAGAGTGCCCCGAGCTTCTCCGGCAGACGAGTTTGCTCCGAGCTCGCTCGCGATGGCCATGTCATGAAGACAGTGCGGAGCGCGAGATAGCAGCGTTGATACAAAGGGCTACAGGAACGCGCATAGCGTTGGAAGCGCATGTGGTACTTGTGCGGCAGTTATCACAAAACACCGCGTGCGATCACGCCACCGCCGCCATTCAGTGAACATTTTAACAGTGCAGCGACGTCAGCGTAGTTGTCACGCTATCGTTTTGTCAGATCAACACGCACCTCCCACAGGCGTGTTCGTAGGCGTTTGTCCTCTCTCGAACAGGTTGTTTTGTTCCACTTGCGGCATGGAAATCTCTTCTCTTGAAGGCAGCAAGGCTGCACACACAGCACTCTCGTGCTGCTCGTTTTGCTTCTATCAAAGATGGCAGATAAATATAAGGTCAGTTGGTCACCAGGGGCGCTGGCATCATCGCAGCAACGCGGCTGTGATTACATACGTCGTGAGCGCGGGCAAATTGAATGCGAGAAATCACGGCCGCGTGGTGTTATCATTTATACTACTGCGTGCGTCTCTGCATAGTCTTCGCGATAAAGCTGATAGATTAATCATGACGCTCGACAAGAGCACTGCTCCTCCGCGAGAGCAAACGTTGTTGGCAAATCCGATCTTCACCGCGGGCGTCTGTCAATCACACTGATTGATGCGTGAACTCAGGTAGGAACTCCTTGATTCTGATAAGGCCTGAGTTCAACTCGTGACTGTAATGGTACTGGTGTGACTGTGAACTGTTCGATGCGGTGAACGATACACGGCCACTTCTTTGCATAGAAAATAGTTTCGTGAGCTTATACTACTTGTGCAAGGCTGGAGCAATAGAGCAGCTTGTGATAACCTGTATACTTGCAGCTTTTTAAGTTGGTCGTTCACTAATATGCGTGGTTAGCTTCAAAGTGAAGACCACATCAGCACTGTCCTAATTCTACTTTGATAATTGGCTGCTGCCTAATGACCATTTAACTGAGCTGTCCTGTCTTCATTATAAGGTTTGAATTGAGAAGCAATTATCTCGGGCCCAATAAGTCAGGTCATGATCAGTATGGGCTCAATAAAAGTAATCCTGATTAGCAGAATACTAATTGGCATCCTATTAGTGAGGGCTAATTAGCATTGTTTTACTTAATGTACTAACTTCGCTGTAATTAGCATAGTTTATTAGCCCATCCACTAGCATGCCAGGTTCTAGCTTTAAGTGGCTTCTTTAGCACTGTCTTTTTAAGATGTGACTTAAATACCTCTGCCTTACCGTGACTTGGTGTGGTTAGCTTGGTCAGGCTTGCTGGATTTCGTGCCGACCGGTTGTGCCCTCGCGATCTCCGACGTCAGCGTAGCTCTGGCCAATTGGGCTGGCCCTACGTAATCTCCTGACGCCGACAAGAGCTCTCGCAAGTGGTGCCCCGTCCTCCGACACCTGTGACCGTGTTTCCATCTTCCATGTTTCTCTTATGTCATCGCTCACTGTCCTAGCACATCTCTCTCTCTGTATATACCTTTACTCCTATCCTTTTAATCCCTCCTTACCCCCATCCCTCGTGAGCTACTGTTGAGGTGTCGTACCCTGATGCAGACAGTTACGGGGCTCGCTTTTCTCTTTTTTTCCCTCTTATAGCCACGTCTCTTAGCTTGGTCATAGCATATCCTGTCCTAACTAGCGAAGTATACCGTCCAGCCAAAAAAAAATAACAGCATATCAACGGAGTGAATAATGATGAGTGGGGCAAAGCTTCGAAGGATTTTATTGGTAAATCGTGAATCATCCATCTATCTGTCTGTCCATCCGTCCGTCCTCCCCTGCCGAGTCAGTCATCGAACTAGGTGGTCACGTACCACGAGCTAGGAGGAACAGGCCCACGGCTTTAGGGCCTTCACCCCTATAGCTATATAGCCAGCCGCACGTGCTCGGGTGCTAGTGGGCTATGATGACAAAGACGATGCGCACCGGCCGAGCAGCGCACTAGAATGTACAGGCTGACCATGATGATTAACACGTGGCTTCGGATGTAGTTGTGGTCGCGATGTTGCAAGACGGTCAGTGGTACAACTATATACAAATTCTAAATCCAGACGGAGGTGGTCTGTTCCATTCAGTCGCACGCATTTGGCCCATTTGAGCCGTTACGAATGCCGAGATGTCCTATGTGACGTAGGCCAAAGTGCCACGTGACTGTTTTTCTCCAGTTTTTGGAGGAAGGCGAAGGAACGGTCGGAGAGACCTTCCGAAAGTAAACGGATGGACTGAAATGGCTGCAAGGTGGCTTGGATTAGATTGAAATGTAAAGGCTTCGATTTTTCATGATCCGGGCACTTAGACAACAGCGCGTTTCCCACTGCCACGGTTCTCCGTCTCGCCTGTGCGGCAGCTGTAGCTGAGCGGAGACGACGACGCGAGGTAAGAGATGCATTTGAAGAGTTCAGCGAAGAAGAGTTCCGGCAATGTTTTCGTCAGTCTAAACGAACAGTGCGTAGCTTCTGCGATGAGCTTGACCCTATCACCGGATGCCAGAGAACCAGTTGCCTTTCCAAAGAGAGGAAAGTGTTTTGCGCGCTATGATTTTTCGCCACCGGTAGCTTCCAGAGGAGCATTGGTTGCGAGGAACACATCGGCATATCTCAGCCGGCGGTGAACACCACCTTTAGTGCAGATTATCCACCCAGTTCCACCACTAACAATGACATCTGTTCTCCGGCCAGCAATGCGGCAAGCAAGAACCGCCGTAGCAGGTGATGCGGTTCAAGACTACACTCCTGAATCGTCTGCGCATGCGTGAGCTTTGGACAACGCGTGGTTGCAACGCTGGCCGCATCACAATGACATGCACTTTGAGATTTCCCCCAAATGTGAAACAGCCTGTACGTTCGGCCGGTCTATGAATTTAATGTGTATTATACGCTTGGGCTCTGGCTTATAAGCCTCGCGCTGTTGTTCCCCTCGGCAAGCCTTGCGACTGTGTTTAGGTGCTCCTGAGGTTGTAGAAAATAAAGCCTCGTATCTTGAAGCTAGACTCCCATCACTTGAGTCACGTTTCATATTGTTGGCAGTGCAATCATATTTAAAGCTTCATGAATTCCCTTTAAGGCATTCCAAAACAGTTTCTTCTTATCTCTCAGCTCAGAATAAGCCTACTTTCTTAGAAGACGACTAGCTGAGATTTCACACGACTCAAGTTCTACATATACGTAGCTTTCCAGACGAATGAAGTGTCAGTATTAGTGACGCATTTTGAATCAGTGATAGCTACAGGTATATTACAATACATTTTCACGAAAGTTTTCGAAAACAAGCAAAACTAATGTTGCACCGGCTTTTAAATTTTATTCTGAGTGATTATCTGGTTCATTCACCAAAAAAAGAAAGTCATTGCGAAAGATGTTTCGCAAAATAAAGAAAAACTTGGAATTGGAATCTTGCTATTTGTTTAAGTCGGTGATTTTCTCTACGGCTTCCACAATTTGTACCCATTTTGTAGCAGAAGGTTTTGGCGACAAATTTAGCTCTTCACCAATACACAGCATCGGCTAGTTCGGCCGTAATTTCAACTCATTCGCTGCCGGTGAGTTTTTATCTTGCTGCAAATGAGAACTCAAAAGTTCTGAGTAGTTTCAAATCATTACTTCAACCACATATACATTTGTTTAAATTCGTTTGGGTACTTGGACATAAGGGGCTCTTTCACAATGTATAGGCAGATGCGTTAGCTAAGTAAATAATAATAGGCCTGACTATTCGCGCATCACCAGTATTTGAATTCATTAAGGGGGCTTGATTTGGGAACTAAATGGTATTAAAGAGTTTTTTTACCATCCACAATGAACACAATTGATTTTCAGCACTTAAATTATCGTTGGAACAGTATAATATGCCACACGCATGCAGTTAAATTCGCAATCACTCCTCATCTCAATTTTTAATTACGCAGAGCTGGTCTGGCTATTTCCCCTAATTTTTAATGTTGTGTAGTCCTTGAGACTATAGCCCATTATCAAATATTTTGTAAAAGATATGCTGCATTGGGCAAACCTATAATAAGTGCCGCCTTCTGTCTCATAAGACTGGAGCTAAACACTCTAAATGCACTTTGTTTTGGTGCTTTGTCCCTAAAATTCAGTGACGTAAAAGTTGCTGATGCACTGCAGGTGTTTATTAAAAGTTCAGAGAGATTCAGACAGTAAAACAAATTTTTACACATAAATTGCTTGTTTCTCAAAATGCTTTATTTATTCAATGAAGAATTGTTGTTGCTGAAATTACTGTTTTCCTTATCCATACCTATAAGCATCTTTGTCAATTTGTAATATTTATTTTCCCCCTTGATCCCCTCCATTCTTTTGAAAGCTGTAAGCTATCCAAAGGAAAGTATTTTGTTAGAACTACCCGGTTCTTGCGAAATCCCCCAACGTGGGTGTGTGTCACAATTATCAGGCTCTTCTATTCGGCAAGAGCCATCGGCTGAGGCAAGAAATCAAAAAAGAAGAAGTGCGTCAGCGGTGAGCGTGCAGGGCTGGCCTCCATTCCTTCTGGTAGCCTGTTGCCATAATGTTAGGCTGGGGCAAGAGGTCAACCCCCTCGGCTCCGGACGTGAGTGTCACTGGGACGTCCACGCCTTCGAAAAAGGACGGCAGGTGAGTGTACACATTTATTCTTCGGCCATAATAAGAAGTAGTTCATACTTCACCTTGCTTCTCTCTGCGATCACTTTAACACTATCGCGAACGCTTTTAGTAAAGCTTTCAGCATGCGAAGCGGCAACTTTCAGCTGGGGGACCCTCTTTAACCTCGGGTAATTCCCATATCTTGACGCCACCACCACTGAACTGATCGCGTGATACAAGCCATAGCCGATGTGTCGGTCGGCAAAGAAATTTCAGCCTACTCATATTCATTAAAAAGATTCGTTTTGCTCTGGGAACTCAATCGAACTCACTCATCAACATAATATTCAGTTTGACAGACTGAGACTCAGACTCACGGATGATCCTGAATCTCAGTGAGCATGAGAAAATCGACGCATGAGTTCGTTAGCGTAAACGTACTTTTCACCATCGGTGTCAATGCTCCTTACCGCCAGTAAATTACCTCGCGTATATTCAGTGTGCCACAGGACGGCTCAACTTCTTACACCTTCAAGTACGTGCTTTCAGCCCCAGTAAGTCCATTAAGGATACAGTAAGGACATTTTACATCAAGAACACTAAGTAAGGACATTAATGATCCAGTAAGGAAATTTTAAATGAAATACGTGACTCGCATGACAAATCTTTGTGAAGACCTTGCACTGACAGAGTTCGCAGCGGTAGGTTCAATTCAATTCAATTCAATTTTATTTACCAGTTTATACATACTGGAAGGTTGCGTTGGGTTAAAAGCTACATAAGTAGCTTGACGAGACCCAACGACCAGACTATACAGGGCAGTAACAGCAAGCAGACGAGAAAACCAACAAGTAAAACAGAATACCATATCGTATGTACATATACAGCGATTTACATGGATTTCCAACATGAAGATTGCAGGAAAAAAAAGTGAAAATAAATACATGTGCGTAAAAAGTGCTAGAAAAAATAAATAGAAAAGTGCTACATACAATAAAATACGGCTATAGCATAAGTAATAAACATAAATAATAATAACGCAGAATAATAACACCGTACCAAAGTAGTAATACTTGCTATTCGAGACAAAATAAAAGAAAACACTAGCCATATAACACAGCAAGAAATTCATGTAAGCAGAAGACTGTGTTAAAGAAACAACATAGGTTACGCACAATTCAATTACACAGAATGTCACAGTATGTGACATTACAAGTGAACGAAATATAAGCGGCAGTCTTTTTTACTGACCGTGTCAATGTCTTTATATTTATTTAAGCAGATGGTAGGTTATATGCCAACGATTCCCAATGTCATGCCCCAATCTCTCCAACTCACGCCGCAGATCAACAAATATGAGGCAGTGCGCTGTTGAAATATCTGTGAAATGTCTTGAGTACAAACTCTAGGGGTCAACTTCTCGGTAAGTGAATTGAACATATCGTAGGCGAAACAGCACAAAAGACCAGGACAGTAAAGGCTGTGCGACGTGTGATTCTGTCTGTTTCTTTACTGTCTTGGTCTATCATGTTGTTTCCCTTAATATACAAAACACAAACCAATAAAACACCTACAATAACTCTGAATATGTGGTAAATAGAAATCACTTTACACGATGAGAACGTGCGGACCTGGTTCGGCATGGTAATAAGCCTGTCCTAGACCTGTAACGATTTCCTATTGCAATATGACTCTCACATTCAGATTTTGCTGATGGTAACGTGAAGCTCGACGCCGATGGCTTTACAGCGTGTAGCAGCACACACACCTGGAACTGGATCGATGTTAAAGTCAATGTGAGGCACCACCTATGAACCTGCGAATAACTTTTTCTGTAAGCGTATGTTTGAACGTTTACGTGGTTATACGTGTCCAAGCCTTATTTTATACAGTAAGCTTTAGTGGAAAAGCTGGAGCAGTTTCACGTGGCTTTTTTCAAAGCCGTGCTGCGCATGATCGAGGAGCACTGACGTCACACTGCGCATAGCTGGCAGGCCGGAGAATGCCTCGAAGCTCGTGGAGTATTGTGCCTCTAGTAGGCGGGTGCTTGGCTCAGTCGCTAGTCCGTCCGTTGATCTGTCTACGTTCACGTCCATTCATAGCTCAAGCTACGTGTATTCTTGCATAACCGTGCCAAGACACTGCTATATCTATTTTTACCTGACTTTAATTTAGTGTTGAAATACCAGTAACTTGAGCATGTTCCTGAAGGCAAAGCGCTGAAGCGAACGAATACTAAAAATAAGAAGGCACAAAGAGCTACTATCAACAAAAAGTGTTATTTGCAGTTCCACTTCTTCAATGATTTCCCTTTGCCAAGCTTTATACGCTTGCTGCTGTACTTTAATTTTTTTGAGGTTTTAATATAGGCTACGTATAGGTCATCCAAAATATTCTTGTTTTCGGCAAAAACCTCGAAAATAGAGGGACTACTACGCCTATTCTAGGTATGAAACGCGGGCTGTAAAAGAACATGTCATTTAAAAACAGGCCCCACAAAACACCAACTGTAAGTTTTGCCAACCACCAGGGACCGCCATTTTGCAATGACATCTGTGAATTCATGCTTAGCAAGGGGAGGTGTTGTGGTCGTCTTTTATAGTTTCAGCTGTTGCAAACACTTTAGTTTCAGGGCCAAGCACAAGAAAGCCAAATATATATTCGATTTAACGAACCACTGACCACACAACAATATCGTTCCCCCGAATGCACACTGCACAAATTGATGCATCTGACTTCATGCATGGCTTGCGAGTGCGCCATGATGTCTCCCGACTTTCAAGCCCCTCGTCTGTCAAACAAAATATTCAGTTATAAATTACGCGCTTTACCGAATGCACTAAGCATTCGCCAGAATATTTATTAATGCACAAGAATTTCATCAAAGAAAGCAGATTATGAAACGGATTTGGTATCATGGCTCTTTATATTACTCCTTGTATATATATATATATATATATATATATATATATATATATATATATATATATATATATATATATATATATATATTGGGTCAGCATCAGCTGATATAGATATTAGTCTTAGTTTATGTATTCGTTTGTTGATATGTTTCACCTCTATGGTCACATAGGCAAAGAAAGTACGTAGGCGACCACACGCATAACTTCAACTATGGTTACGACAATGTTGAGTCAATAGAGGGCGTGTTCCACTTTTCTGTTGTAAATTCGTTTCTACTGGAGAAGCCATCATTCATAGGGCATGGTGAAAGTTATGAGCTTGCGCTCGTGCTGAAGGGAGCGTGGGTGGCATTTCTTTTTGCACTTAAAAACTGCGGTGGGGGTAAAAGTTGCACCATTAAGGTGCGGCGACGAGGCTTCATCCCCCCTTGACGCCCTACGTAGCGCTATGGTGAAAGCCGCACTACTTGAGAAAGACTTAGAAGCTGACAGCCACCATAACAGCTTCTCATTTAAGGCATGGAGCCGTGTGGTTTATATTCCGGTAGCAAAGCTCTTGGGAGATTCATGGCCTCAACTTTCCGGCTGCTCTTTCCTTGGAATGAACTAACAATACTATGGACGCACTGTCAAATAAAGATAACATTTTTATGCCAACGCTGCCAATCTCAGTTTCTAATGGCTGGCACTTAAAGGGCGATTAGCAACATTCGTATAGACCTAGGGAATTATGTAAAATTATGTAAAGCCAGTAAACAAGAAAAATTTTGAGGACGCTTGCGTTGTTAGTAGTGTGAAATCACAAGCCGATCACTCAAACGGCACTAAAATATATGCTCTCCATGCTGTGTTCATCGCCCATCATATGTTTTTTTCTTTCAATGTTATGTGGTTATTCCAGAACATGCCACCAGCATATGTGTACCTGAATACTACTGTATGTGACATAGGTGTGGCATAACCATTCTGCATCACACTACACTGCCAATGAGCACTTTACTCACCAAGCATATTCACAGGAATGCCAGAGAGGAGGAGGAGGTGCAGGAGGTATCGCTGGTGGGAAAAGTGCAGAACTCAGATTCGGCTGTCGTGGTCGTCCTTGGAGGCACCGACCTCCAGGAACCAGGGAAGACCTCCGCTGGTACAGTGTAATTTTTGATTTCAGCAAATGACGTCCTTGTCCTTGTACCTATTTCCTTGTTTCACTCGCCTTCACTAACGAAAAAATAGGGAGCACAGAAATTTACAACTTCGAATTAGTTAGAAGCATGCGTGAGTGATTTTAACTAACCGTTGAAACTTTATGCTCGTTTTTGATATAGAATTCTCCGGCCTGAGTGTTATGTGTCAAGCGCAATATTCACAGCCAAGTTTCACTACCGGCTGCTGCTTCAGACATAACTAATTCTACTGATGTCCCCAACATTAGGCTTCTTTTTTCAAAATGTAGCAACACTTCACATTTTCATTGCTTTTTCGCTTTGGTCAGCTTTTTAGGCACCACGCACTGCAATCCGTTTTTAGTTGGCACAAAGCATATTTTTTTTAAATTTTTTCAATTCTTTGTTTATTCAAACAAAAAATAATTGCCTAGGTTGAAAGGACTAAATAAATATTACCTCTGTCTGACCAAGGTCCCTCCACCCATACATTTGCTCAGGCGAAGTGGAACAAAAGATGCGAATTTCATTCAGTTTTTGAATGAGGAGACACGAAACTCAAATTCAAAAAGTATGACACATGTCGACTCATACGTTTTAAGACGACTGACAATCTGTCCATTCTAGGTCTGTCAATGGTTTTAAAAATTTTTCTTGCTACGATGCAGGCAAGTCGAACTACGTGTTCAAGCCACAGCTGAACCAATGGCTCGCCATTCAACCGCTGCCCGAGCCACGAAGTTATCATGCCGTTGTTTACTACGCAGGCTGCATCTACGTTTTCGGTAACTCAGCGTAGTAATTTGTTGATGGGTAATAAAATGTATAGAAAGGTATATGCAATTTATTTACTGCTGCATTTCATTTTTTATCATTAATTCACTTTAGCCTGCGTGGGTATTTATGTGACCCCAATGTTTTTTATGCGTGCCCCCGCTAAACTGGCCATACCGAGGAGTGCAGGTGGCGAGTTCTCGTCTAGACCATTATGCGGAACAAAAACAGTTAGTATCTGTAGTAAAAACACCGCACAGAATGAGCGCACACTTGCATAAAAAAAGAAAATTACTCATGCATTTTTTCCAGAGCTTTGTGCTTTTGGGCGCCTACTTGGTCGGTGCTGTGTAAGCGAATGGCAGATCAGTGTTCCCCTAAACTGTACTTGAGCTAATTGTCATTCAGTCACTATAATCAGCATAACCCCATGCCTAGTTACCATACCCATTTAATAAACTGTACCTTAGCAAAGCGGTCCTATCCCATAACAACGATTCCCAGTCTGACACATGACTACTTTCATCTACAGGTGGTTACAGCGGCGCAATCGCCAGCAAAGGAGGACAAGGCCGAGCTCAGCGCTCCGTGTTCAAATTCCACGTTCGCGAGCAGCGATGGGACCGCGCAGCGGATATGCTGCACTGCCAGGGCTTGTCACTGGAGCCGCTGTTGTGCACGAGAAGATCATGGTCGTCGGTGGCAAGGACGACAAGGAAGAGTAAGCGGACGGCCGCTGTAGACGCATTACTACAAGAAAGGCCTCCACGTGACTTGAAGGCTTTTTTCTTAACAGCCTACTAAGGATTCTCGCATTTTCTTTTATAAAATTAAAAACAGAGAGGGGAGTTTATAGGTAGATGTGTAATAAATATGTGTCATAGAATGTAGTACGGACGAGTGAAAAAAATTACATCTAACCAACTAACTGTCACTTGCGGAGAAAGTCAAGGCTCCGTACTAGGAACACTGCTTGTTTTTAATATTTATCATTGATATAACCAAACTACCGGGTTCTCAGGACATGATCATGTATACTGATAATACAAATCTACTTTCTTACAGCGAAATTTCTTGTACAAGCAGAGGCTATGGTAAACGGGTGTTTAGGTAAACTGCAATCATGGCTAAAATCCATCATGTCTTCTTTAAATTTATCGAAAACCAGCTATATTATTTTTAGACCGATTATTACTGCAGATTTCTTTAAGGACAATATTGAGTTTGGACACGTAAAAATACATGAGGTTGAGTCTATAAAATTTCTCGGTGTCTGGTTCCACCAGAACCTTTCCTGGAACAGGCATGGCTTAAAATTAGCGTCTGAAATGAGCAAAAGTGTTGGCTGCCTCTACAAGGTGACTAGTCTTGTACCCCGTGTGGTTGAGACTACAGATGTGTTTTGCACTTGTATATTCTAAACTAACATATAACTAACATAACTGGTCTGGGGAACAACTACGACTACTAAGTATCAGAAACTTTAAGTACTTCAAAAGAGAGCTTTGCGGTGCATTCATTGGTACTGCAGCAGTCCCCACGATCTTCCCACTTCGCAATTATTTCGTCACTATGCTTTAATTAAAATGAATCAAGTCTACTTTTTTGTCTGTTGCAGCATGTTAAAGTCAATCATTTACATTCTCAAAGCAATACTTTGACTAATGATACATACCATCTTCGAAAACAAAGCCTGCGGGTCCCTAAGATGCGTACTAACTATGGCAAACAAACATTAACTCACCAGGTGACTGTGGCTATGAATAAAACGTCTACAAATTGTAATTTTGATGTTTCATAAAACATTTTTAAAAAATTAAACAAAAATTTACTCGACTCTGGTCTGTGTTAGGTATAACCTTTTCACTGCTGTATCCTTAAGAACAGTGTACTTTGTTGTACTTGCAAGTGTAGCTGATTTATCTATTCATGATGTCATGTATGTAGTTATATTGTTTTGTTAAGTGTCGCCAGACTGTACAATGGAGCCGAGGCCTTTGTCGGGCACCCAAGCTTTTAGCACCGGCTTCCTCCTTTGTAATAAAGGAAATTAAGCTTCACTTTCCATTCACATGCAGTCATACGTATGTATAAGGCGCCAATGCATGGCGCGTTTGTTTGAAGGATTCAGTGATGACATCGCGTTAGACGGTGTGAAGTTATCGGGTCGTCCCGTTCAATGGTGCGGCGTCAGGTGGCATGACATTACATTAAGTGACCTTCACCGATCAAAATGTTGGGTGAGCTTTCACATTTATCGTTGCTCATGTGCTCTCTAAAATTAGTGAATTATTGAAGGCGGGGAAAGCTGGCTACCCGGAATTTTCTTGCTTTCGCAAATAAGGAGATGCAGTGAAATGCACTTTCAATTTATAAAGAAAGGAGAAGATAAAGGTGGTTTATACATCACGCTACCCGGGGAGTGTGGCATTCCCATATTTTGTTCCGGCTTGAGAGAACAAATTACAATTATTCATCGCTGTCAGTGCTCCGGCGTACCGCCAATGATGACCACCTATTATTAGGCACATAAATTCGTCTTAAAGTGCACTGCATTTGTTGCACTTCTCGAGATGGATAATAAAAAGCGGTGTTCTCGGCGCCTCTCAAGACCGTGGATTTCACGTTTACCGAGTGCCTTTTAGCATGCCGATGGGCACTCAGAAAGCGTAATATTCTTGTCTTACAAGGAAAGCTGTTATTAAGTCACAAGGTCCGATTTCAGCACCGTAGTTGTCTGCCGTGGCCGCCGGTGTCCGTAGCGCTCTCTTGTGTAATAAGTATGAAAACTGAATTCTGAAAAAAATCGCAAGACGTGCGCGGAACGCACAACAGTTGCAGCAAAAGATGAAAGAGGGGCCTTCAGAGCCTTTTATAAACACTATATGGGTAACTGGTATATTCACACTTGCAGGGTACCCACTACGCCATAAATATCATTTTTGTGCAGTGGGCCGGCATTCACTATGTTATCCTCCGTTATTCTTGGAAGGAGCGTGGTATCCGCTGCACACTTGCAGGAAATTTTGTGCAAGTGTTTTATGCAGTGGCTCACGACGATGAGCATTTACGCCTGCAGTGAGTATGTGCCACAGGATTAGGTCATCAGGATTGCGTAATGCACTAGTTCAGCCATTCACATTGTGTGACACCTGGTTGCTCATTTGCTCTTATAAAACGCTTTATTACTTATATTTACGAATTTCCTTTCACGACGTTAAATAAGACCAAGGCATTTTTTCAACGTAGGTTCAAGCTTCAGCGCGGCTATGGCGTAGAATATCGGGCTGGCCCGCAGGGGAACCAGGTTCGAATGCCGCTGCGTCCTTAGCTTTTCTATTCACTAAGTGTTTTTTAATCTTATTTCGTGCAATATTGGTTGTGGACACAGGTGGCGACAGCGGACAACTACGCCACTGCACTCGACCCCTGTTGTGAAATCATGAGATTTCGCTGTAAAAAACCGACAGCCTTACGCGCAAACGCCCAGCACAGCACAGCGAAAGCTAAAAGAGCGTCCTTTCTAGATACTTTTCAAGCACTTTTTCGGTAACTACCACAAGCAGAAATGAAGGGTACATTATCATCATCTCTAGCATCATCATCATCATCATTGCCTGACTGCGTCTGCTATAGGGCAAAGGCCTCTCCTATATTACTCCAATTAAACCGTTCTTGGGCTTTCTGTTTCCACTTGATACGTGCAAACATTTTATTATCCTCAGCCCACCTAACTTTGTCTCTCTTTAGTGCGTCACTACGCCATAAATCAACCAAATATTTCTGTAGTAGGTAGATAGTTATCAGGCCATCCTTGTCAATCTTCGCCGAGGCGGAGTACCCGTTACTCACTTGCAAGGCATTTCATTCAATTTTTAGATGCTATAGCTGCCGACAATAAAAATTACGTGTGAAGCTTTTGTAACCTATAGGCGTGTTTTTATACCCACTAGCACGCCTTAATGTTTCTTTGCTGTTCTAAAAGGCGGAAGTAGTTATATTGCCACGATTCATTTCGCCACATAAAACCTGCCTCCAGGTCACTTTGCGAAAGAGCTCCAAACGCTGGCAAGGCATACTGGTGTGATGCTCAGCTGGCACACATGGTTCTGAATCTCATTATATCCGAATGTTTTACAGCGAAAGCTTTCTTGAAATCAAAAGGTTCGTGTGTGCCATAGTTGCCTATTGCCTCTGTCGATGTTCGTATACACTATCGCACGAAATAAAAAAAAGCCATAATGCCATAATCTAAGGCCATAATGGTAAGCGAACCCCGGTCCTCTGTGGGCCGACCCAGTATTCTACCACAGAGTCAGGCCAATGCTTGAAACTCCTTTGCAAACTTGGACAGGCTTGATGCCACGAAAGAAGTCACGGTAATATAAGTAATAAAGTGTTTTAGAACAGCAATGAAACAACCAGGTGTCTTAAAATCCGAATTGTGTAACGAGTGGGTCGTCGTATGCTCCAACGCATCAAAAATATTCTTTCAATATAGTTCAGCGTCTCCAGCCGGATCATAAAAAAGTTGCACAAACTTTTTTGGAAATGTTCAACGGGTACCACGCTTCTCCGAAAAATGACGAAGAATGACATAGTCACTGTGTCTGTCTACATAAAAGTTATTAATTTTTGTGAAAAGGGTACCCTTCAAGCTTGCGTGCAGCAGTGACCCAAAGAGTGTTGAAGAAAAGCTCTGAAAAGCTTTTCCATCTTTGGCTGTCCCTGCGCTGCGCGGTCCGAGCAGAACCAGCGTTTTTTTTTAAGACAAAGTTATTTTATTCTGTGTCCACCACGGCTCCACTGACGCATTTAGGTCACGGAAATGACGTTGTAAAATATATACTAACAGACTGCGAAGAAGGAACATGAGAAAGAAGAGTTCTGTAGCGCAGTGACTCACTCGCGCGCACGCTTACATGGGGACTCGGGTGCTTTTATTTTTTGTGCTTCTATTGGACGTTTACTTTGGTTACAGTAGTTAAAGAGCACAAAGATCACTTCACTCGCTGCAGCGGTCTTGCCTTCTTTAAGAAGGAGCGTGCTGATCGCACACAATGAAGTAAGAGTTGTTACAGTTCTTCACACACGTCATACCTGTGCATTATTGTCGTGCGTGTTTTTTTTTTGTAACATGCTTTATTGTCGGGATGTCGCAGTTGTTTCTTTGCACTCGCCTTGTGTATACTTCCTTCGTGCGTGCTTTCTGCTTGAAGTGTGTGCTGCAAGTTTCTACCTGCATGCTGGCCGTCCTTTACGTGATATTTCAATTCGTTGCGGTAGCAGTCATTCCTTCTCCCTTGTGGCGAAACAAGGTACAATGAAATCGCATCTACCTCTGCTAGGACACGGTTTTCCTTCGTGTTATACTGATTCCTACAGAGAGAGATCCACCAGGAACTGTTTTTTTTCTATTTTCTTCGTTTTTCTCTGATATTGCTCGATAGTGGTTGCAAACACGTGCGGTGACGATGGCGGTGGACAACTACGGCTCCAAAAAGGAGCCTTCTGATGTCACAGCAGTCATTGCTCTAATACTCTGAATATAATGGGATTCGAATTCGTACGCTCTTCGTGGCAGCCCAATGGAATGGCGTTAGCATGTGTGATAGAAAGTTTAAATGGACTAAGATAACAAGGTGGCGACACATGAAGTGAATTGCACAACGAGTGGGTCATTGAATGCTTCCTATACCCTTTGCAATAGCATCAGACATGCTTGCGTAGTGAGAACGTTGCACTCTTGGAAAGAGACAAACCAAGTTTACTGCCCTATATACGTATGACTAAGCTCGGCTATGGTGCCTGTTGTCTTGGAACGTGAGTAATGGTCTAAAATGCGTCAAACGGGTGCATAAAAACCCAAGAATTTAGTGCGCAATTCAGAATTACAACGTTTTCTACGTGGACCTAAACCGAATAACGAGTCAATGCGATTGCCCGACACATATTCACTTACGGTAGTCTTGTTTACTAATAAACGTGCCAGATTAGCTAATTATGATCCAGAAAAGCCCGAGACAAGCTTTTGAACTACCTTATCTTAGGTTGACACATGCATAGACATACTTATACTTTCCTTTCGAAGAATAAGAATCATTATCACCTACATTACTTTTGGCATGAAAAGAACTGCCACTTTTCTGTTTTTCCGTGTAACGTTTCGCGTGTGTGTCGAGCTCTTGAACTGAAAGGCGCTGAGGGGACGTGCGATGGAATGCCACTAAATCATCAGTTTTTTTTTGTCTTACGCTCTTTTAAGTCGAACTGCTTTTATGTAGCATTACAGGGATTTTCGCATCAATAAAGTGTCAAATTTTTTTCTTGATATGTACGACTTTATATGAAGATTAACTCGCGCCACGTAACAGCAAGAGTTACAATACTCTGTTCACCTTTCAAGCACCAGAATTTCAGGCAATTTCGCGTTTAGACAAAGAAACCTACACATGTAACCTTTTGGGAGGTGCAGCTAAATGGGCTCGCAAGGACACGTTTTAAATACACCGTTTACATGGCACTAAGTAGTTGTATGCGTGGCTGCGAAACTTCAGCAAGGACAGTGTTTTAACGACAACCACTCTTTTTTTTCTCTCTCTCTCAGTTTCAACATTTCTCAACAAGTAAGGTGGACAACTACGGGTATTATAAATAAAGATTTTTTTGCTTTAGGTATAAACGTAAGCAAAGGGAGAACATTACATTTTGTCTCATGCATTCATTTGCGCTGCCTTACCGTACACTCATGGTAAGAACACCATCATCGCTATCTTCCAGGATCCTCAACTCGGTTGAGTTGTACAACCCTGCGTCGGACAGCTGGGTTCCGTACCGCCATCTTCCGCTGCCGCTCATGGCCTGCGGCGTGGGCTTCTTGGGCGGAATGGTGTATGTTGTAGGAGGGGTGACCACCAAGAAGCAGGTATTCACCGGCATGACGCCCGCCGAAGTGTTGTCCACTGTGCACGCCACGGACCCCAACGAGCGCACGTGAGTGTACAAAGAGCCATTCATCGCTCGTCGAAAAAATCCGTGGATACCTCACATCACCAAACTCTGATAGCATAAAAGCAATATTTCAGCAGTTCAGAAAGAAATGTGAGGCAGGACAGCTTAACGCTAAATAAATATGAACCTCGGGCAGCTGGTGCATTAGATTGGGTGATATAAACAAAAGCGTAGCAGTGCTCTGCTTTTGCATTCACATTGGTTTTGGGACGTTAAACCCCACGCATCAATCAGCTTTTGCATTCACATTGTTCACCTCAACGTCCGCAGTGCTATCGACCCATCTTAAACTTCTTCTTTTATATTTCAGAAAAATATTCACAAAGAACGCAGACATGGGGAAGATATTGTAACATTATTTGGACTTCATAGGAAAGAAAATTGTGCTGTTATATATAGAACTTGGGCAGCTTTATTAAGCGGATACAACGCAACAGACATTGACCGGTTAGCCAACAGGCCAGTTACCCAGTGTGTTTTTTTCCATGCGTCTATGCTTGCTAAAACCACGCATATCTACGGCACGAGCACATGCATAATAGAGGGAAGGGTCTTAGTGCTGTAGTTGACATAAAGTTGACATTTGTTCAGGACGACCTTGATTAGTATTACAATTACTGAATAACCTCCACCACTACGTGCAGCTGGGTACGACGACCGAGTCTCCCTGAGCCCCGCGCCTACTGCACCGCTCTGACCATCCACCACGAACTGTGGCTTGCGGGTGGCCTCAAACCCGCGGGCCGCGACCCCGCTAGCTTCACCAACCTAGTCGACGTGCTCGCGTTCGACTCCCTGCGTGGTCGATGGGAATTTCGTTTCAAGCTCTCTCGTGCGCGTCACGCCGTCGCTGCCGCCAATGCTGACGACCGCGTCTACATCATCGGAGGAATGACTTGCCTGGAGGGCACGTCTGTGGATGACGTAGACGTGTACCACCGACAGCGGCTCTGTTTCCTCGATTGCCAGTGCCTGCCCAGGAAGCTCACAGGTGGACGTTTCACCCTAATATACACATAATGCAACTTATAAGAATATCAAAACTTCAACACACAAAATACAGAATAAAATTTAAAATCAGGACAATTTCAATAATAAGATCTAATCAAATTAAACTCCATCCCAATATCCCAGCTTCACAGTGTCATGGTCGAAGCACTTTGACAAAACGTGCCTAAGTAACATTGCGACTGGACGATACATGTTTGAGCCTGTGACCGTAAACTTTATTCTTACAGTTATATCATAGCTAATTGTGTAACTGTTTGGGTTGAACTTGTCAGAACTTCGATACGGTCATGTGAGACGTTGTGTAAAAAATTGAAAAGTTTCGACCACCTGAGGTTATTTTACGCACTTAAATGTCGGGTACTCGGATCTCAAGTGTTTTGTGCAAAAAGTGTGACCGCAGCGCTGGGATTCCATCTCGCGATTTTCGCGTCAGCGGCCCGGCACCAATAACACTTGAGTATCGTGGAAAATTACTTTTATCGCAACTGTAGCCAGCAGAAGGGTGACTCATAAATTCAGTTTTATGGACACGACAGTCTTTGTGCCGGGGCCCACGAAGACTTCGATGACGTATTTCGGACACAGAAGTGACGCCGGTAAAACACGCTAAACCGTCATCGGAAGTGTAACCCGTGACCACTTTGTCAGGGGCAACTGACGCGGGGTGCGAAACCACTGCGCCACAGCCAATAACCTCGTGCTATAATAAAATGAGCCTTTTATAACTGCTACAGTCCTCTGAGAACTTTACAAAAAGTGCAGTAATGCATTTATCTTTATCGTGGCATCAGCGACTAGTTCATTCGGCACGTCTTTTCTTTGCGTTAACTCCATTCGGCGCTATTCTTTCAAAAGTTGGTTCCATTTTGTCAACGCCAAACACGCCTTCACGTGGAAATTTCACGGCGAAAGCCGGTGTCACTCATAGCCTTCATTCATACCAAAAAATAGCTGTGCAACGCGTAGAACAGCGCACCTGCTTCGTCTGGATGTATAACTCCGCGTTCAGCACTTACGCTCGCCCTGCGCAAATTGTGGCCGGCCAACAGACCTGGCGAAACGCTCTTTGCATTTCTGTTTGGCTGGGCTGTGGCGTTCAATAATTCCGGGAGTAGGCGACCATAGCCAAAGTACAGTGTCTAACCAGTCGCATTCTTCTGGCTGTTACATCGCTTTGTCTGGTCGCACACTGACCTATGAAGACAAATATTTGTTTAATTGTTGCTGATGGATGTTAGACATAAGGATATAGTTGTAGGACTAAGTGTTAACGTAGATGCATTCAACGCTAAGTGGCCGTAGAGCGTGAAACACCAACAGACATTCCGCAAGCTCTCTTATATCAATACACAGTAAACACTAAAATACCTACGTAAATCACATTTTATTTTCCTGTTTTACAAGTTTCTAAGACAAAGGCATCACACATCTTTTCTTTTTTGGGAACTTGCACGTACCTACGATACCATTATGGTGAAGTGGGGCCTTTCTTTCTTGAAAATAACAGCCACATTGATTCAAGACCCATTATGCACAGTGGAACATTCATGTAATTAAGTGTACCATGGACAGCCAGACGGGCATGCAATCAACTTACAGACGCAAGAACTTTAAAGCGCCCGTCATTGCGAATACTCAGGCCCAAGTAGTGAAAATATCTTATTAAATGACCAACTTTGCATAAAAACCGTCATATCTCGGTGTAAATTGATCAACAAAGAACCCGTTAAAACTTAGTGCATGGTAGCTATGAAAACAGCAAGTTCCTATTATCACAACTTTAGATTTGTATGAACAAAAGCACTGAAAGTAAGCTTTACATGCTTTAGAAGGAATAACACATTCGTAGTTGCCACCTATGCATTTGCAGTCGCTGTTCGCTAGTGATGCTATAGGAAATGTTATCGCAGATAAATTTTTGTTGTTCTCGTAGAAAAAGGCAAAATGAGATTCTTAGGATTCTTTACTTCATGTTAGGGGGCATAAGTGAAAGAAAATTCTAAAACTGAGTAACTCATACGTATACAAGCACGAGTCACAAAAATTTAGGGCTCGTATGAAAAACGCTCTCTCCCGCCTCACTGTGAAATATTATGGGTTCATCGCTTTTAGAACGAAGATTATGGAACTTCTTGTCGTATTAAAAACATGAACATACACCGGTCTACATGCCGTTCATAATAATTTGTTGAAGTGTTTTCGAGAACGATGACCAATATGTGCAGCTCAAAATACCATCTTGTATTTCTGTACAGGACTGGCTGCCGTAGCGGTGCCACCGGATTCATCGGATGGATCTGGGCCGAAGGTAATATACTGGATGGTCATTTAGTCGGTTTCCTTCGTCTTCATTGTTTTAAGCCTGGAGGCGTGACTTGAAGACGTTCGAAAAGATATACAGATCTCTGCGGAAATAGTTAATAGAACGCTCTTGCAATGTACTTTAATTGGAATATCACTGTCTCAATTCGGAGTGAACACTGCTCAACACTAAGTTCTGTTGTTCGTTTTTTTGTCATTTCCAACTGTGCTTCATTATCAACAATCTTTACCTATTGAAGTGTTTTATGAATAATGGTGTACAACACGACATATTGTTGCGTGATGGAGAAGAATTGCCTTCTGGCCTAGAATATTTCACCTTAAGCAAACGTTACTAGAAGAACTCCGAAGTGGCATGTTAGGGAGAACCCAATATTATTGTCAAATATTGAGAGAAATTATTCAAATATCTTTTGAAGAGCATTTTGCGCACAGAGCTCACAGCTAACACAAAAATTGAAAACCCACTTTCTTGTCCACATCAACGCTTACTTTCCTTATTTATATCGCGAGAAATTCAAGTAATTCAAGAAATTCAAAAATAGAAAACTGAAAAATAATTGAGACAAAAGTGATACTGCGCTAAATTTTATCGCTAAGAGAATAACATACACAACTTAGCAACTGGGCTGCCAAACGAAGTACAGAAAATACAATGAAATCTTCAGACATGACCATTGCTCTTCTTTATTAGTTTTATTATTTGTGGTTTTTTTTCAGATTCCTGAGAAGACAGCCTAAACATTTCCTTTATTTTCACACACATGCAGATACGGAGACGCAATAATTCATTTTCATTATTGAATCCACTTCATTCCTGATGTACAAGGCTTAATAAAGTATCACTCATCTTCAAATGAGTCCGCATCATCAGTCCTCGCATTTCTTTGTCTCAGAGTGCTGCGAGCTCAAGAGCCCCGTCATCGCTGAAACTGGAGCAAGGTGACCAGGAAAAGAAGAGGCGGCCGCACCAGCCTCCTAAAAATTTGGTCAGTAGACTGATCGTTGCTGCGAACTTTCCTGATGAGATATATAAGCTTTTGTGCTATTATGCGTGATCTTTCTTTTAGATTAATTTGCCGCTGAGCTACTAAACTGCCATCAAAATCCAGCTTCCATTTCTCTTACATTGACTGAATAGAATTTGAAGCAGTTGCATTTCACAAGTAAAACGTTCAAAATGAATGCTCTGTGAGAACTTGCCTCTAAGGACTCAATGATTGATACGTGCCTACAAACAACTCAGTGAGGGCTCACTTAGTAAAACGCAAAATATTACACCACCCTAGGTTTAGATTTCTCAAGTCAGCTCCATCAGTAATTCTGTGAAATGATGTACGATACCATGTGGTAAAGATATACCTTTTAAAATGTTTGTTCAAAAATACCTGCAACATTTGCACAGATAGAGTTCAACAACCCACTAATATTGCATTTATACGCCCTTCAGACTTCCTAGTTCTTATGTAGTCCAATCACACGTGTCTACCAATCTGTTTGCTTTGGAATGCCAAGCATTTGCTTGCATACTAACAAGACATCTTGAACTTTTCTATCTACTTGTCTGTCTGTCTGTCTATCTATCTATCTGTCTATCTATCTATGAGGCTGCCAACGTCTGCGTGGTCTCCTGATCACCTGCTACACTTGAGGTAAACCGAAATTAGTACGTGAAACTAAGATGGTTTGATAAGTGCGATTCTAATGTTAAAACTCTTTTGTCTATGACGTCATACTCTTCGCTCGCGGCACTTCTGACACACACCATGTACCATGGCAGTGGTATGCGGGTATGCGCTACAGGTTTGTGGTAGTCTACATGTACCGAGAGCAGATTTTGGAAACTTAATGATGACGCGATAAGAAAAAAAGTAACATCGGCAGCATTGGCCCGAGGAAACCACATATCTCAAAAGGAGTCGAACAAAGCAATCAGCGTAGCAATCGACCATTCTACCATAGAGCCATGTCAGCTCTCGAAATCTTTTTTGAATAAGGAGCTACGAATACGTAACGTTAGTGAAACGTCAATTTGGACGCAGGGCTGCTAATGTAACTTTATAAATATTACATATCTACTTAATCATACCGGCGTGCCACTAATTTAGCGTCGATTGTACTTAAGCGTCCTTTAATGAAGTTCTTCCAAGTACCGCAATTCAGAGCAGCCATCATCCTCGCAAGCACTATCGTTGAATTTCTGCTTACCTGAGGTTCGCAATACCTCTCAACAGGATAGTAAGGTGAGCTAGTTAGCTAGTGAAGCGCTCGTGCTGTGTGCCTCCACTTTGCTTCGTTTGTGTGTTCCTCCCATACATTAAGTTCGCGGAACAATTATGTTGCTAATACCGATGTCACTTTAAACATGGTACGTTACTGTAAGCAGCTAGTTAAACGTACACGACTCTTCAATATACATGTCTGCGCGTGTAACACTTAACACACGTTTAGCTTTATACAGCAGCATTCCATTCAAAAGAAGAACAACACCGCACTCATCTTTCCTCCGCATGCTTTAAATAACATCACTTTGTATGGTATGTGGGTTCGGCGGAATTTTTTTAGAAAGAACCCACAATATAGTGTCACCTTATTCACTCAGCATAGAGACCTTAGTTTACATAGCTGAAAATACCTGTAAATTATAATGATAACACATTTTCTTCTCGTAGTACGCAGACAAGGACCGCTCAACCGAGGAGATTGAAGTGCCTCCAGAAGTGCGCACCAAGATCACGCCTCGTCCCCGGGCCCGAACTGACGCTGGAGATGTCGAGGATGGCACTGAGGGAGTAAGTATGAAGCACATGTACTCAAGGAAGGCGTTCACTATACTTATTAATATATTACTTGCGCATCTACAAATTAATGTAAAATACCTGCTTGGCTCATTGCAGTAGAGAAAAATATTTTAGTGCAGTTCCCAAATGTATGAGTGGTAGCCTAATCAAAGGAAATGAAAATGCTTCTCTAAAGAAACATTGCTATACAAGATCAATAGAGAACTAAGAAAAGAGTAGAATCTGCTTCACACTGTAAAAGTTGGAACACCGTCTTTTTTGAGTTAACCCCGCGCTTGCGCCTTATCTCTTTAAAAGGCATTTAACACGTGCCCCTCTATGACCAATGCCGGACGTGTAAGCCTAGAGATTCATATAACTTTTTGAGCTCTAGTTCTCTAACGAGCACATCAGCGAATGTTTTGTGTTATTGTATTATTCTTTCTATTTGCTGTTTTGTTCATAAAGTTCCTTTGCAATAGGAAGCTTATTTCCGGCCGATTCTGTGTTCCTCTCTTAAAAACAGAGGTTGAAGTTCGGAGCTCTTTTCTTTCACAATACAAAAAGACCTCAAACTATATGATGCACATTGGGCATAGTGATTTCGACTATCACATCAGAAGGAAACAGTGGACAAATAGGCCGACAGGACACTACAGAGTTTCGATGTAGCTTTTGGCAGTGGTCACACAGATTACCCAACACAATTTTCTTTATAATTTGCATTTTGATCGTGCGTTAGGTGCAGGCTGCTTGTAAAGAGCCCTGCAACATTTTCGGAAGTAGGTTGGAATAGTTTCACTGAAGGAGTTACCCTATTTTGTGAATTCACTGCCGCAAAACTATTGAGATTGTGCCGAACGAGCGGAGGAAGCGCAGAAAGCTAAGCAGAAACGAACAGCACAGGGGAAACAAATTGTGTACGAGTGCCTCGTGACCGAGAACTTCTGTCTTTCTTTCTTTCTTTCTGTCTTTTTTTTCTTTTTTTAGTTTCTATTTCTTTTTTTGTGATTGCATGGCTTTTCATTGGGGTAGCGCGCACAGTCATAGACAAGTTGCAGCCTCCCCCGGCAACACCAAAAACAACCGAGTGCACGATGCTTGAATCGACTACTGGATAATACTTGGCCTGTGGCGCAGCAATGTTAGAGGCAGCAGTCTCATTTGCCGACTGATGAAAAAGCGATTTTTCTGTGAAATGAAAAATATATCAGAAATCCTAGGTCACGTGTGATCTGATGATATTTGGCTCTCGTGTTCTGGAGATCCTAAAGATATTCAGTGTTTTCTTGCCAAGTTCAAAGAGTGTTCCAGGGCTGTCTTAAAAACCTACAGGCGTTCTAGCTCTAATCTGAACATCAATGAATTGCATTGTTCTTGAATATCCACATTTCGTAAGGAGTCCATTTGGGACGGGATAGGATGCATTTTGTAGATAAAAAACGTGCATAGTATATGCCTCAACCTAGACAGGAAAAAAGGCTCCTCATAGCCCTTAGACAAGCTCTTCTGAAAGATGTGTACTCGATTTTCTGTCTTTTTAGATATCTAGTTAGTCAAGGCCTTGCTGCTGCGGTGTCTGAAGAGCCTCCTGCTGATTTCTTGGCTGACGAAAAAGGCACGCCGTGCCCTGAGGTGCAATTGACTGATTTTTTTTTATCCAGCCTTTTTCTTACTCTCGTTCGCCATGCAGGGTCATTGGCCTCCGAGCCGTTTATCCCTCGACTCAAAGACCTTCCTGGGAGTAGAGACGTTGAAGCTTCGCACTCCGCTCAGTCGTCCAAGCCTTCCGCGCTTCTACCACTACGTCCCCACGGCGCCCGCCAACGATCCGCACAGCGGAATTACAGTTCGCGTGGACGACGACTTCAAGCGAACAAAGTGAGCCCGCGTGGGTAGACCAGAGGGACGCACAGTTATAGAGTATTGAGCAAATATTGCAAAACTGATCGTTGCTTCGTAATAAAAGAAGTGGTGGTCTGATTTGCATTAGGTAAAGGATGTCAAGCTAAGTGATATCTGACTCCTTAGGAATGTCAATCCCGAGTTTATCAGTTTTTTGTCTCTGAACTTTGTCACACCTCACGCGGTGTTGCTCTGCCTTCAGATTAAAGCCCACGCTTGACCATTAACGATTTGTTGTGAAGGCGTCAAGGTATATAAATCTGTGAGGATGTCATAAATGTTGATCTGTGATGTTATATATAACGTCACCTAGTCTGTCATCAATGGTGTTTGATATGTTTGAGATTTCCTGAGTGGTCGGTGAAAGCGCCAATGATAACATTTGGAGTTTTCTGAGGCATGATCGCCATTTTGCCACTACGAATGCTTGCACTGTGAAGGTTCTGCAACACTACAACGGTTTTCTCCGACATCTTAAGACAACATTTTATTGGTGGTTGCACCACTTTATAGAGTAAAAAAACTTGCAGGGAGGTTCTAGGACTACGTGACGCCAGCGGACTTCCGCCTTTCGCCCGGAAGTTGCGGAGGGTGAAAAAGGTGCAGGACGAGACACTGCCGATTATCCTGACTTTTGGTGGCCTTGATCCGAGAGATCCCCTCAACTACGCTAACGGCAAGTTACTTTGACAACCGCAAACTGAAATATTCCAATCTTGGCCTAAGCTTGATCGGTAGGTGAGCTCCAACTGGACCCATTCAGCGACGGTTTGCTTCCACTTTTAATTATCGATCCTAGAATTCCAAGGTACGAAAGTATGAAGCCCTTGAGTAATCACACTTCTATCTGAAGCTATCCGAGCTCGTGTTATGAGAATCCTCTTGAGGCTTACTTATAACCTAGAGTCTTTTTTGTTGCCGTATTATGGTAATGCAACATGCATGTCTCGGTACGCAGACTTGTAAACAGGACTATTTCGTTATTATAATGGCACATATTTATATGAGCATTTCTTGAAGATGCGCGTCTACTTTAGAGGGCTAACTGTATATAAAAGTAGTTATAAGTTGTGCCTAATGCACTTTTTCTTAGTCTGAGGGAACTACAAATGTGAGCTCCCTCATTTGCCGTCATTTTATATAAAGATGTTAGAGGAGAGGCACCGAACAGAGCCGCCAACGTCTTCCTGGATACAGTTTAAGAAACAGATACATTTAAGTAAACAAACCACTTTGATCGCTTTTCACGTAAGGTTCAGGTAGCAAAAAGGTTACGCACTTCTTCAACTAACCCGTTAGCTCAGTGACAAGTAATCATGCATGAACAAAGTTGGAGGATATAAGGCCAGCGTGTTAACTCTTTTGAAGCACTGCTTCATTCTTCGATGTAAACTGACCTGCCACGTACTGACACTCTCTTTCTTGTTGCCCTACTGAACAGGACGCGTAGTCCTGCATTACCACGTGCTCAAGAACCGGTGGGACCTCTGCGGGATGATGCCCGAACCACGGAGCTACCACGCAGCCGTGCTCATCGGGAAAACGGTCTACATCACAGGTAAAATGTCATGTCCCTTGACAGCTCTTGAAGTGTGGCAGTAATAGTTGTCATTCTACAGGCAAACATAAAAAATTGCTTCTATCTATGCTGTGCGTGTAGCAAGAGAAATATTTGGACCATCGGTCATTTTTTTCAAGCCTATCTGTGTGTCCAAGTAGAAGAGCCTCGGTGCCTACAAGGATTACGCAGCGAAACCGAAGCCGCTTCGCCAAAATTCACATAGCCTATGAGCCATGAAGACCCCAAACATAGTAGATCTTCACAGTCACCAGTTTCTTGTCATTGGCCTGAGAGGTTGAGCAGTGGTGCCTCCGGCCCTTACTTGTTCTCCATCATAAGTGCGAGCGGGAAGCTTTCTTCAAAACCCATACCCGTAATTTGCCAGCAGCGGTGAACATGAAGCAACCTGCTACATAGAAGTTCACATAATGACCGATTTCAACTCTAAAGCATTTTAATTAGGTTATTTAGAGCCCCAGCATGGACGCATTGAAGCCCAGTATGGACGCATTCCGCACTCACAACATGTCCACAAAGGTTGAGTTCTTCGTAACCACAGTGGCATTTGTGAGGCTTCAACGATAGGTTAGACCATTTGGATGGCCCTTGTGCATGTCGTTCTCATTAAGATGTTCGCAGAAGCTGATTGGAAACGCGACTACGTCATCTAGGCAGACAAAGCTGCTTTGCCCTATTAATCCGTCTAATTCATTGTCAATCATGTGTTTAAATATAGTTGGCGCAGAGGAGAGACCAAGTGGGACCACTAGAAAATTGTAGAGGCCATCTGGCGTGACAATTAGGGCGCGTTATAGTGCCGTTTTATTCTCCTTCTCTCCGAGGCGAACCTGAAATCCAGGCCTTCGTCCACAAACCTGCAGAAAAAGAAAGACATGTGATTATGCTAAAAAGTAATAAAGCTCGCGCAGGCTATGTGTTTATAAAATTACTAAATATGGATTGCCTAGTGATGTAATCTGCAGTGTCTTCTTCAGCGGCGTTAGAGAGGCCTGCTGTAATTTGTTTGAAGATACGCTGAAAGCTTGAAAGTATCTTTCTCCAAGGCGGGTTTGATCCAGAAACCCGAAAGTGCGGAGAGCTGGTGGCCTGCAAGACCACGTTCGCCTACGACATCGACACCATGGAGTGGAGTCGTAAGGCCGACATGAAAACCGGCCGAGCGGCGCACGGTGCGGCAGCATTCAAGGACAAGCTTCTCGTGTTCGGCGGTAGAGGTCGCTTCGGAAGGTCAGTCTTAGGACGTAGAATGGGCTAACATTGTTTCCCGTTATTAGATATTAGAATACCTCGTCCAGCATTTTAAGTCATAATTGAGTTCTCACCTATGCAGACAAATAGGGGAACGTCGTCTAAATAATCAACGCAACTGAGTGAAATCTATCCCCTTCAATCATTATTTTCAGACACATTTTCGGTCCAAATGAAGCTCAGTGATGAATGTAAGACAATAAAAACATTTACACCGCTAAGCCACTGTCGTTACAGAAATGCAAGATTGTGTTAAGAAGTAAAACACTTGTAGTAATTTGTTTTGAACAGAATCTTCAGTCTTGTTCTCTATGTCTCGAGCATCTGATTTTTGGGAAAATGAAAAGAAGCAATCACTTGTTGCAGACAGATAAAAAAACAAATTGCACTTGCGGCATCGTATACGGGTTCTTGACGTGCACACTTTCACCTTGCATGCTGCAGTGTGAGTTGCGTGGGCCGACGAGTGGGTAATGCTTTCATACCGAATGACATTACGGAGTGGGAGTTCATATGGTGCACCTTCCTAGGTGGCTCCCTGGTCTCAGTGGCAAATTCATGGCCCCAGTTTTCTAATGTAGACTTCTCCGAGAAGATTAGAGAGCTGAATGCTCTTCTAAAAAGTCAACAGGTTCGTGATGTTTCTACGTAAAAAAACAATTGGCTTTCAGATTCTGCAAAGTACTCTTGCTACCTGTTTACGATGGCAAATGAAAGGATATGCGAAATTACACGTTCAGGCCAATTGTTTGTTCTATGCCTTATTGGATACAAGGACTGCAAAAAGTTCGTTTTGTCGACTCTGCCCTTGGAGGAATTGTATCTTTGAATTCGCTCAGGACACTATATATCCGCATGTTTTTTTTTGACGAATCTCTCAATTGTCTGACATTTGAAGGCGGCCCCGTGGCCCCAAAAGTTCATGCTGCGCGGACAACACCGTTGTCCTGCCAGCGCACAACTGTGACGCCTCCATCCTTTTGCCACTTTTGCATCGAAACTTTCCCGCCCTTCTTGATTTAATTGCTTGTCGGTTTTAAGCATGTAGCCTTTAAGTCTATTTGCCCTAATGGTGCCAATGGACAAGATTTCATGTGCTTCCAATTTCCGACTGAGCACGATTCGAGGGAAGTATTTGCCAAAGTAGCATATAAAATTCATGGACAATGGGAAGTTTTTAATCAACCACATTACAATGGAGCCCACAACTCTAGGTGCTTGTGCTGCAGAGATGTGCCGGTGCCTTTCTCCTGATACAACTTAAAATCATGAGTGTCACCACGAGAGCTGCAGGTTATAAACACCTTGACGCCATCCGGATTTGGCTTGTTTTTCATGTACTGCTTTGCAGCAACGGGACCAGTAAAAGGCATTACCTGCTTGTATATGCTGTTCTGGTGGTATGATTCGTCACCTGCGCCTTCACAGCATCTTAAGACCAGCTGCAGTATTCAATCTGTTTTCTGTGGGCAAAGTTGGTGGGGTTGACTCTAATATGTAATGCAGACCGCCACTTGAATAAACAGTTGACATGCATCGCTCATTCTGATACACTAGAAATTTTTCTAGTGGCCTGCCAATACATCTTGCTTCTTGCGAACTTTAGCATGCTAATTATTATGAACATCCCAAAGAATACTTTTATTTTTTGCAATTATTCTCCTTATAATTTTGAAAAGGTACGGAAGCTGGCTCAGTCGGCGCGGAAGGCCATGGCTCAGCATCTTCATAGTCGATTTGAAAAATATGGTTTTTGTGACGTGTATACTAATTCACGAATGTAAATAATGCAACACGTAAAAACGAGTATTTCTGAAAATCGACTTCCATCTGTCAACGGTGCTCGAGTTCACACTAGCCGCTGTGTTTAGAACAAGCGTTCATGGCGTCCGAACAACAACGATGGGACTTAGTTCCGGAAACGCTGGTCGCCGCTCGAATTTCAGCCGTACTGTCCTCGAGCCTTACCCTATTTTTGGGATAATTTTGTATATCTGTAACGCAAAAGTCACAATTTCGGCAGCAAGAAAACTCTCATATACCAAAAACAAAGCATGTTTTGTTATCCGTAGCGGCATCTTGTACACAATTGTGTACACGTGCACGCGACTTCAATTTTCAAACGCTAAAATGGTACCATGGATCGCCTAAACTGTTCATATGGGCTTTCTAGCCTAGAAGTCTCATACAAAACAGTAAAAATTGTTTTACTAAGCCACCTAAACACATTTAAAGCAACTCAGAAAGTGATTTCACTGGCTTCACTACAGAATGTGCCAGCGTTCATCTTGAAACTGGCGGTATTGTTACTCTGCTTTTTGCTGCCTATGTTAGATGGCGGTACGCATCCATAGCTGAAGGGCTCACAGTGTAGCGTTTCAGGTGGGAAAAAAGAAATGGTTTGCGGGAAAAAAATCTTGAAGTTCACGTACACAAACGTGAACACGGTGAATTAAAAGTTTATAATAATCTATGGATAATTAGATTAGGCGACTATAAATGTTCACCAATCTCTACTTTTTGTCAAAATTAGGGACACACGATGCCGAACAGTATTGAAATGGGTAGCTGTCAGGATTGAGTGAAATCTAGAAATCTGTTCTTGATAAGTCACGTCACCAAAAAGTTGGCATGTCGTTTTGTCATAGAACAGCTCAGTTTGAGCATAAAGGAGATATACCATAGCAAAGAGGGGAGTGGCAGGTGGTAGAATTAGCACAAATCTTCAAACTTGTACTTATAGAACAACTCAAATGCACAATACGTGGGTCGCTTATGGCACACTGACCTCGCCCTCATGACAAAAAACGTCACGTGAGCAAAGACAAATATAGTTCAATCGGAATTAAAATCTTTTATTTACAGATATAGAGCAGTCGTTCATAGAACACGTGTCGTCCGCCTAAAAAACAAGTCTTTTTTTAGATTAAGCTACAGATGGCGTACTCACGCACGCCTTCATATATTTTTTTAAAGTACTGGCTTCAATATTCTCAAGTGTCAACCGACAACGACTACGGCCCAAAATGACAAAATGGTCAGACACTAGTACATCTACAAGTCGTAATTTTGTAGAGATAATGACAAACATCAAAGACAGAAAATGGAAACAGAAAGTGCTCTGATATTTCTATGGAAAGCAAAACGTCAGAGACGCGGTGAAGGGCTATTGGATAGCAATGATGGAAAGAAAGCATTGCAGTGGGAAACCATTGAAAGGGCTAAAATAAAATAAACAAGAGGACAGTTTACGATTATTCAAGGGGACATTCTTTGATGTTTGTAAGGGGGGTCGGTTTCCTAAGTGCGCATAGTTATAAAGCAGGATTCAGTGAAATTGAGAAATTTGTACACGCGGGAAAGGTAAGGAAGAGGTGGAGCACACCTAATTGAATGAAACCCTTGAGCTTGGCTAAGTTCATTCTCGCACATAGCGAGGGGGCTTCCTCCAACTACTTGATTGTGGAGAAGAAAATAGGTGACACACCACTTGAATGACAACTGAACCAGTTATTAGTCTAGAGATGTGTCCCGTGTTTTTCTTTTGTCATTCTAGTAGTTGCCTGGAGCCCCCTCGTTATGAATGAAGACACCACCCGGATTACTGTTAGAGCATCGCCTCATTGAACCGTTCGTTTTTAGCGAAAACATTGGAGAGGTAAGCGGGTTGGTGCTCGAGATGAACTATGAGTGAAAAATCGGCTGCGGGAAACTGATGAGCAACCAACGCAGGTGAACTACCTTTATTCTTTGTTAATACTCGGGGAAGTTGACTAGTGAATATATAGGACGAAATCCTTAATTCCTATGGAATGCCTCGGCCATAACGTAATAATAATAACAGAAATTATTGTTATTATTATTATTATTATTATTATTAATATTATTATTATTATTATTATTATTATTATTATTATTATTATTATTATTATTATTATTATTATTATTATTATTATTATTATTATTATTATTATTATTATTATTATTATTATTATTATTATTATTATTATTATTATTATTATTATTATTACTGTTGAGCGTTGTGAAGCGCAGGTCACTGCTCTATCATAAAGGGGAGGTCCTTTTGTTTTCACCCGTCCATGTTAATCGGAAACTCACATGGTTTCTTGCCCACTGAACTAGGGTTACTCGAAGGCGCAAAACACTTTTTTTTTTTGCTGTCGAGTGCATTATTCAGCCAGCCCTTCAAAGTCTTTTGCGTCTACCCTTTTTGGTACCAGTGAATTAAAGCAATTCCGGGTGTTAAAATGTTTATTTTTTGGTTTATTTAAAAATGTCACCCTCGGGGATGTTCCGTCCGTGGTAGACTTGTTTCGATCATCGATGACGACTAAAATGTGCAAATTTTCCTACGTCTGATACGGAAATGGTATTACCACCATATTACCACGCGCTGTACCAAAATTCCTCAAATATCCTGCGAGTGGGCTGATTGCAATACGTTGTTTTTTTTACGTTAAAACACTACTCGCACGCAATCACTGACGCACTTATCCAGCTGTGCTATGTAGAGGAGGGCGAGAACATTTATACCTTGAGCTTCTAGTCAGCGTTCATTAATTCATTCATTCATTCATTCTTTCGTGAGCAATGCAGTTTACAGAAATGTTTGGCTGGAACGGGGCCCGAGCATAAGTAAATGGATACTTATCAACACCTCTCGTCTATTTCATCTCGATGAAATTTAGGTCGTGCGATTTTTAACTTTAATTTGACACACTGATTGATTCATTCATTCATTCAATAATTCATTAATTTATTCATTCATTCATTGCATTCGCGTTCCGCAAAAGGGCTGGTCATCGTCACTATGTGTTACCTGCGTTCCTGTTTACGGAATGCTGTCCCCACTCGCATGCCTTCAGCTTCTCGTCAACACAGAATTTAGTTTAGGTTAGGTTAGGATGTTGTAGGTTGCCGAAGCATCTAGCCTTGCATAATTTGTAGGCAGTTGCCCCACCAGGTTTCCTGTTTGCTAATTGTATCTAGAGTCTTTTGTTTATTTTTTTAACTAATCACAACCAGGCTCTAAAAAAATCGTGAATAGCGCGACGTAAGCCTGCCTAAGCCGGCGGTCTCTGTTCTATTCCGTATGCAGCATTGTGCCGATGGTCTATCTCGTTGCACCTTACCTCAAACATAATTGTTACTTACACCAGTCACATGCGAGGTCTATAGCATTCAAAACTTCAAAAGAAGTCATGACAACTGTTTCCTGAAGTTCGAGTGACCACGTGGAAACACAATATCAGTCACGCTGTCACATGGCGAGTCAAACGTGGCAGTTCTATATAGTGTTCTATATCACCAGGTTTTCTTGCACTTCGGGCACAATGACGTCGCGGAAAGTCTGATATTGTGGAGTCATGCTGGTGTATGCGCTGAGCCCGTTCGGATGCGATGAAGCAAGCAGGCCTCTTCCCTTGATAGCCCTTTTACGATGAAGTGTTTCCAGCCGTTCGTACTGTGGCTGAATTGGAGAGATCAGAGGCACTTGCGAAAGCCCACGATTGACAATTACTGCCGCGTGTAACTTTATCGTTGATGTTGGGCAGCTCCCCCCGCTTGTTCCTGCCATCCTTCGAAGAATGCTTACACGGGTTGACAGCGTTGACATCGTGTCCTGCACGTCGCCAATTCATTCTGGTGTCTAGCGTGACTCCAAGAAATCGCATGTACTTAACTTGCCTAATTGATACATCAGGAAGTACTATTTTCATCCTTGTTTCTCGTCTTCGCATACCTGGGAATGGCATTCATTAAGACTTTTCAGCTGATATTGTTAGTTTAATAGATTCACGATAGCTTCGTGCTTAAAGTATCACTATTTGCCCAATCATTTCCAATTGCTTATGCTGTTAGACAGCCAGATGCATATGTCGTCGGCATAGAATATTTAAGTACTATTTAGAGCACGTACATCTATGTTCATAGTAGCGCGTGTTGAATGAACATCCCTATTACCCTGTAGAGCCGTGGCATCGACGGAAGAGTACGATCCGTCGTCTGATACGTGGCGAGAGTGCACGCCTCTAGACGTGCCTCGAATGGCCATCGGCTGCGCCACGGTTGCTGATGTCATCTACGTGGTTGGAGGCATGGTACCCGAGGAGGACGATCTGTACCGTGCCGTGGACAGGGTCGACATTTATGACCCGAAGACACACACGTGAGTTCACACCGTAGTTAGCCAGAATTGGCGAGGCAATATTTGGGGGGGGAGGCAAACACGACACACTGTATAGATAGCACTGAACGCCGATTCTGGTTCTAGAGACGTGGTGTCGTTAATCTCATTGAACAGTTTAGCTCACTTGATTTTTCACTGGTCTTCAGTACCTCGTTACACGTGGGCACCAATGTACCGACTGTTTTGAACTTGCATCTTATTCTTATGATACTATCTATTTTAGCATTATTGAATTGTAATCAAATAAGCTGCAGAAAATGCTGTTTAATTGTCAGCGGTGTACACGAGAAGTATAAATGAATTTGCTTGTGATAGTGAATAGTAATGGTTCAATAGGGTGTTATTGAGCTCGAGTGAGTAGTGTCATACAGGATTTTGAGCGTTTTTTAAACATCACAACATTTTGACGATAAAAATAGAGAACAGCGCTCTTACAAAAAGGGTGAAAGAACTACTACAAGGCTCAGCGCCACATGTGACCGTTCTTTCGTTCTTCATCCGCGTAAAAGAGCCGTTGTATATTTTCATGGTGGAACTTTACTAACTCGCCCGATTTCCCTGTCTTCTGCAGTTACGAGAGTATTTTCACGATAATAAAGAAAACAATTATACGGTAACTATAAATGAAAATTTTCACAACACTTCATATATCGAACACTGAGCCGCGTTTAACATCCCACGAAATTGGCCTTCCCTCAAAAGAGAATAAGCACTTTTTCCTGAAGGGGCTTTTCGCGTATGCACTTTAGAACACGCGGCTGTAGTAGTAGAGCACTGCGCTGAGTGGCTAGAAACTTGTGCTTCTCGTGAAATTCTCCCATGGTTGCTTGCTTGTTACTGCGCCCGTTTGCCTATTTCGAGTGCCTGCCATCCAAATCTCCACAAAAGTCTTGTGAAAGGCAAATCCTGTTTCATGATGATAAGGGGCGCGAAAAAACGACACACAACAGAGAAGAAGTACACGGGACGACGCGCTACTAGCAACTGAAATATTTTATTCAGGAAACACCATTTATACCGCAGTGACATCAAATTTAACCCAACGAATCGACCAAAAACTAAAACTACATGCTCAGCATGCCTACAAGTAACGTTGCAGATAGGCTATCTCCCCTTCCTGCAGACTGATAGAGGGGTGGCTGATGCAATCGGGCCCCTCCCTCTGGATAAAGAGGGCTTCTATAATCTCCCTCTCCGCTGAGCCCCTGTGCCTGTAGATTACAGTTGTCTGCTCAAATGCAGGCTTACAGTTACCCTGATCGCACCCTCTGCAATGCATCGCCAGATGCGTGAACGGCCTTCCTATTAAAGAGCTGCTGTGCTCTCGCAACCGCACGTTGAGGCATCTACCAGTTTGTCCTATGTATGCCTTGCCGCACGGCAGTGGTATTCTATATACAACACCACGTGCGCAAGGAACGAACTGCCTTACGTGCTTAATGGCACATCCTCTTTTTTCACTTTGCTTTGGCCTACCTGTCTTCTTACCAACCGCTGAGCAGATGCGGCCCACCTTGTTTTCTGCGGAGAACACAAGATCCACCCCATACCTCGAAGCCACTCTCTTAAGGCCGTGCGAAAGCCAGTGGATATACGGGATTTTTGACACTCTTTTTCTTCCCTGCGGGACATTCTTGGCTAGACCTGTCCCAGGCCGTTGCTTAATGGACTTTTTTATTTTTTCGCAAGCAGCAGCTAAAACACTATCAGGAAACGCCGCGTCTCTTAGTCTTTCCACCTGCGCGAAAAAACTTGTCTCCATAAGATGTGGGCATGATCTGTCCAACGCCGATTTTAGGCACGTCATGGCAATGCCATTTTTTACTAGGCGAGAGTGCCCAGAGCTGTAATCAAGAAGCGGCTTCGCGGTCCTAGGGGAAAACATCCAACACACGTGTTTTTGTTGGAATGACAGCTGCAAATCCAGAAAACGCAGCTGTCCATTCTTCGGCACTTCGCACGTGAATGTCAAGCCCCGCCCCTTATTACCAAACACACTGAGCACTACATCAACTCTGCTATCAAAGTTGGCTGAATTAATCAACAGCAAATAGTCGTCCACATATCTGTACACTTTCTGGACCAAACCATCAAGGCCAGTTACAAGATCGTTGTCAACTCTGGCTAAAAAAATGTTGCTCAGTACTGGAGCCACTTTGGATCCAATACAGATCCCTGATCTCTGCACAAAGTTCTTACCCTTCCAGCCGACGTACGTGTGTTTTATGTAAAAGAACAATAGTTCTAAAAAACTTTGAACAGAGATGCCGCACTTGGTCACAAACTTCACTTCATCATTGTTGCCAATGCACTCTTTCACACTAGTCATCAGTTCATCATGAGGCAGTGAATAATATAAGTCTTCTATGTCGATGCTAAATCCCGAAGTGTTCTCATGGGCATTTCCTTTAAGGAAATTCACTACCGTAGACGAGTTCGGAATGATGAACGGGTCCTCCACTTTCAGTGAGCTCAACTGCGACTGAAGATAGGTAGACACCGCAAGACACCAAGTGCCTCTCTCCGACACGATCGCACGGAAAGGAAAGTCTGGTTTGTGTGTTTTCACTGAAAAGAATGTCTCCATAGTTGAGCCTTTCATCTTTTTCACTTCACTGCACACTTTTTCCAAGTTTAACCGAAGTAGGAGCTCGCGCACTTTTTTTACTACCTCCTGCGGCTTCTCCGACACTTCGCGAAAGTTTTTACACATCGCCGCACCTGCTTTTTCACTGAACATACCTTCAGGCATAACTACAAAGGATCCTTCTTTGTCCGACAGAAGAACACGCAGGCCATTAGTGGTAAAAATCAATAGCGGAATAGAGACTAACAACCCTTTTTTTTTCCTACCTTCTGACCGCGGTAGAAGTTCCACGCACTCTGTGATACACCTAGATTTGAACACGTGAGACGCGAGGTGGGCGTCACGAGCGACCGAAGATCCACGCGACGGAAAAACAGGAGGTTGGTCAATGCGCGAAGACTCCTTTCAACTGTGACGACCGAGTGTGGTTGTCTGTGGATGGTGGGTAACAAGCAAGTCTTCGTCGTAGTCGTCATTGTATTCTTTAAACCAAACGATCATCTCTTGTTTTATCTGTTCCCATGACTCGTCGTTTTGAAATATATGGGTGAGGTAGAATTCGAAGGCCTCACCGGAGATGTAGTCGGTAAATTTGGCGACCATCTCCCGTTCGGACCATGATGCAGCGGTTGCGTGGAGCTTGAACAGGTCGAACCATTCCTGTACAGGTCCATCGTCCGCTGCTCCGGTGTACTTGGGTATGGGAAGGTCGGTCGATGATTCTGTCATGGTTCTGGTCGCTGTGTGTGGCCAGGAGATTATTCCGTAGTCGTTGTATGGTCAGGGCGTCTTGTGGAGAACTGCGTCGATAATGAGACACGGATGAAGTGGCTGAGAGGTCTTCATCCTGTCGACTCGTGTGACGCTATGATGAATGGGAGACGTGGCCGGGCTCATACGCCTTGTTTATTCCATTCTCACTTCTTCCTTCTCAGCTTCTACTTCTAACTCCTAACCATCGCTACCTTCTTACGTTACACATATATATATATATATATATATATATATATATATATATATATATATATATATATATATATATATATATAGTCCAGTAGATCCTCCGTGAGCGGTCACAACGTGGTTTAATTCGACGTTTCGGCCTCGAGTCTGGCCTTCATCAGGATTAAAGGTACAGTTTGTTGGCGCTCAGCTTTATACAATCTCAAATCAGAGGGAAAGGAAAAAGACATAAAAAAGAAAAGAAGAAAAAAAGAAAAAAAGAATATAAGGTGGACTATCCTCGGGCGCCCCCCTTCCACTCTTTCTTCCACTTCCCCCTTCATCTCTATCCTCTTTCTCCCCAGTGCCTCCTGGCACTGGCGGTTTCGTGTAGGGGAAAAAAAGAGCTTTTTTAGGAAGTTCTAAGCATTTAACTACTCGGAGCCCTGTCAACATTTCATCGTAGAAAAAGGGGTACCACGTATTGCGGCAGAGGCTGGTAAGCGGGCTTTTTAGGAAGTTATAAACCTTTACCTACTCGGCGCCCTGTCAACATTTCGTCGTAGAAAGAGGGGTGCCGCGTAGTGCGGCAGAGGCTGGTAAGCGGGCGCAATACGAATTCCTTGCCCGCTTCTGGATTACGCGTGCAGTGGGGGCGACTGTGCACAGGGTTGCTGTTGGGCATGTCATGCATGGCACAATTGATCGGGTAGTAAAATATAACAGAAAACAGACGACAGCTGCACTTAGGAAAAGTAGTTACACTTGGAATTGTTTTGAGTTGTCCAGTGCCCTTCGCAGCTGCAGTGCCATGAACTCAGTTACTATTTTCATTATTGCCGCTATTGTTTTCTGATGCTTTAATTGCTGCAAGTGTACCAAGATTCTCATTTATTCCTCTATCGAGGGTGTTAAATCAGTGGATAAGGTATGACTCTCGTTCTTCACGTTCTCGATTTGATTTAAATCCCGTCTCTAAGAGCGTTACTGATAGTTTTTCGAATGCATGGTCGGGAAGATTGAGATGTTTTGATAGAGGTAGACTTGGGGCTGATTTCACATGGGCTCTGTGATTATTGAAGCGAATCCTAAATGGTGTTTCTGTTTGTCCGATGTACTGCATGCCACACACGTTGCATTCGAGTAGATGTACCACATTAGAGGAATCGCATGTTAGGCTTCCTCGTATGTTAATCGAAAACTTCGTTTGTGTGCTGGTTGCTTTGTGTGTTTCTCGCATCGCCTCACATACAAGGCATCGTGGCTTTAAACAAGGTCGGCATGAATTCTTGGGGGATGATGTGTTAATTTGAGAGTGGACAAGCGTGTCTTTGAGGTTACGTGGTCGTCGGTAAACGACGCCTGGAGCGGATGGGAATGCGCGTTTCAGACGTTCACTTTGTTCCAGAATGTTGTAATGTCGTTTAAGGATTTTGTTTACGTTGGGGAAGTTTGTGCTGTAAGTCAAGCAGAGGTTTGTTCGTTGTGGGTCTTCTTGCGGTGGTCGCTTCATAAGTAAGTCTTCACGTTTTAGTTTTTTCGCTTTTTGAACAGCGTGAATAATTACATGTGGGGGCTATTTTTGTTTCTCGAGCATAAGTTTCAGTTTCCGTGAGCTCAGGTCAAAGTCATCGTCTCTAGAGCAGATTCGCTTAAACCGGTGAGCCTGGCTGTATGGAATACTGTTTTTACAGTGGCGTGGGTGATCGCTTTGGTAATGGAGGTATTGTTGTCGATCCGTTGATTTGCGATATATGGTTGTAAAGAGCTTCTCTTCTTCTATCGTTATGGTAACATCAAGAAAATTTACGGTTACTTGCGAGTATGTGTGTGTGAAGTGTATGTTTGGATGTACAGCATTGTAAGTGTCGAAAAAGCTGAGAAGTTCGTCCTCGCTGTGGGTCCAAATAAGAAAGATGTCGTCTATGTATCTTCTGTATAACATTGGTTTCAAGGAACTTTGTGCAAGAAATACAGATTCTAGCTTTCCCATAAATATGTTGGAATAATTAGGTGCCATTTTGGTGCCCATAGCGGTCCCACTGATTTGTCGAAAATACTCTTGGTTAAACTCGAATGAATTTAATTCGAGCACCATCTTCGTCAAAGTTGCGATGGCAGAGAAATCTGGGGCGTAAGATTGTCTATGGTTTGTGTACATGTTTTGTAATGCAGCTATGCCGTCATCATGAGGAATATTTCTATACAATGAAGAGACATCAAGAGCAACCAAGTACGAGTTTTTCGGCACACACAGATCTGCAATGTCTCGAATAAAATGTGTGGTGTCTTTTATATATGACGCGAGGGTGCATGGAATGTGGCTTAGTAGTTTGTCCGAGTACACTGATATGGGTTCAGTTATTGTACCGATGCCTGATATGATTGTTCGACCTGGGTTACCGGGTTTATGAATTTTTGGGAGGATGTAGAAGCGATTTGGACGAGGGTATGCTGCTCGCATCAGTTTGTGGTCAGTGTTGTTTATCTTCTCTGCATCCAACAGTTTCTTTAGTTCTGTTGATACGATGCGTTTGTATTCGTCTGTCGGATCACCTGGGAGGCGTTCGTAAAATCTTGAGTCTTCTAATTGGCGGTATGCTTCTTGTAAGTAGTTGGTTGTATTAAGGAATACAATTGCTCCTCCTTTGTCAGCGGGTTTTATTGTTATGCCTGTCCTAGATGCCAAATTTCTCATACTTAATTTTTCAGATTTTGTCAAGTTTTCTCGGTTTCCTTTCTGTTTGTGGTATTCGTGTACTATATCTTTCTGTACTGCGGTGATATAAAGGTCCAAGCACTTGTCTCGATTACTGTTCGGTGTCCAATCATTTGATTTACGACGGTGAATTGTTTCGTGGTTAGAAGGACTGTCCAAGGAATATTCGCGCTTCGAGCGAAGTTGTCGAGGTCTCGGAGCAAGTGGAACTCATGGAAAAATTTTGTGGTCGGGCAGGAGCTTAGTCCCTTAGATAGCAGTTTTTCTTCGTCAGGTGACAATCTCGTGTCTGATAAGTATACAACCACAGTGTCACAGGGTGTTTTCCTAGATGGGTGCTCGTTTGTACCGTTAGTGTTTTCCTGTGTGGTGGTGTTGTAGTGATAAGGACTATATCAGGGAACTATATCAGGTTTGGGCACATGGTCTCTTTCTGAGTTTATGAATTTTGTGGTCATGATGGCTTGGTATTTATTCTGTTCAAATTCTGTTAATTGGGTGATTTCTTCGTTCGATAAAGTGTTGTGGCGGAGAAGGGTGTTGTTCATAGCGACCAGTTTCTTTACCTGCTTATCCCTGTGATTCAGACCTATTTCTGTTAATTTAAGAGATGTCTCAAGGAGGACATTTTTCCATGTTATTTGGTCGTTTTCATCTAGATTTGAAGCGGCTGGTGTGAGGGAGAGTGTCATACCCTTGGTAGCTATTCTAGCACGAAGGTACACTTGCAATATTGATTTATGCATTTCATGTCTAATTCGTTTGTCGGCAAATTTTCGCACTTTAAGGAAAGTGGCACTGCAACTGGGAAGCGATGAGCTGGATTTACATTTCAGAAGTCAATCTTCTTTTGGGAGCGGGGATGGCACTGATGAGGTGCGCAGGTTGTAGTTATGTCCGGCAGGCCTTCGTCGTTGTAGGGAGGATTTCGGCGTAGAGAGAGAGAGAAGAAGATCACGCTGTGCTGTGAAACCGCCTTTGTTTTCTCCCCGTATAGCAGTTTCGTGAGGCAACCTTGGGCACCGAAACTCGCACCAAAAATACGGTAACTTGTTTAAAAATTCTATATAGAATGAGGCGACGTATTATACTTATTCCCGTATTTCTTAAGTTTGATATCTACGTGTTTAGTAGTGTCTTTATCATATAAAACTTTATCATATTCAAAATAATTTATGCAAAACTCTTCATAATGTAAGCGCAGCTAGCTGGAAAGGTTATTCTATCAATATGAAATGAAATATGGGGCGTTGTTTTACAAATTAGGCACAACAGGTGACTTGTTTTTTGGAATGTCTGGCCGCCATATCTAAGACAATGCTTGACCAGTAAATTCAGAAGGTAAAAAGAGATATTAAAATTTGCCCGCTGGTGATGCATTGCAGCTCGTGATGCATTGATTTTCTGTGTACAATAAATGTGATCGAAGCACAATACACGTATCGAAAAGCGTGATGACCCTAATTTTCTGAAGCGAAGCACAGCAAAGGCACTGAACAGTTCCTTCAAGCAAATGCACTGGTGCGTCTGTTTGAAGGTGGCCAGGCCACGAAAAATGTCACCAAAAATACATGGCAATAATATTTCATGTGGAGTTCTAATGCGATTTCTTTGCTGGTAAAGTAACAAGTGGCTGGGTTGATATCATCGAAATAAAGAATGCCGATGCTAAGTGCTTATTCACTGTGTTGGCTTTGGCTCCGTGGTAGAGATTATATTTACGATTCTAAAGCTTAGCTCCCATGACGGTGGTCTAGTGACTAATGCACTTGGTTGCTGACCCACAGGTCACGGGATCGGATTCCGGCTGTGGCGGCTGCATTTTCGAGGCAGGCGAAAATGCAGTAGGCACGTGTGCTCAGATTTGGGTACACCTTAAAAAGCACCAGCTGGTCGAAATTTTCGGAGCCTTTCACTACAGCGTTCCTCATAATTGTTCAGTGGTTTTGGAATGTTTAAAATCTGATTATATTAAGCCACATCGCTTTTAAGAATTTATTAGAAGAAATGAGTTTGTTTCAAACTTGGCACCTTGGTGTTAGGTGGCAGCTGAATAATAAACTAGGTGCGAATACGCTACGCTTCGATTGACGTCAAAACGTTGATTTTGACAGTCGTGGTATATAGGGGGCCAAGCAATGTGCGTTGATTGAGACAAGCACAGCAAATATGTACATGACGTGGTAAAACCAGGAAGCTTATAGGAGCTGAAAAACTATGTGGCCTAGGCAGCAAAAGGGGCGGGGGGGGGGGGGGAATAGAGTGACAAAAGCGAGCTACTCCATAGACAACTTTCGAAGCGTCACACCATCTTGATGTGCCGAAAACGGGTGCCGAGCTACGAAAGCCTTAGTAGCTCTACGCTCTTAAAAAAAGGCAGTGCTACTTACAAACATTGAGGTAGTCAATTGTTGTCACAACATTCACTAGCTAAGTAATAACTACAGGTAGTAGATCACACACGTTTACTATCTCAGAAGCAACCAGAGGTAGTAAATGTCTGTGGTCTACTACCTACAGTTACTACTTAGGTAGTGAATGTTGTGCCAACAATTTACTACCTCAAAGTTAGTAAGTAGCACTGCCTCCTTTTCAAGAGTGTGCAGCAGTGTTGATTTGCCTTCGGTACTCGTGCAGATGGTCCGAGGGTCCACCGCTCCCAAAACCACGCGCTTTTCCCGCGGCCCGCTTCACTCGGTGACAAACTATGGCTGATAGGCGGGTGCTACGACAACTCGGAGCCTGGACTCAACCTGGTGAGCCTGCGAGATGTGGACGTTCTCGAAACTAGCGCATGGCTACACATGGGTTGTACGACCCACTCGAGGCACGCCGCAGCTGTGGCCGTAGCTGGTGAGTCGCCAAAATATTTGTTTCAATGGTTTATTGTTTTAAGTACTGGTCTCAATTTTGTTTGAGCACCGAAAGGATTCGCAATTAATGAAGTGCGGAATTATTTATTCAGTACATTGGTCCATTTTTATAAACGAACGTGGGATAGCACTTGGTCTCTTTTACTCGCAGACACGAACAGTTACGTTCCCGTAGGTGGCGCCTCCTAACAAAACTGGGTTCTGTTATTACTTTTAACAGATACCTTTAACCTTTAATACCTTTAACCAGATACCTTTAACAGATACCTTCAACAGTTTGCTGGTAACAATGACAATGGCAGCGTTTTGTTTATTCGCTGACGTTTTATTAGCGTTATTCGAAGAAAGGTCCTCTATTCAAGCCTTCAAGAGACAGAGAGAAAAATTCAAACGTATTTCTACCTCCTATACATCCAAACCGTACTTCAAACAACTTCAAAATCTTTCTCTTATGCCCTTTTAATGCGACAGCATTTATATGGACACTCTCGGCTGGATTGTGCCGCCGGCGTCGGTGTCACATACCATTTATGTATACGTATTTATACTAAAATGCAAGAAGGGAAAAAATGGAAGATCTCCCGTATAGTGGGAATCGAAATGGCCAGGAGAGCTAAAAGTCTTAGGCGACAGATAGATAGACAGATAGATAGATAGATAGATAGATAGATAGATAGATAGATAGATAGATAGATAGATAGATAGATAGATAGATAGATAGATAGATAGACAGATAGATAGATAGTTGATAGATAGATAGATAGATAGATAGATAGATAGATGATAGATAGATAGATAGATAGATAGATAGATAGATAGATAGATAGATAGATAGATAGACAGATAGATAGATAGTTGATAGATAGATAGATAGATAGATAGATAGATAGATAGATAGATAGATAGATAGATAGATAGATAGATAGATAGATAGATAGATAGATAGATAGATAGATAGATAGATAGATAGATAGATAGATAGATAGATAGATAGATAGATAGATAGATACGCTCAAATTCGCCGAAGTGCGGTAAGAAATGCTTCGCATTTAAAAAACCCAGAAAAGACACCGGCGTGCGGAATCGAACTTGGGTTCTCGTAGGGTTTTTCACTAATACCTACACGGAAGTTTGGCGCCACCATCTATGCAAGGTTCTTAAAGGGCGAGGTTGCTGCACTGGGATTGACAGTATATGTGTCTACGAGCCTTGTGTTGGCTGATAATGAGCGAGGCTTCGGCTCAAAAGCGAATACTACTGCCCAAAGAAAGCTTCTCTGAAGCAAAATGTTTATAAGCGGATCACATTCACGCGTATTATAAAGGAAAAGTCCACTCACCTTGACGGCACAAGCAAACGGCGAAGGAAACAAACAGGCGATATAAACGTGTTGGGGGAATGCTCACTGCGTCGTCTATCTGCCAAGTTTAGAGGCCATTGCTTTCTTCTTACCCTTCGTAAAATTGTGCATCAACGTAAAAGGTTCTTGTGTTAAATACAACAAGTATTTATGCAATGGCAAACATAAATTGCTTAATACGTGCTTTCTTATTAAGAAATCTATCATTTTAACGTAAACGCAGACGCGTCTTCGAGATACATAAATCCGAATCAATTTCGAACCTGACGTATCCGTTCATTCGCTTGCAACCAGCAGCTCACTAGCGCCGTATTTCCCTATAGTTGTGATTGTGAGAAATTCTGTGCTCTGAATCGCGAGTGTGAGGCGCTATTCACTGAGCTACCATGGAGTTCGTCCTTCACCGTTCAAACGACAAGCAGTTTATATCCACTACTTACCGCTGCTCACAGGTATCTCGGGAGTAATTATCGTGTTTTTGGAATCACCAGCAAGATCGCGCAATGCGCAAGCGTCGCCACGTCACATGGTGGCACGTGCTCTGATCTTCCCCGCGTACTTTGCCCTGCTTAAAGGAAGGGAGAGATGCTCCCTCGTGCGTCCATATCTCGAAGTGGGGACGACGGGAAAATCACGTGTCTTGGCTGGCCTCGGGCTTTACCTGGAATGATTCTGTTGTACTTACTGGGAGCACAAATGTTACTGCAATCACTGCAGTCTCCGTTTGTGGAAAGCGCGTGCTTTTCAGATGCAGTAAAGTAGCACCTGAAACAATTATTCGCGTGCATCTGTAGCTCTGAATACGTTTCAGGCGTCATTTGTGCATGACAAACGCGGGACGCATTTAACTCTGCCTACCATTCTGCGCGTTACCTTCCGATTCGTTGATATCACGTTCGTTGCATCACCTTTGCGGCAAAGCTGTGACTTTTTATTTACAGCGCGAAAAAATGAAGACGGAAGACAGAAAGGACACAAACCAGTGCTGACTCGTAACTGAAAGTTAAATTTAAAAACACAAGAACTTCAGAAAAGAAGCGTATCGACTTTGTCCAGAAGTGTTGCAGAAAGTTACATGGGGGTATCACTTCATGGTACATGTGCTTATAATATATGCGACCTCTTTTTCTGTGAAATGTAAAAAAGTTTTTTTCTGTAATATGCATCCGTACCAGCTAGCGCAACTTTCAAAACTATCGCTTTCTCATATCACATGAAACTCACATACTGTACATACTCGACTATCGACCGAATGACAGTCGTGAGTGTGGCGGTTTCACGATGAAAAAGACTGAAGTTTTCTGAAGGGCAATGTTTTTACGCTGTAGGCTAGTCCATTGTCGTCCATCGTAGCCTCCCTAGTATTCGAAGCACTCACTAGATAGCGCTGCAGCGCTCGCACAACTCCAGTGCGTAGAAGACGCTTACTTTAGTATGAATGGAGACGATTGCATGGACAGTTTTACGAATGGACTGATGGACAGACACACATACGCACAGAGAGGCAGATGACCAGATAGATGAGTGCACAGACGGATGGGCAGGTGGACGGACGGAGCAAGCTACTTCTTCATCATTCATTTTTTGGACATTGCGTAATTTTATACAGTGCTTGTCATGGTCGAATCGGAAAATTCACGGACGATTCACGGTTTACCGATGTAATTCAGGAGCTTCGCCCACTCATCATCATTCACCTCGTGTAGATGCTGTATTTTTTTGTTTCTTCGTGTTTTCAGCACTATTTAAAATATTTGAGCTCTACTAGTTTGACCTCTACTAGTGTAAAGAAGTTTCAAGAATGATATTGCGACCCTTCTTCTCCTAATGTTGACTGGTGGCATCTCGAGACTCCCATTTGTAGCAGGTTCCCGTAATTCCATCGAATGGTATACCGACTCCCATGAATACGATTTTTTTACCGCTTAATTACGATAACAACTCTTTCCCATGCTTCCAAATTTCAGTCACGAACAATCCTCGCAAAATGTGCGCGTCCAATTGTTCAGTCATTTTAGCTGTCCAGTCGGTACTGTTTGTTGAACGGCTGCATGCGGAGGCAGCCGCAAAATGTTGAAGCCTGTGCTTATGTTCGCAGAAGATGAAAAAAAAGTCCACAGCTCTCTTTCACCAAATGTGACACTGCTAGCATTCTGAGTAATTAAGACTACAGGTAATACATGGATACTTTTAGAAGTATTTTAAAGCCATTCTTCACAAAACCTAAGAATGTATATCGACATGGCAAGGAAACGGCTATCAGACTCGCATTTATGGTATGCAGTATTGAGTTCGATGATTTAACTGTGCAAGAATCTTCACAATATTTGTATGCGTAAATAATCTAAATGTTTCATATATCCTGCGTGTAAAATCCGTGATGTGTTTTATTTTCTTCCATTTACAGCCAATTTATGTTGTACGTTTCTGCACAGCAGGTTGCTAATATGTGGGCATGCCGCTGATTACCGGGCTGTCAGACTTGCCATGAATTTAGGCCGATACCCTAGGCCACTGACTATACTAGTTCTCTCAAATGAGATTATTTTTTTACTTTCTCTCACAGACACCAACATCTATGTCATCGGTGGAACGAGCAGCGTACTTAATGGGCCAATCAAACGGCCGGAAGTGTACCTGCAGCAGGACGACCGGTACAAGTTCCCGGCCGAGTACCCCGAAGCGATGACTGGCATTGCCGCCGTATGCATACCTTCAATCACGCCTACGTTCAGAAGCAGGTCCCTGACGTGCATGATAACGGACACTTTGGCGGAATAGTGATGCCGCGGCATTTTTATATTCGGACTCTTATAGGCCTAACATTACTCCATCGTCATTCTACGTCATCGCGCGAGTTAGAAGGTCGTACTCGTGCCATTTCTTCGTAGAAAAAATTGATCGGGCTCAAATAGAGGCCTCCGCAGTCTCGTAGCGGAAAGGCGGATATACCTATGAGCCCAATTACACGCGAAATTTTGTTGCTTGCTTGGTACATCATGAATATACACGCGAATATGATCTACATGTTCAAAGGCATACCGTATATACGAGTTGCATAATATGGTCTATATCGCTTTATCAGGCACATTTAACCCAATGCGTAATTTTGCGAGCGATATGAGAACAAATATGTGTTAGAGAATAAAATTTTTGTGAAGCTACGCCTGATTTCACTTCGCTAACACTAAGAACCAATGGCCTTAGGGATTTCCTCAGTGGTGGAGCTCAATTCGATGTAAAGTTACAACCTCTCACTTACGCCAAAACAAGTGCTCTCTTCTGCTACATGTGCACTGCTACTTGCTGCCCTGCAACTGCGCAGCTTTTACACGAAGCCACTCCTTCTCACCATTAATAATCTGCGTCTCTGTAGCCTCCAACTCATCCTTTTTCTGCACTCGCCTCCAATGAATTACGCTGTACCATCGCATGCCTTTCAACCTTCCTCACCCTCACTCTCCTACGCCTACCCTTGTTATACCGTGTTCTGCATGCCTTTAGTATCCTCCTCCTCTAATACCTTACCTCGTAATTACTCTCGCATGACTCATCATTTTTGTTCCTAATTCTACTCCTTCGTGGACGCCTCTGCCTATCACAACAACCGAGCCTCCACCGCATTCGCGGTATCATCCGCGCAGCAGACTCTTAACTCTGCCACAATCCTCACCCGAAACCCCGAAGTACCGGAGCAAGTAGCTGTAGCTATAGCTATGCTTGACAGCAAACGGGAATTCATCTACAGCCACTCCAGACCAGTCATCAAAGCCTTTGAACTTGGAGTCATCTCCGACCAGGCGTTACGTATCCTCCGCAAAGCGGACCCGAATGCTGTGAAGCACCACACTGTCATGTGGTTTCCCGCCCATCTCGGCCAGGTGCCGCGTGCCAAATCCAACCTCAACGATATCGACCATGATGCAGCGCGCGCACTTATCGACCGCACCGCCACAGGGCAACCACAATTTGATGAGGTAGAGACCAATCGGGATGCACCAATTACGTAAAATGACATAACATTGCACTTTTACCTGGAACGCTGCATTTTTACCTCGAACGCCCAACAGGCACACACACACCCAAACCTTGCCACGCTTCACTTTTATTATCCTGATGCATACCCCAGCGACACATGCCCATCATGTGAACACACAGCGACACTCGCACACATGCTCTGGGAGTGTAGAACAACTTCTCCCGACTCTACCTCAAGCAAGTGGGAGAGGTCTCTCAGGAGATCACTTCTCGCCGACCAGCAATGGGCCGTCCAGCAGGCCCACGAAGCAACCAGGTACTCCCTGTCGGTCTCTACGTGGGAGACGCCCGCTACGCGCTGAGCGCGTCCTGCAGGACTGAAATAGCTTTTACATATCATTCTACTGCTTGCTAAATTAATGTATGCTATACATGCCTGTCGTACGATTTATCCATTGCTTGCGTGCCAAGCAAAAGTTCTACAATCCAGCCTTGCTCGGCTTGGAATTATAGTAAACTCACTTCCCTGCTTGGAAATGCACGGAAAATAACGTTCGTGATTGCCAAATAGTCACATCATGTATACAGGATTCACAGCGCAACTTCGAAGTCATATTGCGTGGTACAAGAGTACTTAATCGACGTAGCGCGTTAGAATCATAGGACAAGGGAAGGGACAGAAGGGAGCGCTTACTTCCAACAAACTTTTATTTCGAGGATCGTACATATATATGCTCACGAAATTCGAATACAACAGACAAACAGATGAAAACCCCTCTATTGCCATGCGCTAAAAACTTATGCTCTCAAAAACGACAATTCTTTATCACAAATACCAAGAGAAGGAGTGCTGACGCAGTTCAGCCCTAATCCACTAATCCTTTCAGCATCAAAAATCTCCCTTGTCACTTTATTTCTGTTTTTTTCTATGATTACCGTACCATGAAAAAGTGGTTTGCAGCCTCCCTTGTCCTATGATTTTAACGCGCTACGTCCATTAATTATGTCTTACCAACATGCCCAACTTGATACAAGAGTACATCGCCATCGAGTGTGAGCAGGTGTGAATGTTATAACGACTTCGTGGTGTAAAGCCGGCCAGCCATTACTAAATGCATATAAGCTGCTGCGCATATTTTCATACCAGGTAGGGGCGCATCGTCATTTCGCAAACACTTCACACGCAAAATTTCTGAAGGTTTAAAGTACGCTACATATCGCACAGCCACATGGAAAGTTTCACCAACGTTAGCTACTTTCAACTTTATGAATGACATTGTAGTAATCCACAATTTAAACTTTCGCAGTAGTGCTATACAATAAAAGAAGACACCTGGCCTGCGTGGAAGACACAGCACAGTCCCAGCGAAAGCTGGAAGAGCGGCATTTTAAAGCCTTTTTCAACACTCATTGGGTAACTGCTGCCACAACACCTGCTAGGTACCCACCACGGCAATAATAATACTGTAGAGAGGAAGAAGATTATGTGCCGCAGTGGGTTACACCTTTGGCAGGAGGAGCCAAGCGCGAGCGTTTGCCCCGATTGTGCGCCGTCTCTCAGACAACACCTGTCACCGCGCCATTGACTTACGCTGCTGTTGCTGCTACTCCACCACGACCTCCACTTCGGCCGACTCCCCAGCCTCTACGAGTACCAACGACGCCAGTTCCAGCAACACAACAGCGCTATCACGGAAACCCTTGGCGCACAGTTGACAATCGTCCAATCTGTTATGCATGCGGATATCCAGGTCACGTGGCACGCTTCTGTCGCCGGCGCTTCGCAACGGGCCCGGCTGCAGCTCCGAGGTACTCTGACGACTCTTTCCCGGCCCCGTACAACGCGCAACGAGAAATTCCCCGTCAATACGACTGACACTCAGTGCAACGTGACCCGTCCCCATCCGAAATAGACCACCACCCTGCTGCCGACTACCGATCCTTCGGTCCCCGTCGCTCATCCTCACCACGCCGCTACCGTTCTCCGTCCCCGCTGCGTCGCCGACCGAACCCCGCAGAGACGGAAAACTGACTGCCGCAGCTCCAGAGGCACGAGCTGCGAAATCGTCGCATTGTAGAAGTCCTCGCCCGTCCCCCACAAACGTTCTGGAACTGTTTGTTGAAGGTCTACGAACTCTTGCGCTTGTTGACACGAGTGCCGCCGTATCTGTGATGAGTCAAAAACTCTGCCGTTCGATACGAAAAGTAACGACGCCGCCTTCCGACGTATTGCTGAATACCGCGAGCTCGCAACCTATTCGACCAGTCGGAGCATGTACAGCGAGAGTAATCATTCAGGACGTCCTGTACCACATCGAGTTTCTCGTGTTGACCACTTGTGCCCACGACGTGATACTAGGATGGGATTTTTTGTCACGGCACCACGCCGTAATTGACTGCGCTCACGCGCAGGTAGAATTATCTGTGTTTTCAGATGCGCCATCTACTGACAATGAGCGCACTCACCTGGGCAAGCTTCTTGTTGCTTCTGACGTTGATGTTCCTCCTCTTAGTGCCATCGTTGTCCCCGTCAATCGCACTGAATTGTCCGGCTCTACCGTTGTGTTCTCCCCATCTGACGTTTTCAGTCGCCGCCACGGTACGTCTCTGCCATACGCCGTTCTGCCACCTCATCAAGATACTTCCGGAATTGTCGTTTGCAATCCTAGCTCATGCCCTCTCACCTTAAGAGCTCACGAAACACTGGGCTATGTTCATCCTGTTGACGACAACGTTATTGTGCCTATTGAGTCCCACGACCCTGGCCAGCAACTTCAGCTGAACGCCGTTACTCCTCTTTTTACGCGGGATGACTACTCCTCGGATATCTTCAATCGTTCCATCGACAGCAAGCTTCCTTCGGATCAACGGGACCAGCTAATAGCCCTTCTGCATGAATTCCGAAATTCATTTGACCTTCCTCAAAAGGCACTGAGTCAAACTAACACCGTCGCTCACACAATCTACACCGGAACGCACCCTCCTTGGCGGCAACGCCCCTACCGCGTATCACCCAAGGAACGAAGTATAATTGCAGAGCAGGTGGATGATATGCTTCAGCGCGGTGTCATCAAACCATCTTCTAGCCCCTGGTCTTCACCTGTTGTGCTAGTGAAGAAAAAAGACGGTTCGATTAGATTTTGGGTCGACTACCGGCGACTGAACAAAATTACACGGAAAGACGTATACCCTCTTCCCCGCATCGACGACGCTATCGATTGCCTACAAGGTGCCGAATTCTTTTCTTCGCCGGACTTACGTTCAGGTTACTGGCAGGTGCCGATGGCAGAGTGTGACCGTCCCAAAACAGCGTTCGTTACGCCGGATGGCCTATACGAATTCATGGTTATGCCATTCGGTCTGTGCAATGCACCTGCAACGTTTGAGCGAATGATGGACAGCATTTTACGCGGCCTTAAATGGCAGATATGCCTATGTTACCTCGATGATGTTATCGTATTTTCGCCTGATTTCCCTACCCACGTCGACCGTCTACGCACCATTCTTCAGTGTCTTACGAAGGCAAACCTCCAACTTAACCTAAAGAAGTGCCGCTTTGGGGCTCGCCAACTTACTATACTTGGTCACGTTGTGTGAAAGGATGGAATTTGCCCCGACCCAGACAAACTTCGAGCCGTAGCCGACTTTCCGAAGCCGACTTCACTCAAAGAACTTAGGAGCTTCATCGGCTTGTGCTCGTATTTTCGTCGTTTCGTCCACAACTTTGCAACAATAATAGCCCCACTGACACAACTACTGAACGGTCCAGCTAATCTTTCTAACTGGACCCCAGCATGCGACGAAGCTTTCCTTACACTGCGCCGCCTACTTACGTCCCCACCAATTTTACGCCATTACGACCCAAGTGCCCCCATTGAAGTGCACACAGATGCCAGAGGCGTTGGTCTGGGAGCAGTACTCGCGCAACGAAAGCCAGGTATTCCAGAGTACGTCGTCGCATACGCAAGCCGCGCACTCACGAAAGCGGAGATGAACTACTCCGTAACTGAAAAAGAATGCCTCGCAATCGTTTGGGCATTAAGCAAGTTTCGTCCTTACTTGTACGGACAGAGTTTCGACGTTGTGACCGATCACCACGCACTTTGTTGGTTGGCGTCGCTAAAAGATCCTTCAGGTCACCTTGGACGTTGGGCTCTTCGCCTACAAGAATTTGACATTCAAGTCGTCTACCGCTCAGGACGAAAACACTCTGATGCGGACGCCCTTTCACGATCACCAGTGAGATCCACCGCAGACCTGCATTCGGACACCAACTTCTCCATCGCTCCCATTTCCGTCACAAGCATGTCGTCTGAACAGCGGAAAGACCCATGGATAACATCTCTCCTTAACATTCTTTCTGACTCTTGAACGTCTGCATACACACGCGCTCTTCGCCGACAAGCCACACATTTCGCGATACGGGATGCGCAACTATACCGCAGAAACTACCACGTGGATGGTCGTAAATGGCTCTTGGTTATACCACACCACATGCGATCTGATGTCTGTGCGTATTTCCATGCCGACCCACAACATGCTCACGCTGGTGTGTTAAAAACATATCAGCGGATCCGCCAGCGTTACTATTGGCGTGGTATGTACACTTTTGTACGAAAATACATTCGGTCTTGTTCATTATGCCAACGACGAAAGACAGCTGCCCATTCACCAGGATTATTACAGCCTCTACCATGTCCGGCGCGCCCTTTCGACCGCATTGGTATCGATCTCTATGGTCCCCTTCCTTACACTGCCACTGGAAATCGATGGATTATTGTCGCCGTCGACCATCTGACGAGGTATGCTGAAACAGCTCCACTACCTACGGCAGGTGCACGTGACGTAGCCAATTTCATTTTGCGACGCTTCGTACTGCGTCACGGGGCACCACGTGAACTACTAAGTGATCGAGGGCGTGTCTTTTTATCCGAAGTTGTACAACAACTCCTTCGGGCATGCCACACAGTGCACCGCACCTCTACAGCCTACCACCCGCAGACCAACGGTCTAACTGAGCGCTTCAACCGAACGCTAGGAGACATGCTCGCCATGTATGTCAATTCCGACCAATCAAACTGGGATGTCATTCTCCCATTTGTGACCTATGCGTACAACACCGCGACGCAGTCAACCACAGGCTTCTCGCCTTTCTTTCTTCTATATGGGCGTGAGCCATGCTCCACCCTTGACACCATTTTGCCGTATCGTCCCGACGTCTCAGAGTTCAGCCCTCTTTCTGAAATTTTGCAGCACGCTGAAGAGTGTCGTCAGTTGGCCCGATCATTCACCTCGGACAAGCAAGCATTCGAAAAAGACCGCCACGACCGCGACCAGCAAGTCGAGACTTTTTCCGTGGGCTCGCTTGTCTGGCTCCGACTGCCATTTCACTCCCCAGGTCTGTCCGCTAAGTTGGCCCCCAAGTTTCACGGTCCTTATTGCGTCGTCGAACGTCGATCTCCTGTCACATACGTGATCGAGCCGATCACGCCATCTACAGACAGGCGATGCCTTGGTCGTGAGACTGTCCACGTGACTCGTCTCAAGCCATATCATGACCCACTCCTAATCTCGTCACCTTGACTTGCCAGGATGGCTCGTCTTCGTCGCCGGGGTATTGTAGAGAGGAAGAAGATTATGTGCCGCAGTGGGTTACACCTTTGGCAGGAGGAGCCAAGCGCGAGCGTTTGCCCCGATTTCTGTGATTCCTGAGTCCGTTGCTGCCGCCCGCTTTCAGCGTCAATAGACCTACTGTGCAAGTGCTACTTGTGCCAATAAACCCCGTTCCAATACTAATTTATGGTAGTAGACAAGCATTCATGATGCTATTTTTCATCCTTCTTCTGATAAGCATTGTATACGCTAAACACTTGCAAGAAATTTTGTACCATGCTTTGGCTGGTGACGATCAGGAGTTATACCTCAAGTGGGTATGCACCACAGTTAATGGGTGATCAAAGACAGCTTGTGTAATGGGTTGCAGCATTGGACGACCCACTCGTTACGCTATTCGCATTGTGTGACGCCTCATTGTTCCTTTGCTGTTTTAAAACACTTTATTACTCATCTTAACGCAATTCCACTCCTGATATCCAGCTTGCCTAGGCCAAGTTTGCGAACAAGTTCCAAGCACCTTCATGGCTTATACCGGGATGGCACACAGCGTACTCAGGTTTGAGCCCGACTGTATCCTTCGTAATAGGTTTTAAATGGAAATGCATTTCTTAGTCTGGCTATGTCAGGTGTCCGGCGGCGGCGTCCGTGGCGATGGCCTCGCATCAGTTAGTTTTATCTCCCACTCTCACTTACTCTCCCATTGCAACAGCTGCGGGTGCGCGCGCCTTTACTCGCTGCTAGGAGCTGGTGTATGTGGTGCGAGAGCGTGCAGGAAAGTGTAGGTACATTGCTTCGCAGCTCCATTTCTCGCCATTCGCTCTCTGTCTTCCCTGCGTCCCACTCACCCTTCCCATCGTGCCTCACTCTTGACCGCTCGCTGGCTGGGCGCCTCTCAAGGCGATGGCAGAAGTCAGTGAAGCCTAATGTCTGACGGCAATGATGCCATCTCTCGGCGCGAGAAATGCATTCGCATTTCCTCATTATTTCCTTCGTGAAGGTGGGGCATTTGTTTTTCTTATTTCGCTATAGCGGTTATGGACACTGATGGCGGCAGCAGTGGACAACTTCGGTGCCGCGAGAGACCCAAGCTTTGATCATGTAAGAGCATTCGCTATAAAAAAATTGGCAGATCCTACGTACAGTGGGAATCGATGGTATGCGAAGCATGAACGAGAAATGTTGATACGTCAATTTAAAATCAGCAAAACGTTACATGGTGAAGGTAAATGATGCCGTACATGACTTTGTCCTAATTAGGATGTTTAGTTGTGTCGTTTACCTTTGTTATCTATTCACGTCACGTGATACAAAATTTAGTTTAGCACGCTATGAGCGTGGTATGTTGTCATGCTCTTACATGACACGAGTCTCAAGATTATCATGTTTGCACCAGTCATAAGTTTCGCCATTCATTGACGTCACGTAACACCAAACTTGATATATGTGGAGCTAGCGAAACGGCGCGAGCGCATCATAAAGAACCCATTATATTTTAATGTAGCGTTGACATGCGCACGCTGGGCACAGCGATGCTACGTTAGAAAAACGCGAGTGCTCTGACGTAAGTCTGACGCCAGGCGCGACCAGCGTCCGTCGGTGTGGCCTGACGGCAACTAGAGCGAATTGCGAGATACTGAATTTCGCACCGATGCGTTACCAAGACAACACTACGTCTCCTGCCTAGTTCACACTGAAACATCCGCTTTCTACAGCGACCGAAATTCCCCTGCAGCCGCAACACAGCGTCGTTCGCACTGGACACGCCCCGCGCCGCCGAATATGCCATCTACTACGGGGCGAACGTGGGATGGATGCGCTGTCACCCGGTTGTTGTCGCGTCTCGCAAATGCTACTACGCTATACGGTGGTGTACAGTTCGACAATTCTCGTACGCGAAAAGCAAGAAAAGACAGTTGATGATATGTGGGGTTTAACGTCCCAAAACCACTATATGATTATGAGAGACGCCGTAGTGGAGGGCTCCGGAAATTTAGACCACCTGGGGTTCTTTAACGTGCACCCAAATCTGAGCACACGGGCCTACAACATTTCCGCCTCCATCGGAAATGCAGCCGCCGCAGCCGGGATTCGAACCCGCGCCCTGCGGGTCAGCAGCCGAGTACCTTAGCCACTAGACTACCACGGCGGGGCAAGAAAAGACAGTACTGCTTACTTTGCTGGCTAGTGGCTGTCTTGTAATGCACGAAGAGCAGAAAAACCACCGACGCCAGTGGCGTTGGTGGGTTCGTTTTGCTCAACAAGACCGCAACGAGCTCGGTCACGCCAACAGCAAGCTCGGTCACCTCTTTCACGAAATACGGAGGTGAAGTAGGTACAGAGTAGGTAAAACTCCCGTTGGTTTCAACATTCAGTTGCGTGCACTGCGGAATAACAAGTGAGTAGGGCTTGCCCGCCATTTTTTAAAATTCTTTGACTAGCGCTCCTATTGGTCCGCGGTGACCGATTCGGCGGCAGACGCCGCAAAAATCGTTCCGAAAGCGATCGGCGCGGAGAGGGCTCTTTCGGCGGAACTCGCCGCCGCCGAACCGGATTCCGAGCACTTTCGGCGGCCGGAATGCTCAGTGTGCACGCGGCTTCCCTCTTGTCGTGACAGAGGAACGCCGGCGCGCTGAAACGTGCATCATTCAAAGCAACGCAGTGCGGCACGCGCCTGCGAGTATATATCAAGGAGGATTAAAAAATTGCTGGAGTGGAGATGATTGCGCATAAGTGAAGCCGTTCCTCTGACAAAATGGCGGTTGTGGCGGCCATCTTACTTGGGGCATGATAAAGTGTCACCGCTCAGCGATTAAAAGTGAAGCGTATCCCTCGCAAGCCCAATGAGTTTAGTGTGGGACCTATTTCGGGTCACATAGTGCTCCAAGTGCGTCTTACAGTTACTAGTTTTCCTTCGTGAGCCTCTAACTAGAGGCAAAGTTCTCTGAAGATTCAGTTATCCATACTCGTTACTGCGTGTTATTTTTTCGGAAACAACTATCTTTTAGTATAGAACTAATGTAGCATTTACATAAAATATCAAAGCCACTTGATCTTTAAGTGCGCACTATCAGAAAAGAACATGTTTCCGCCATCTTGGCAGTGGCAAAAGGTGGCTTTACTTCTTCTGGCAAATCATTGCGGGAGCTTTCACTCCAGCCATTTTTCTTTAATCCTCCTTGGTATATAAAGGCAGGGCCGGCTTCTGGCGTGGCAACGCCGCCGTGACGCGATGACATGAACGCCGGCGAGCACGCGCACTGCGTCACGTCAAAATGTATTGGCCCCTTGACTGTGGCATGTAGTCATGTTCTCACATGACTACATGATTATCATGTTTGCACCATGATTATCATGTTTTCATGATAATCATTTCCCATGATTATCATGTTTGCACCAGTAACATACCTTCGTTATTCATTGGCGTCACGTAATACCAAATTTGGCATATGTGAATCTAGCGAAACGGCCGTGAGCGTTTCACCAGTGTGGCATGTAGTCATGTCGTTACATGACACGAATGTCATGATTAACATGTTTTGATGCGTCATTTACCTATGTCGTCCGTTCGTGTCGCGTAATACCGAGTATGTTACATGTGAAACACTTAAAACGGCCGCGAGCGCATCGTGAGCGTGGCGTCTAGTCATGTGGTTACAAGACACGCATCTCATGCTTATCATGTTTTCACCAGTATCATACCTTCGTCATCCCTTCACGTCCCGTAATACTAAATTTGATCTAAGTAAAGCTAGCGAAACGGCCGCCAGCGCACCTTGAGCGTGGCATGAAGTCATGTTGTTACATGACACGCATCTCATTATTATCATGTTTGCACCAGTCACATATCTTCGTCATTCATTGACCTACTGTAATACCAAATTTGGTATACGTAATGCTAGTCGAACAGCCGCGAGCGCATCATGAGCGTGGCATGTAGTAATATTGTTACATGACACGCATGTCATGATTTTCATTTTAGAGTCTATCGTTTGCGTTTGCCATGCAATGATACCTTAACATACCAGTTTTGCAACATGCCATGTTAACAAATTCACCCCAAGAGCTGCAGGACCATGAAACATAAACCATGACATTCATGACATACATGTCTTTATTTTAGTGTTCTGACTAGTGAAATATGTTCTTCATACAGTCATGTTATACCATACCATGTTTGGTATTGCTACCATTATCGAAACGGCTGGAGAGCTAAAAGTCGTAGGCGGCTAGATATATAGATAGATACGCTCAAAGTCGATATACATACGTCAAAAGCACCGATATATATACGTCATTGCAAAAAGGAAAGATCTGTAAAGCTACAAAACATTATGGAAGTGTTCACGAGCTGGTTATTTTCTCACGTGTCATTCCCTCTTCAAGTACCTCATTGTAACCATCGCAACGGCGTCCTTAATACACTGGAGGTAACAGGAAATATGTCATGCGAGCTTCCTGTACAGTAGGGCTTTCAGTAGATTTCATTGGGCAGCCCTCCGACGTCACAGAGTGAAGGAAACGTGGTAAGGTGAGCCCATGAAAATTGATTAGAGGGTGAGCATCCATTTAATTGTATTTTGATGTCTATACACAGAATAACTTTGCACTGCGTGACCCTATCGCTGCAGTTCTTGCGGCACCTATCTAGCCTAAGAGTGTTATACTCGCATTCGTATAAAATTGTTTTGTACAAACATTACCGAAGTTTTACACTTGCACTTGCGTAATCGAGTAAGTTAAGGTTACAAAACTCACCGCTAAGTTCGGCGAACAAACGAGCCCGTTGAGAGACCGCACTAGTTAGGTTGCCTAACGTTTCACAAGTATATAAGTAAGAATCCTGTTGTAGACAATAATACCATTAGAATATCTGGAGTAAACTATTCGCTCAGGCTGTGGTGAAACCCTCTATGCTGATTGGAAAGAGTCCCTGAATTTAGTCTATTACTTTCGCGCCTCCAAACTTTTCCCAAAGCACTTAGTGGATTCGTTGGAAGCACCTTTTGACAGAGTGCATGAGTAGCCACTTAGCGTTGGCGCTGTTTGCTCAACAAACATTGACTCTTCCGCACTCGTAGAGTTCTTTAAAGACGCACTCGCAAACGCTCAGGAGCTTTTGGTGCCCGCAAGCACACATATTAGGCGCAACATCACTTATACTGGCTGGCACTGCTTCTATTGACAGGCGTGTCGCACGTGCCTCGCTTGCACAGCGCATCTCCTACCCTTTATCTAGAGCCCACATCCGAGAGTTCGTAACACCAACACACGCTTTCAACTCGTCAATGAAACTTTTTCCTAGCCAGTGTACGTAAAGAGCTCCTCAGAAACGTGTAATGGGTCAAATTAGTGCGTCTGGCTTCAACTTTTCTCAGGTGCAGTTTCGGCGGCCATTCAAAGCGTCTAAACGCATGCGTCAGATCACAAACAATTTCATTAAATGGACGCCAATGTCAAATTATCCTGGCTTTAAATAAAATTTTATTAGCCTGAAACTAGTGGCGCCAAGTTTGAGGAAAGTGTGGTTTGGGATAGCCATGTTCGTTTCTCTTCAGTTTTCTCTTTCATTCCTTCTTTATTTCTGTTTACTTTTTCAGTTCTTTCTGTCTTTTTTTGCACTTTATCAATACGAAAGTGTTTTATGCGGTGTGTACCACGGCTCCGCTGACGTACTTTCATCATGAAAGTGACGTTGGAAAGTATATAATAAAACAGCGCAGAGAAACGAAAAAATTGGCCCCGTATGAGCATGTTTCACTGCAAATGTCAAAAGACGATAGTCTTGCATGTGGTGAGAGTGAACAAAACGTTCATTTGACCTTCTGCGTGAGAAAATTGAATTGTGCTTTGACAGTGCTGCGTTAGTTTCTCGATCCAAGCAGGGCAGGCAAACGAGCACATCGAGGCACTTTATACACGAGCGGCTTCTGGCAGTTATAACCAAAAACAAAGAAAGGCGTGTGCGCCCACGGAAAAAGATGCGCGGCTTTCTCGAAGGCGATAAGGTGTACAACGCTAAGCGATGGACAGGTGCCACCACCGTGTCGTCTTAGCAAAGCATTGAAAACACTTGCCTTTATGAGCGTCGCGTTACACTGTCAGTGCAGCGTGATAAACGCTACGATTATTAGAATTACTTATGTGTGCCTTCTCTAGTATAAATACACTTGTAGAAAACATTGACGTGTTGTTATGGTGCCTCAGATATGCGCAATAATTGCTTTCGAATAGAAAACTTCACAAGTTTGAACGCTGAAACTTGAGCGATATTGGTGGGCGCTGCGGATGGGGGTGCCAATTGACGTGTCGTTGAGTGCTGTTTAGAATGTCGTTAGCACGGACAAACAGACAAATGTACAAACTGGCAAAAAGACAGACAGATTAAAATTTTGGCGTCGAATGTCACCAAGAAAGGATATCGTCTTTAAAACAGGAGGCAAGCATCTCGATTTCAGCACGCGACGCTAACCACTATACCACAAAGCGAATACACCATGCATCGTTTGGCAGTACTCAAAGCTTCAAAACTTAGCGCGTTTTTGTTATCAGTCGCAAGATGGCGCGACTGGCTCGCGTTGAGCGCGTTCTATGCACCGACATCTATTCAAATAGGTCGTGACACTTCGGGCAAAGAACGGTTCAGGAGCAATTACCAGCGAAATCAGCTCGAGGTGATATGGGAGCTGCGATTGTTGCACAACTATGTATGGAGAGAAGAAACACTAATAGTGAAAAACCAAGTTTCATTCAAAGCCGACGCAATCATCCTGTTTTACAAATGATATATTCTGTAGATTTATTGTGCAAAGAGTTTATGACAGTGTTTATTGTTGCGAACATGTCTTTCTCTGCATCTCCGATGGAGGTGGAAGTGATGTAGGCCCATGTTCTCAGATTTGGGCGAACATTAAAGAACCCCAGGTGGTCCAAATTTCCGGAGTCCCACTCTACGGCGCGCCTTATAATCATGCCGTAGTTTTGGGACGTCAAGTCCTACAAATCAATCTCTACAAACGGTTTTCTAGCACCCTCTACCCATCCTTTATTCACGTGCGTAAAACTCGTCTGCGATAACATGCGTTTGAGTGGTCCGCACTTGCTTGCGTTCTCTGCTTTGCGCGAAACTGTGAGGTGTGTTTTATTGTTGGTGAATGTCTCGAGTCCAACGGGGAGACAAACGGTGCAGAATTATTTAACGCCGAGTGCTTTTGTCTGTACATACGGAAACAACGTGCTGTGCAAGGATGCAGTAGCAACAAACATAGGCCTGGTTAACCATATCTTCTAGATAAGAAACAATGACAATTGCTAAAAATACAGTGCTTGAAGCACTTTATTCCATGAAAGTTTCTGCAACCTGGTTTCCTCTTTCAGCATGCAATACCTACTCATATTTGCGTTATCGGTGAGCAGATCGCCAAGTTATTTATCATGCTACCATTCACATATTTGCATTCATATTCGCATAGGTAGTTTATTGGAGCCTAATGCAACAATATATACCTCGAATAGTGTCCGCAGACTATTTGTGTTTATTACCATTATGTGCAGTGTAATATATTTTACTTAATTCGACTATTGAATAAAATTGACGTCATAATTTCTCCGTGACTAGGCGTCATTTTTTCCTCTTAAAACTGAAGGACAAAAGCACTGTGCATGCCAAAGAATCTGCGTATGCGTGAAGCAAAAAAGCAACACTGCAGATATAACAGCTCTACGCTGTTGGTTGCTTTATTCCACCTACCGAAGTAGCTAAGAACGCCGAATAACAATCGTTTCCTCGTAAAAACGAGACAAAGTGCACGGTAGTACACTTTTAGAGCATTGTCTAATCATCTGTCAGTATTAGATTTAATCTTGCAGGATTGTTTCGCCGGCGTTGATTTCAAGCGCACTCGTGGAGGACTTGACGGTGATTGTCTTAGCGCCGGTCCTAAGCGATAGGGGCCTATGAAAAATAACTTGAGATCTAAATTTGCGCTAATGTGCACAAAATGACGTCACTTGTTTAGCAGCGATTGTGTCACATGCACTTAATTGTATGTTCCGCTGAATGTGTTTTGTTCTCACAGAGGGGATGCTAATCCCCATGAGCTGCTGATGAGTCGCCATTTTCTGAACTTGTGCGCTGCTATCAAGCCTTCAGTACCAGTTGTCTCTACCTTGGCCTGCTCTCGAGGCAGGAACACGTAGACACAGATGCCAAAAGTGCTTCGCCTTAAAAAAGTGCAATGTGAAAATTGTTTGTACCAGTAAGAAAAACGACGGGCCTTAGACAGAAGGCACGCTGAAATGGTTTTGTCGACATTTTACAAACACAATGGGCTGACACACAAAGTGCCAAGGGCCATTTGGAGACTGATTACAGCTCTCTGCCTAGGGTGTGTAATTTCTTACAAGGCTTTAAAGCAGCAAAGCATTCCAAATCGCAGCAGATCGCTGGGACTCGGTCAAACGCGCTTTCAACAGACCATACACCAACTTACATAAGTCGGTATTCATAAGTCAATATTGAATGGCTGGCGGAGAGTTGAAGGACACTCGTGGAGGACTCACCGGCGATCGCCCTAGTGCGAGTCATTAGAGATTAGGGGCCTATGAAAGGAACGTTGCGATGAAACTTTGCACTGATGTATACAAAATGACGTCACTTATTCAGGAGCTATTGCGTCACGTCCACTTTGTTGTTGTGCCACTGGAATTCCTCCACATTCACAAAGATAACGCCCTGACCTGCTGATCAGGTGTGATTTTCTGACATATAGAGCCTTCGCTACCAGTTTAATCTACCTTTGCCTTGAAGACACACTGGCTATAATGTCGAGGAACAGAGCGTCGGCTGTCAATCAACTGACAAGCGGTGAAGCGCTTCGCCATATATACACGTGCCGTAAAATATTGAAGCATTACCAGTAGCGGCCACACAAGGTTAAGAATATTGTGAAATGTTCGCGTTTCGCACACAGTCTTGAAGAAATAGCCTACTACAGCTCCGTAGCTTTTCGAACACTGCAGGCACTGATTGCGCTCGACATTACTAGCAGTTTAAGCAGGCCCCGCGGCGGTGGTGTTGTGGCTAAGGTTGTCGGCTGCTGACTCGAAGGTCACTGGACTTATGCCTAGTTCACACTGAAACATCCGCTTTCTACAGCTGCCGGAATTCCCCTGCCACCGAAAGGAAGCGTCGTTCGCACTGGACGCGCCCCGCGCCGCCAAATATGCCATCTACTACGGCGCGAACGCGGGATGGATGCGCTGTCACCCGGTTGTTGTCGCGGCTCGCAAAGGCCACTCCGCTATCCGGTGGTGTATACTTCGACGATTCTCGTACGCAAGAAGCAAGAAAAGACAGTACTGCTTACTTTGCTGGCAAGCGGCTGCTGTGAATTGCACGAAGAGCAGAAAAAGCACCGACGCCAGTGGCCTTGTTGGGTTCGTTTTGCTCTGCAAGACTGCAACAAGCTCGGTCACGCCAACAGCAAGCCCGGTCACCTCTTTCACGAAATACGGAGGCGAAGTAAGCACAGAGTAGGTTAAACTCCCGTTGGTTTCAACATGCTGTTGCGTGCACTGCGGCATAACAAGTGAGTAGGGCTTGGCCACCATTTTTCAAAATTGCTTGACTAGCGCTCCTATTTGTCTGCGGTGACCGATTCGGCGACAGACGCCGCAAAAATCGGTTCGAGAGCGATCGGAGCGAAGAGGGCCCTTTCGGTGGATCTCGCCGCCGCCGAACCGGATTCAGGGCACTTTCGGCAGCCGGAATGCTCAGTGTGAACGCGGCCTAAATCCCGGCTGCAGCGGCTGCAATTTTGATAGAGCCGAAAATGCAGTAGGTCCATGTGCTCAAACTTGGGCACATGTTAAAAAACCCCTGGTAGTTGAAATTTACGGAGCCCTCCACTACGGCGTCTCTCAGAACCATATGGTGGTTTTAGGACGCTAAACCCCACATATCAGTCCACCAGTGCAAAAGACTAAAAATGCCCTCCCCCCTCCCCGAAGGGAATTGTGAGGCTGTGCTGTTCCCTGTGACGTTGCCAGGAGTGCACGTGATTGACGAGGCGTTCTTTGTAGCCAAATCTCAACACCATGAAGGAAGTTCGCCTAAGAGTCGCCGAAAACTCTGGTACTCCCTCGCTGAGCTTTCCCACCAACTCGGCTGGCTCGCGTTGTTATTTTGCGGAGTTTCGCCTGCCGAGTCACCACCACCGGCTGCCTTCGAGCTACTGGAGTGTTGCGGCTTCAAGGGCGACTCTGACAAATGGGTCAACGGTCTCGGAAATGGTGAAGCTTGGATGGACCAAAAGAAGCGGTGAAAGGTCATAGTCCACCTTCGGAATGCTGCCATGGCGTGGCATCGATACGAAGGTGGGTGGTAGCAGTCCTGGGTGGACTGGAGCGCCTAGCTCTTAGTTGACTTTGTACGGAGTCCCCACCACCTCTCCACGATTGACATGAGCGCCACCGAGGACGGACCCCAGGAGAAGAACCATCTCGAGGCTACAGCTCTAATTTGTAGCTTACCGGAAGCTAGTTCCGCAACCTTCCCTGGTACCATCAATCCTCAACGACGAGGGTCACTAGTTCTTAGCATCCGTGTCAGTATCTCACACGTTCACATCCCTGACAGACATCAAGACCACTTCCTATTCACAGCGGCCACCAACGCTACCACCAGGCTGGCGAACACAAGAGCTTACGGAAGTGCCCGCAGTCTCTGTGACAACGTTCGTTTCGTTGCAACAAGTTGCGAGCAAAGAACAAGCAACCACTCTAGAAATGACCCTCAATGGAAAGCCACATTTTCCGAAGTGGTGGCAGCCATTGGCCGAAAAAGCACACGTTACCCACGTGCTAAGCACCGTTGCCAGAAAAGAAACTGAGGCACCTATCCTATCTGGGTTCGCTACCACCAGAGACCTGTCAGTGCAAGTAACGTCTCCAGTTGACGACGCGGCTTCTGACCAAGATAGTTTTACTGCACGCAGAACTATAAGAAACACGAGCTCAAGCAGAAGCCTGACAAACGACAATGCTGAAAGAGCATGAGTTACCACACAAGCTATTGCCTAAACACGGCCTTGATTGTTTGCAGATGCCTACCAGCACGCCTCGATGCCACTAAATACATCGCAAGCAGTGTAGACGTCGCTAAGTGCAGCACGCCGTGGTGCAGCATAGACAATTTTCTTCGCTAACAATACTCTTCACTACCAACTCAGCAGAAACTCGACAACGCGCGAATGATATGGCCACTTTGGAAGAGACTGTATCTTCTCCTTGCGCCATGTTATTTAAATTGTCAAAGTAACTATCAGCTTGGACGAGGCCTTCACTGATTATCTTGACACAGTCACTTTTGACCTCCCGAATGTATGGCAGTGGAGCTAGCCAAGCTGTGGTATCTACATTACCGACAACGGTGGCACAGCGAGTGTGGCTCACCGAAGAAAACTTCAGCAGCTTCCAATGCAAAGACGCAACGTGGCTGAGTCTAGTGACGAAGGCCAACATCAAGTTCCTGACACGCGGGCACTTGGCGCAAAAGCAGAAAAAAATGGCAGCATATCCACGGAGTGAATGATGGAGAGTGGGGCGAAGCATTCGTCCGTTCATTCGTTCTTGCATCCTTCCGTCTGTGCGACCGTCCATGCGTGCATCCGCCCGTCCGTGCGTGCATGCGTTCCTGCGTTCGTCCGTGCATCCGCCCCTTCGTCCGTTCATGTGTCCATTCATGCATCTGTCTGTGTGTCCGTTCGTCCATCTATTCAACACTCCAAGTCCCACCATCTAGCAACTTTTTATCATATATTCCCCATATAGAAGCACCGCCATCCAGCGGACATTCCAAGGACTAAACGAGAGGTGGCACACGCACAATTTCTTACGGCCTGCGCTTTGGGTCCACTTCCCACCTTTAACCACCTCGATTTCATGGTATATTCTAGTTCACTGTATTCATGGCACTGCGACCAAACGCTCGCTAAACCTTTCGAAAACCAAGGAGGTTACGCTCAGCGAGTATAACGTAGCAACCTTTCCCTGTCAGATAGGGCTCAATTTACATGCCAATGGCTGCTAATTAGAAATGAGAGACAGGAGAATTCGACTTTTACTTTCTTATGGCTTGCGCTTTGTATGTACTTCTCATTTTTAACCACCTTGAGTTCATTCATCGTATATACAAGTTCATTGTATTCATGGCACTGCGGCTCAACGCTCGCTAAACCTTTCTAAAGCTAAGGAGGTTACACCCGGCGAGTATAATGTAGCATCCTTTTCTTGTCCGATAGTGCTCAATGTACATGCCAATGGCTGCTAATAGGGATCGCAGCGTGCGCGTTGACTAAAAGCTGAATGCTCATGTCTCTCATTCTCCATTAGCAGCCATTGGCATGTACATTGAGCACTATTTTTTATTGTTAAACAACTCACAGAAGAAATCTCTCACTGGCACCACCTTGGAGGTCAAGTGTTATACCTATTTCGGGTATGTGCCACTGGTGGTTACATACGAGGGACGCCCAAGCCACGCCATAAGCAGCTTCGCCCCTAAAATACGAGGCCGATAAAAAACAGCCGGCCTGCAACAAATGCGTTGTCTGTCTCATTTCTCTACATTGTATTTAATTGCAGCAGGCGCCTTCTCCCTTCTTTTACATTTTTTCTGGTTTTTCATTACACCACCTGTCAGCGTCCCCCTGGAGGTTTTCCTATTTACTAGGTATCCTGGACACAAAATGGCCCACCTGTACCCAGAAAAGGTACTGAACGTACTGCAATTCGCCAACCAAGCACATGACCTAGCCTCCTATCGAAGTGAGTCCTGTCTAAATAAAACCACCCATCCTACGCGCCTCTCTGCTTATTTTCATTGCCTCAAAGCATTTATCACGACTTATCGGCCATACCTCGTTCGTTTGCGTCAAAAACTGCTCTTTTCCGGTTGACACCACGCCTCGGTACTTCCGGTATCGTGCGTACCGCTACTTGTACCTGAGGGGAAATGGCGCACATGTCTTTGATTTATTTTGCCAATGTGGTCGCTAGTCCTGCCGATTCTTCATTCTAGACATAGTTCAGACCACCCGCAATCATCACGACGTTGTCCACTAGCTTTAGTTATGAGTTTCGCGCTTGCTTGCCACATCACTGCTCCCTGTTAATATCCTGGCAACGTCCTTATTGAAACTCTTTTGTCGCCTCCTGCCCTCTCTTCGATTGCTTCTGTGCATTAAGTTGAATTTGAGTCCCCGGCGATCGCCAAGCAAGCGCCGTCTTACGAAAGTTTTTCGCACCAACGACAAGACTCCTCTCCTTGCTTTCACCGCATGGGCACGCTCGAAGTTAATCCCTCTTTCTAGTTTTTTTTATTTCTTTCGCATGACATGGATGCATGCTCTCTGCAGGCGACAGCGTTCCCAATAAGAACAGTGGCTCTTTGCCTCCTTCGTGGCCGGGTGTTCTTTGGACATTGCAACGTTAAAATTGTGTAAAGGTCGTAGCCACACAACGGACGATGAGGCCGGAATTCGCTTAGCTGCCATTGCATGAAGAGAAATGCATCGAATGTTTCGGACGTGGACTTTTCTTCGTTAGTCGCTGTGTTAGATGTCCTCCGACAAGACCGCGGTTTTGCTTGAGAGTAAGCTGTGTGCAGCTCCCGGCGTCGTGACAGTTTGTTGACCCGAGAGGACATGAGGTGCTTTATATTGTGTACCGCTGGTACGACGGCAAAACTTGCGATGTTACGAGTGGAAACACCACGTTCGGCTTTGCGCGTCTGTTCAACATCAGTGTGCGGTAACAAGTCTTTTGTCACCCTTGTTGCGTTGGGAAATACTGAATTACAATTAGTACACTCTTTTTTTAATTTGAGTGAGGATGTAAGGCGCCCTTGTATACGCTTGCTACTCCGCAAACATTAATTCTGGAATCGCATGTCATGTACATTTTGACCTAATAGACGAGAATCTAGCATACATTGTATACACACTACACGCGTGTGCATTTATTTATAAATCCAAGTATGGTTACGCGTGCGAACTTCCTGAATAAACTTCAGTTTTTTGTGCTGAAGCCTAATGTATTCGAGAGTTGTGACTTCAACAATGCTAGTGATTACATTTTCACATGCACTGATTTTATTGCAGTTTGAAGTTCCTCATATATTTTCTATGATCTGTGAATTTGAAGAAAAACTGTGAATGTTTGTTGGTCATTTGCCCAAGCGCTTTCAAACTTAGTTTTGCGTCTGTGACGCATTTGACTGCGTTACATAGTTGTTATTCTTATTCATAACGTAGTATCTCGACAAAGTAGAAAGTGCTGGATGAAGTTTAAAATATTTGTCTTTTGGCCGCATTTCTTAAGCATGCCCAAACCATGATCTGCATTGCGGTATTTTTTGGGTTGTTCAATAAAACATGAATACCTTTCTACGTTGCAACAACATTTATTTCACATATGTTAGCTGATCGCGTAACATTTTCAACGCATGCAGTTTAAAAACGCAATCATTACACCACTCTCGAGCACGGCAGTAAAAACAGGCCCATAATTTTCAAATGAACAAGAAAGGTCCATCGTAGTAACAAACGTAATGGCTGTCAGAATATTAGGGGAAACAAAAAACATTGCCCGTATCTGCATGTTTTACTGCAAATGTCACCGAAAGACCACAGTCTTTCGTCCGGAGAGGGTGAAGAAAACATGTATTTGATGTTTTTAAAGTAAAGCTGGTGAACGGAGTTCTGGAGGTGCTGCGTGAGACATGAGCGCCATGTGGCGGTAATATCAGGAAACGAGAGGATGGCCTTCGCTAAAGCGTGCTCGCAGCGTGCGCACCCAATCATTGAGGCTATATATTGTAGACTTCGAGGTAAGTAAGTGGCAGCACCATATCGTATCAAATTTTGGGAAACGTCTTTTCGTGCCTAGTGCCACTATGTTAGTGCAACGTAATAAAAGCTAGAGGTTTAAAAATTATTTATCTATGCCTTTTCCATAATAAATAAACCCACCACGGAATTTCAAAACAGTTGACTGTTGGGCATATTGGTGCTCTCACATAGAAACCATGGCGAGGGCGCAACAAAACACTGCATGCAGGAAGAAACAGATGAGGACAGGTGCCATGTCCGTGTGTTGTTTTTAGTTGTGCCGTCACGATGGTTTCTGTGTCAAAGCACCAGCACGCTCAACAGACAATTCTTTTGAAGTTCGTTTCTTGTAAATCGGGTTCATCTTTATACGTGTACTCACAAAATCCTTATCACAGAATATTGATGTGTTCATACTGTGTCCCAGATATGAGCACTATTTGTTTGCTAATGGACAATCGCACAAGTATAAACGTAAAAGCTAGAGCAGTATTGGTGAGCGATGCGAATTCGGTCACACTTGAGCCGTTTCCCATGACAAATAAACGGACAGGCAGAGATACCAAAATTTTTGCACTGAAGTATCCCAACAAGAACTATGACCTTTAAAGAACAGACGGTTAGTAGTGGGCACTTTGCGCAAGGTTAAGCAGCGTGATACGGTTTTCACCACCATTCGCCGTTGGTGGCGCCACCGGTACCAGTCAAAGCAGCAGCACATGAGGCGGATAGGCACAGTGATGCTACGCAAAGAAAAGGCGAATCCCGACGTGGGGTGAAACCGACGCGACCAGAGTCCGTTGGCGCGACCATAGTTGCCACTATTTCAGGACGTGAGGCGCTTACGACTTCTATTTTAATCTGCCTCTTTTCACATAGTAGAAAGAAGTTGCTCCATGCAGTGCAAGTCTCGTTTGAGCTGCTCCCCATCAGCCAATGGAAGATACATGAAGCCACCATGATTTTGCCAGTGGAACACACTTTCTCCGAGTAAAGCAGAAAAAGGGCTACCAGAAGGACCTCGAATTTGCCATTGGATGACGCTGTTAGTAAGGCCAACAGATTCTAAGAAGGCTATTGGATGCAATAACTGCTTTATTGCCTCCGAGTTAGCATGATTTTGACATAAATTGAAGTAAAAAGGCAATAAATGATAATAAGTTTGCCAATTTACCCTACGTGCAACCTCCCAACTCTGTTTTAGAGAAAATGGGTGGAAAATAACATTACGGGTTAACTTGCTTAGGCGGTGTGTCGCTCCCTCCTCTGCAGTAGTTGTATGTAGCCACCTTTAGTTTGATTTCGTCAATATATGGTGTTGTGTCTATACGTTGTTAGGTGTCATATAACAAGATGGCAATAGTGGTTTTCACAGCATAACCACACAGTGAATGATTATGAGTGCGGCGAAGCTTCCATTCGTGCATCATTCCGTTCGCCCGACCGTCTCTGCACGCTACCGTCCGTGCGTTCATGCTTCTTTGCGTCCGTACTTACTTCTACTGAAAAGGTAATACAGCATCTGTCATCTACTCTTTTTGAAACTTTGGCTAATACGGTACCACAACAGATGAATGGAATTATTTGTAGAGTTTCTGTGTAAAATTGGGATTTCGAGGCTTTGTTCAATTCAAGAAGTAGAGAGGAGGACACAAAATCTCAAAAGACTCTGAAGCGTAACAGACCTCCCTTTTTTTAAAACGGCTCCTCAGAACTCAATATCCAAAAAAATATCTGTTGGAAAAAAGGACTTTTTGAGAACTTTTTATAACATAATTTTTTGAAGAAAGATATTCTAGATCAAGCAGTGTCTGGTGCTGGTATAGCATAAAAATGGGTTTACTAAAAATTTTGCAGCGGAATAGCCGGTCTATTTGGTTGGCATCTACAGATCTACAATATATTTCTTCGCATTTCTCCAGACATAATTTCAATTCAGAAAACCTGGCTTGGTGATAGTAAAATTTTTACCTAAAATTATTGATTATTTTCGCTGGATCGGCCGAGTAGTTGTGGTGGTCTGGCTTTTTTAATATCAACGAAGTCAAGTCACAGAGCCAAGATATCGTATCAGCGTATGGACACGAATTACGAAATTCTGGTATTAGACATAACACTACAGGAGACTGCTTGCCTTTTTCTTTTGCAAAAATATATTTTCCCGCGAGAGTTCAGGACAAGAGGTGTCTTGATATCACGCTATCTTCATGCAGAAAAGATATATTACTGTCTGGTTACTTCAAATCGCACCTGGTGTCTTGGGGCCTCAGATCTGTTGTATGTGGCAAGCGTTTTTGGAAATGGACTCTTGATAACAACTTTTCTTGCTTGAATTCACATGCTGCTACTTTTGTTAGAGGTAACTCTAAATCTACTATAGATTTAACATTTGACAGCTTCTCTTTAAGTATATTCTCGAGGAATTTCGTAAGTTGTGTTACAAACAGTGACCACCTTTTCATTAGTTTTGAAATGAAGTTCACGAGGATATGTTTGGCCAGAAAAGTTGGCTCATTTGTAAATTAGGTTTAATTACTAAAAGACTTAAAACCTACGTTGATTTCTCGCGAGGACATACAGGAAGATCTTATGGCTATGCGTCTGTCTGTGGTATTGAAACAATCACTAAAATATTCAACGTTTACTATAAACATGAACACAGGAGATTATATTAGTACATGGTGAATTTAGATAGTGTTAGGAGGTATATAAATCTAAAAGCAGCTTGGAAAAAGCTGTTGATTACCAATGCCCCAAAAACTTGTGTGATTATAAATTCATGGCCGCTTATTTCAAACGTACAGTGCGCAATGCAAAAGACGACTATGGTTTGAATAAATTTATCTATCTCTCTAAGGCTAAAAATAAGAAAGCGCTTTTCAGGTTCTTGCATGCGAGAAAAATAATTACGCAGTATGAAAGTGTTGATTCTGCCACTACGTCCCCTCACGAACCCTCAGAGCTCTTGGAGAATGAAGCTAAAAGCTTGAAAAACAGGTTTAGGACAATTATAACAAAGGCTAAGTTAAATAAGGAGCAGATTAGGATTTCGAGGGGGTATCTTTAGCTGTGCTTGCGATTGTGATAAAGTGCTTACCGCCCGTCGTTCCTGGATCTGATGGGGTAAACTCCACAATGATAAAAAAGCTATACGAAATATACCGACATGAAATCCGTAATGCGATTAATTTCTCGAATGAAAACTTTTCGGATTCCTTCCGATTGAAAGCTATCCAAAATAATTCCTATACTAAGGAAATGGAGATTAGGGTTTACCCTGCATAACATAGGGCCTATTTCATTGACGTCTCACTTGATCAAACACTAAAATACAGTCTTGAATACCCGTATATTAGACTATATCCGTGAACGTTCATTAATAAAACCCTATCAACTTGGTTTTATATAGGGATACTCCATACGGTGTGCACACGTGGATTTGGAAAGTCGCATGTGGCTGGCTCGGAATCGGTGCGTATGCTGTGCAATAGTTACTCTAGACTTAGCTAAGGCGTACGATAAAGCGGAGTATTCTATTCTAATCAAGCAGATTCAAGACTATTGCTTTCCACAATATGTAGCAGCATTGGTTACAGAGTTTGTAAGAGACAGATAATTTTATTGCTTCTTGGGTGGATGCTTTTCCAAAAGATATAAGCAGACACGAGGTATACCTCAAGGTTCAGTATTATTACCCGTTTTATTGAACATTGTGCTAAGTTCCATTCCAACCCATTGGAATATTCAAATTTACGTGTACGCAGATGATATTGCCTTCTTTGCAACAAATACTGATCTGCACTCAATCTATCAGGCATTACAGAATTTCATGAACATGCTAGAGGAATGGCTTCAAAATATTCATATCTCAGTGAACGTAAAGAAAAGTGCGCGGCTATTGTTTTCTTCTAAGGATCCTGTCAACATTTCACTAATGTACCGTAACGAGCTCATTCCCCAGGTCGATTCGCTGAAATGCCCTGGAATCGCATTGGAAGTCATATAGACGAGGTTGACTGCAAAGTAACACGTGCCTCGGGATTGTTACGAAAATTAGGAAACAGAAAAACAGGATTGTCAAGAAATACAGTGATAATTATTTACAAGATATGTGCAGCCTATTAAGGAATTCGGGTGCGTATCATTTTCAGGCAGTTGGCAAATAAAATAAAACAGTAATTATTGTTAGAAAGAAAAGGTTTGTGCTTGTGTCTTGGACCCCCCAAGTGTGTTGCAAATAGTGTATTGTATGTGGAAGTGCGTCTTCCACCTTTGTTAACTCGCTTTAAAATACTTCCTGTTCATACTTTTAAAAAAATACCCTATTCGCCTCTGAGACATGCGCCTCACGTTTTTCTTTTTATGCAAGAATGCCCCGCCGTGGTGGCCTAGTGGCTATGGTACTCGGCTGCTAACCCTCAGGTCGCGGGTTCGAATCCCGAATGCGGCGGCTGCATTTCCAATGGAGGCGGAAATGTTGTAGGCCCGTGTGCTCAGATTTGGGTGCACGTTAAAGAACCCCAGGTGGTCGAAATTTCCGGAGCCCTCCACTAGGGCGTCTCTCATAATCATATGGTGGTTTTGGGACGTTAAACCCCACATATATATGAATTTTTATGCAAGAACCTAGCGCATTATTTGAAACACAATGGTCAAGACTACACTCTTTTCAGATTAGGTGTGTTCACGTGCTCCTAGAACCTCTGAAAGAAATATTTATCAGATTACCTCAACAAGTATGCCTAATTCATATCTTCACATAAAATTTAATGACATTTTTCCTACTAATGCAAAAAATGTCCCTACAATATTTAAATAATCAGTTACACAATTTTCGACTCATCAGTCCATCAACAACATTATTGCGACTGATGCATCTGTATTAAAGGAAAAGGCGGAAGTAGACGCATTTTCTGTCCTTCTCTCGACTGGTCTTTTTCAGTTCAATTACCAGACTATACTCCTTTATACATGGCTGAATTATTTGCTATAGTTCTAGCACTTTGCAAACTTCCTGCAAGAGAATTAGAAGCAGTCATCATTAGTGATTCCCGCTCAGTGTGTGCTGCACTCTCAACAGCAAAAAAATTTAACATTATTAAGTATGATTTGAAGTTCATTACTATCAAACTTAAGAATGTTCCACTTGGTATGGGTACCAGGCCACTGTGGGATTTATATAAAATGAGATGGCAGACTCGTTAGTCAAAGCATCGTTAAAGGGGCTCTGAAACATCTTTTCGAGTAGCCATGGAATGATTTCACTTGAAAAGCTTATTACCTCACGAGTTCAACGCTGCAAAAATTTTGAAAATTCACCCAGTACGAGCGGAGTTAAAAAAATTGCCCGCAGCTTCCCTCGGGGAACACTGAGGAGGATGCGGAGCATATAATTGGTTAACGGGGTGTTAAAGTGCGACTTACTTGGGTCGATGGCTAAATTGGTTAACGTGGTTGTGAAATGGGGTGTTAAATTTCGACTTACTTGGGTCGATGGCTAAATTGGTTAACGTGGTTGTAGGAGGAGGTGTTAAATGAGTGAACACGTACACACGTATGCGAAAGGACGGCGCTGGTCGAAGGGACGTCGATCATTGTGTTTGTGGATTCGTTGGAATTCATTTCACCGCGAGCTTGGACGTCGACGCGCCGTACAAACCAACCGACGAGCGGCAACTGAGCGAGCGAGCGCCGACCTTGAGTATATATACAGCGCGACGGCGCATGCACTGTCAGCTGTTGAATGTTCTCGAAGGAGAAGCGCGCGCGCGGCACAGATGGCGACGGCGCGACGGCGCATGCGCTGTCAGCTGTCGAATGTTCTCGAAGGAGAAGCGCGCACGGCACAGATGGTGGGCGACGGCGCGACGGCGCATGCGCGCGCGTCAGCTGTCGAATGTTCGAAAAGCGGTGCGGACGGCGCGGACGGCGCGGACGGCGCACTACGAGGCGCGAGTATAAGATGCTACCGCATCTAAAATATTTTTCAGACGCTGCAATCGCATTCTCTCTTCTTTCGTGCCGACGAAATTGCTGGAAGCTAAGCAGGGAGGGCTGGCAGGTTCACAGAGAAATGGCGTCACGCGAGCATCGTGACTTTTAGCACATTTCTTTTAGGGGCGAAGCTCCTTATAGCGGCACCCGTTCGTCCCGCGTCCCGTCGTAGTATGTAAGCAGTCTTACGCTTTTGACCTGCAAACATTTTGACCTCCAAGGTGGTGCAGGTGAGAGATTCCTTCTGTGCGTTGTTGAACAACAAAAAATAGTGCTCAATGCACATGCCAATAGCTGATAAGGGGGTATGAGAGGCGGGAGCATTCGGCTTTTAGTTAACGTGCACGCTGTGATCCCCATTAGCAGCCATTCCATGTACATTGAGCACTATCTGAAGGGAAAGGTTTGCTACGTTATACCCGCTGGGTGTAACCACCTTAGTTTTAGAAAGGTTTAGCGAGCGTTGAGCCGCAGTGCCATGAATACAATGAAGTAGTATATACCATGAATGAACTCGAGGTAGTTAAAGGTGGGAAGTAGGTACGAAGTGCAAGCCGTAAGAAAGTAAAAGCCGAATTCTCCTGTCTCTCTTTTCCCATACAGCCATTGGCATGTACATTGAGCTCTATCTGCCAGGAAAAGGTTGCTACGTTATACTCGCTGGGCGTAACCTCCTTGGTTTTAGAAAGGTTTAGCGAGCATTGGGCCGCTGTGCCATGAATAGAGTGAACTAGTATATACCATGAACTCGAGGTGGTTAAAGGTGGGAAGTAGACCCTAAGCGCAAGCTGTTAGAAAGTGTGCGTGTGCCACCTCTCGTTTAGTCCTTGGAATGTCCGCTGGATGGCGGTGTTTCTATATGGGGAATATATTATGAAAAGATGCGAGATGGTGGTACTTGGAGTGTTGAATAGATGGACGAACGGACACACAGACAGATGCATGAATGGACACATGAACGGACGAAGGGGCGGATGCATGGACGAACGCAGGAACGCATGCACGCACGGACGGGCGGATGCACGCATGGACGGTCGCACAGACGGAAGGATGCAAGAACGAATGAACGGACGAATGCTTCGCCCCACTCTCCATCATTCACTCCGTGGATATGCTGCCATTTTTTTTTCTTCGATGCGTGTTTTTTTTTTCAGTGCGATCGCGCGCGCACGCGTGAACAAGTGGCGGTAATAGCGAAAGTTGGGCTAGTTGGTGGTTCATGCTTGGAATATAAAAACATTGCAAAAAATATAGACAAGGACAGCGCGGCGTCGTCTCTTCCTTTGCCCTTGTCTATATTTTTTGCGCTATTTTTACATCCCAAACAAGTGGCGGCCTCCCATTGTGATCTCAGTGACGAGTAAACGCGTCATATTCAAATCAGCTAATGGCTGATAGATGGGCTAGCTACGTGTCTTTTTTGGTAAGTTGCGTGATTTTTCGGGAGAAGAGGAAGTAGTTTTTAGTTGACTTGGATAGTTTATTGTCGATCCCAAATCTCGTGCTGCGCTATAACATTTGGCTCGCGTGTTGTCGGGAGCCTCTACTACCAATCAGCAGCGTTTTCTGACTATGCTAAACAAGTGTTGCAGGGCCCTTCAGGCGGATCACTTTTCTCTATATTACCTGATTTCGCTTATGTAACAGCACTCAGATATAGAAATGCTTCTTTGCACAAGGGAATAAACAAATAACCATTAGATTAGGACAGAGGCTTCGTAAATCTAGGACATTGCTGAAACAAACATCATTGGGTATATAGGCAGTTAGATATTACAATCACCAGATGACGCTGTGGAGCCTCTGACCTGAAATAATACTTATGTGAATCTGGACTCACAGCATCTTAAGTATGGCTCACGGACAAAGAAATGGAAAAAATAGATCATTTATTTTTTTCTGTCAATGATATTCTTATCAAAGGTAAAGATACCTTGTTGACCCAATTGACATGCTAGGTTTAGAAATGAACGTACAGTAATTTTATCCTTCGAAGGTATTACATTAAGTTATGGCCACAGAGAAGTTCGCTCTGCTGTGTGTGCCTACATATTGAAAACAAAGAGATCATCTTCTTAGTCTATTCATGTTATTATTTTTTGTCCTGGGGCAATCTGATTACCTGACCGATAGCTCGCGTAGCATTTTTATACATTTACGTTTGGTTTTGTGTCTTACTGAAACTGCATCGGATGCTTTGAAATGCAAACCCAACTTACCCAAAGATCCTGCCGCCCGGTTCATGGCCGATCCGCCACTGTGGCCGAGTGCCACCAATGCAAGAGGAACATCAACATCATCATCATAATCGTGGTATAATAGTCATGTACGGCATAATTTACATGGTTACCACTGCTGGGACTGATATTGGAAACGTTAGTGGCGCCGCCGTTACGCGGCTATAAGCTACATACTTGCATCTCATTCAGATACCCGAGTGCGCATAACATTTCTACTAATGTTTACTGTGTACTACATCTATGCGCCTCGCAACGTTGTGGTGATGTTAAAGTGACATATAAACCTTCCTCATTCGTGGTTCGCATATCATCGATTCCCACGGTACGTCGGGTCTGCCAATTTTTGTTAAGAGAGTGATCGAAAATGTCCGACTAGGCTCGTTCTAGTAGATTTTGGAACATGACACCTCAAGAAGTTTTTCTAACGGATAACGTGACAGATGAACAAAGTTGATTACATTTCGCCAGGTGATCTTTGAAAGTAATTCCTGGCAACAAATGTCAAGAGGTTGCCTAGCCGCAGGGCTCTAATGGCGATGCTTATGACTCTTTTCCCGACAGTACAAGCGTAGAGTCCGAGCCGGTACAAGCTTTATCAAGTGAATGGTAAATTTTTGGACCCGGAAGGTACCATCACTACGGAAGGAAGTTGCCATCATCGCAGACATCAAGGGCTGACCAAATCCCGCATTTCAAATCGCTAATACTTAGAGACCTCTGCACTGTGGTTCTCGTCATTATCATATTGCAGCTACTTGACCTAAAAAATCATTACGTCTGCCTCTAACACCCAGCACAGACAGAGATAAATCTGGAAACAGGGTATTTTAGAGGATATGTTAAAGCGGCGGCCGCGGAAAATTATGCTGTCAGTATTAGTGAAAGGTGAGATCTCACGACATTTATCGCTGTAATATAATTTATAGCTACTCTCATAGACACCAATCATTACTGAAGCTTTTTATCAGCCACAAACGAAAGTAACATTGGTCAAAATCAGATTACGCTTACTACATAATGGCATTACAAAAAGGAAAACAGAACGGATAAATGAAGCATCAAAGTGACAATACAGTAGAAGTAAGGTAAGGTAACTTTAGCGTAAAATATTTCGAAATATTACATAAAGCTTGAAGTTTTTATGCGTTAGAGGGGCCGTTGACTGTCGGCAACTCTCTCCCTGAATCACTGCCTATATTGTTAGGCAAGACGACTCATCGCACTTTCCGATTAGTGCGAATTCATACATCGCACATTGGTGGCGCTGGCTGGAGGTGCCGCACCATCAATGCTTCATGCGAAGTGGTGCTGTTGCGGCTGAGGCTACGACGACGACGCCCTACGCTCATCAACCTGGGATCCCCCCTAACAGCGGCGGTGAGTAGAATCTCGTTCGTCGCATGTATTTGCTTCAAGAGCTCAACAAACGCTCCACGAGGTTATGTACTCTCGGCCTCCCTGCACATGCCCGGCATTGTACTTTACCGACACATTGCAGGTGCATGTTGAGGGTTAATACGTCCTAATGTATTATGTGCAATCATAATCTAGGCGTCCAACTTCACTAATTGACAATGCGCCTTCAAATAGTGAGTATCAGTACCGCTTTGCTCAGCCATGTTGTGAATATTGAATCATAACACAACGCCGTTTTCTTCCTCTACCTCGCGCTGGGCTCAATGTACCTAGAAAGTTGCACATGCAACATTGTTTAGTGAAGACTACCTAGGAGGTACAGAGGCTCTACGAGTTTGATATATTTGGGCTGCTAAGCTGATATGCATAATTTCAATCTCTGTACTAAAGGCCATGACCTCCGCGAACGCCACCTTCGTGGTAGAGTGTCCATGAAGCGTGGTCTCTCCTGTGCATGCTTATCAGAACTGTATTCGGGAGATGACTAAGGTAACTGCGCAGGTTGCCACAGCTGCGTTTACGAAAGGGGCGCACTGGTGATACACGACCCAAAGAGAATTGTATTTGTTGTTGGCGCTTCTCCTGTGTACACTTTTGCGCGCGTTCCAAGCGTCTTTCCTCCTCTTTGAACAGCGCGCTCTAAATGTTGCGCTGTGACAGCAGTTAGCCCGCGCTCATTTTGTGTATGCTGATATCGTGCGTGATTTCTGCTTGAGGTGAACGCTGCAAGTTTCGAACTGCTTACCGTCCCTAACGTGACTTTGCAATAGGCTGCTGTAACTGAAACAATGCACAATAAACGTTTAACTACATTTGTAAATACACGGTTTACTTGTGAGTTTTATGAGATTATATTCTTATATAGGGGATGAGGCACTTTTTTTCTGTTCGTTCCTAATTGACTACCTCTTTTGCCGTCGTCTTTCTCTTTTATTTCTCACTTGCTTTCTCCTTCATTCTATTTTTAGCCATGGTAGTATACAGCAGCATGGGCCCCTGAAAGGCCCGGGTCTAATATAATTACGGTAACGAATATATTCAAAAAAGAAAATATACAACGCAGCTGCAGTACAAGCGCGTTCTGCTCACTACTTTGTCGTCGCCATTTTATCTCTGCATTCTGCCCAGCTCGTCCTGCTCTCTTCTCTATGCCATCTTCCTTACGCCATCTTCTCAGATCCAAACGTCCCAATGTAATCATTCTTCGGGGTGAGAGGTGCATTATATAAGCCTGAACAAATGGAGTATATCGCATGTGACTGAAGCTGTCACCGAGGATTGATTGGAGCAATCTCATATGTCATACTAGTGGCATTTCATATCACGTGGTAAGGGCCAACATATCGGGACATTAGTTTTTTCAACATCCCTACTCGTTATGAAACTCACATTAAGAAAAATAGCCCCGGAGAGCACTGCACGTCGTGGTGTTGGTCATTGTGACGTCATTTTTGGTCAACTTGTGAGGCGAAAAAGCACTCTCCGGTGACGTTGTAGGTAATGAGACTTCTTGCGATGGCCTGACAAGCCAAGGTAGTCCTTATTCGGCGTCAGAATGTAGCATGGTGTCCATGCGTAATGCGGGTCATAGCAAAGTGTAGGTAAAAAGTTCAAAGTCTGTGTCGCCCCGTAAAAAGTTTTATGTGAAGGTAACAAAAGGTAGCTTTTGTGAGGCCCGATGCCATGATATGATTATGTGAAACGCCATAGCGGTGGGCCCCTGAAATTCTCATCATCTGGTGTTCTTTAAGATGCACTGACATCACACAGTACACGGCTCATTACCGGTTCGCCTACATCAAAGTGTCACCACCACGGCCAACATTGAATACGCGACCTTCAAGTTAGCAGCCCATCACCACAGTCACTGTTCCACTGAGGCGGATAACACAGAGATAAAACGCATCATTGTTTAGAGTACATTCAGGGTAAGTTTAGGCTGTTTCGTAGTGATTGATGCGCATTAGCTTTTAGAGCGCAACTCACTTTTCCTTACAAGTAATTCAGCGATGCCTAAAGTTTGACATAAGGGCATCTGATTTGTATTCATGTTTACGCGTTTTGAATGGGGTCAAGTTCTTAGCCACCAATTTGAAAGAGTGCTGACTATAAAACGTTCAGCTTGTCAATTTGTTTTGCTTAAAATAAAAGCACAAGGGCCCAAGATCACTAAAAACGCACCTATAAGCATAATACCGTGAAAATTGAGTGCACTAACCAGTTGAATTGTTGAATCGTATTACATACCACTGTACATGCTTGTATAATTGCAGTCTTCTATTTTTTATTGTATGATATTGCCAGTTGAAGTGTGTATTTGCCCTATAGACATTGTATAACCTGTATATATTATATGTCATTGTACTTGCCATTTGTTCATGACTAACTTCATGTACCACCCTGCTAAAAACACCAAAGGTGATTGCAGTATCTGTAAATAAATAATAAATAAAAATTAGATAAGCGCTGGTTTTTAGAAAGTAGTCTTTATTACTACAGTAGTTTCACATATCGACATATTATGACTTCTCCTTCAAATCTTCATGCAACGTATTGCATCGTTTATACGGCCTCTACTTTGTTAGGGAAACATGACCCTCATTTATCTTTTGGTACCTGAATATCAACCACACATAACCCTAGTGACAACTTTGGCAGAGGCGCCAAGTTATTATTCACATTTATGAAAAAATAAAATAATAGCTTTCAGTGAGCTTCATAAGTGCTCAGAGTTATCTCTGCATATGGAAGAATTGTGTGACAGTGTTGAATCAGCTTCAAGTATTCACTACCATTTTAAACTTTCACATATTAGCATTGCTTATTCACAAGTACAGTACTCATAGATACGAATACAACACTTTTGTTTTGTGAAATGACTGGCATGAGGAGCTGTTTGCGATAATAAAGTCATATCACTGCAAACCTGACCACTGCTATAACATATTGGCTCTGATGTAGATATTCAGGGGAAAGTAAATCTGATGTGGTTTCAGCTGTAAGAACTAGAAATGGAAATATGTGCATTACTGAGCCTTAAATTCTGCATTTGCATACTTGAATACTGTACATTATTACAAAAGAAAACTTGTTGTCTTGGAGGCGATCACTGCCTGCATGAGTGTATGTATTTGTATGCTTTGGACCCTTTTCCCAAACAAAGCAAAAGATGGAAAGAGCAGAAGTTCAAACTTCCATCAGCCCCTTAAGCTTTTGGGTAGCAAATGATTATTACATCTTGAAATTCGTTGTTATGTTTAATATAACGAGTGCTCATCAGACTGAGTAGTGCTGATTTGGTTCATAGGATGCGGATACATAAATATGTGTGCCTAATGAAGAGCCGGCGAAGGGTGAAACAAGTGAGCAAGACAAAATATCCTGCTTATATGTGTTTTGTTCATTTGACATTTGTGTATGATTTACTACGCACTAATTGAAGGTTTCAAGGTTTTAAGACCTATTGGAGAAGTACACCTGATTATTCCCCTGCTCTTTTGCCTGTGCGCACAAGCGTTTACCCTTGTGGGCTAAATGATGATGATGATGATGATGATGGTGATGATTATGATGATGATGACGATGATTCCACAGCTATGGCTCGTACCCACTGAGGGGGATCGGCCAAGAATCGACGACTTCATTCAGTGAGGCTTTTTTCTTTTATACTCAATATTGATAGCTCCCAGCAGATAAAAAAAAAGACGCCCTTGGTAGAATGAAAGGAGTGCAATAATTGTTTGTCACTCGTTCACATCAGACAATGCATTCATTAGCTTGAATAAAAATTAGCGTGGTTAAACAAAGCTCCTGCTTATGTTGGAACATTTCTGCGGGAATAATGAAAACGCAATTAAAAGCTTATTTCTTTTAGTTTCATTAAGGTACTTGCAAACTGCATCAAAAACGTTCTCGTGGCTGAAGCCCAGATCGGGAGCACAGAACGAAAGTATATTTTCTTTTGTAAAGTTCAGCCCCAGGCTAGCGAATGGGATCACTAAATGTCTTTTTCTGAGCAATTTGTATCGGCGACATGACAAAAAGTAGTGGTTTATCCTTTTAGATTCTGAACAAAAGTTGCATAGCGGTGATATCGCTACACCACACCTATGGGAATAGAAATTTAATGGGAGAAAATGATGCTTCCTCCCTTTTTTTCAACTAAGGGAAAGTGGCTAATACCCTTAGGAAGGATTGGCCAGGCAATGGATTATAATAGCAAATGAGAAAAAAATCATATACAGCAATATAAAACTTTATGCAACATAACATAGAAAGAGCCAGACGAAATAAGGCAAATTAATCATTTTCCAATTTTTAACCATTCTCTCCTGTTCTAGTTTGGTTGTGCTAGTGCATGTACATGATATTGGCGACTCCTAAAGCACCATTTTGTCAGGTAGCCACGCGGAGTTTGAAGGACGGTGTACATTGGGCAAGGTAAAAATACTAATTAAACTTTAGAAGTTTATTATCTTGCACGCTACGCGTCACGCCTTATTGGCACATACTAGTATACCTTGGGGCCCCTTTCCAGCCTCCTCAGAAGCACCGTGATCCTTGCTAATGCTGCCAATCTGCAGCCCTTGACTGAATCTGCCGTCGAAAGTTTCTACATGCAGTAATTTGCCCAAACTGCTAAAACATTACAGTTACAACACAATTTCACATCCGTTAGCGATTATTACATTTTTTACACAAAAACTCATTTCAACATACCGCATTTGCCCGTATTCGGTGCAGCTGTCATTGCCCGTAGTAAGTGTCAGCCTTCAAACACTGCTTCATTGCAAAACACAAGAATGGTCTTCCTTTTGTTTCCGTGGAATAACGAAAAGCTTGAAGAAGCACTGACATCAAATTTACTCATGCCAAGATTTTTGCGTCAGCGAGTAGCTATAGATCTCGTAGCAGCGATTCGCGACCGTAAAGTGCAACTGAGGGATGAATACCTATCATTTTTATTGATTTATATCACTGGTATCTAGCACTATCGAAACGGCCGCAACCCCACTATTTTTAGCGCTGGGAGCACCAGCAGTGGCGCTACCTCGTGGTCATCGCCAGATGACTCCACAGCCGACTACTTGTTTGGAGCTTCCATTTCTGGTTTTTCAAAGGCGACAGTATGCGCGGCCGTCCTGGACTATATTGATAAAACTAATAGGCTGACTAATTAACAAGTTACATTATCCTAACATGTCCACATAATTATATAAGTATAAAATCAGATGATTGCTCTATTCTAAGAACAAATTTGTTTATGTAAATATTTGCATGCATTACATTAAGCACCACACTTTCCTAGGCTATCGGTAATCTTTCTGTTACACCTCTATTATTCCAAATCTGAACAGTAATTTTTAAAAGCACTCATTTCTTGGCTAATCCCCCATAGCGGGTATGCGCCACTATCAATAGGTGAACAACAATAACAACACTTTTCCACAGAAAAGAGTGACATTTAGTCTGCTAGGCGGACACATTCAGTCATGATTTGTCACCTGCATTGCTGTCGTCGCCGTACACAGTGTTAACTCGGGTTCAATACGATGATCTGGAGCTTGGAATCCCCACGATTCGCGACGTCGCGAAATATTTTTGTTTCGATCGACCTTTCGCACAACAATGATTCCGAAATGGACGCCGTTCCAAGGAGCACTGCAGAGGTGCCCGAAGATGCACTCTTCAGCCATGTTTGCTCGTGTGTCTCAGTTAGCTATATTAATGTGTTCTGGCGTGCAAGGCATTCATGTGTACGTAGGGGACAAATGCAATATAGCTATCACGAATGAGCATCAGCGGAGCAATGGAATACGTTTCCTTCTTGTCAGGTTCTTTTTTGCGCCTCTAGATGGCCCCACTAATCCAGCTTCTCGTAATTAACACGGTATTACCACTTTTACGTGGACGCAAAGTCTACAGATGAACAAAAATTAAACGATACCCGCGTGTTACTTGTTAGCGATGATATCTGACTATACGCTGTTCCACTTTTGATAGCTTGTGGTCGTGTTGATGTGTAGCACATACGTGACATGAAAAGACACCCTCATTTCGCTTAACCTTGCTTCAAACTAACGACTGCAACTCATCTGCAACTCACAATAATTCTCGGATTGTTACCAACAAGCACACGTTTGATCATGATCTTTTCTTTCGTAGTTCTTTTAAAGGTGGTTTTAATCTTAATAATCTCACGAAATCATTTACACCGGTGAGACAAAGATCAGACGCGACAGGCAAACGCATTGCTGCGCTTCGGCACCAGTCGGCGCCACGATAAAAACACTCGGATCGGTCACGTTATCGTTACTAGGGCATCGTCACTCAGGATGGTGTTTGTGGAATGTATCACACCGAACACGTAGCACTAGCATCAATGTCGCAGGGCAGTATATTTTTTTTTTACTCCTTAGCTTTTCTACACTGTTTGACGTCGAATTAAAGTAACTTCCAGGCGACGGATGCCCTTCGAATTTGGCCAAGAAGACCTATGCATACCAAGTGATCGAATGAAGAGCACATCTCGATCTTGAAATTTGATGTCAGTGCTCCTTTAAAGCGTTTCGCTTTTTCGAAAGTGTCTGCACTGCTTCAGGTGAAAACGTTTAAAAAGCCTTTAGGAAAACAGCTGCAGAAAGTTTTCCTTATTTGTATACAGGATGTTTCATCTAAAAAGCACGAATCAATAAAAAGTAAAAAATGAGTGCTACGCATCTCCAGGTAGCGCAATATTGTTTTTGCTGTATGTAGCTCGCCTGAAAAATTTTTTGATCCGCCAAGAACAGTAATTAAGAAAGATTGTTTGATGAACTTTTTAAATACTGACTCTAGAGAAGAAATTTCAATACAAGACTTCTAGCTCTTATTTGGAAATAACAAAATTTTCACGTTACGATAAGATAACAACACTTGTTATTTTTTCCAGGGTTTGTTTAAAGTGTGCGACATTTAAAAGAAAAATACCACGTGATTGCCGTCTAACGCATGGAGCTTTGAGTGCCCTCAGATGTAAGCTGGACAAATTAGCGAAGGCTTTTCATGCACGAAGGTCGCTTGAACAGGCTATGAGTGACTACGAAGAACATTAGGCAAAAGAATGTACCATTCAAAAAAATTAAAAAACAGAAAAGGGAAGGAAGGGCGAAAAAAGACAAAAAACTTCGACGAAAAAGCGGCCGTCACATGCAATGCAATAGAAGACAAGAGGCGGCATTTGACGTAGCGCAAGCATTTTTTCTGATGATTATTGCACACAGCAAACAAAGAAAATTAAAGAGAACGCGAATAGGTAGAAAGCAACTTATCTGTCCATGTTTGCTAGAATTACTGCATGCAACTGGCTTTTGTGTCTAAGCTATGGTATGTGATGCAAGTGCTGTACTGTTCCCGGGTCAACTTGCAAAGATTACACCGGGTGTTTGCGATATATGTGTGGGGGTCTAACTGGGAAAGGCGCTGTCGCACGAATCAGTTTAGACGAGTGAAGTGCGGAGCCCTTGGGCTAGAACATTTCTTTATCAAGCCGTTAGTAAATTGGTTTTTCTTTTTCGGCGGGACAAGAGATCTTTTCCTGCTAACAGTGTGTCAACCAAGACAAAGTAGACTGCTGGCTGTGTTTGTGTTGAGTGCTCATGTTACCCCAGGGGCTGTACAAGGCCACATGAAGGAAGTTGTGGCCAGTGTGCCGTCTTAGTGTGTTCGTTTTTCGACTGACTATCTGTGGTCTGTTGGTAAGAAAAAGTTGTACAAATAATCATGTGACACTGTGCTCCCCATCCCACTGTACAGGGCAGTATTCACAGCATGGAAGGAATGAAATGTACTTAATCTTGTTAAAAAAATGCCGGCAGCTTCAAATGCAAATTTTTTTAATTACACACTGGAACACCATTGTGCTAGGCTAAGTTGTGTTAAGTTTACAGCAAAGAAATTGAATTGCACAAACTAGAAGCAAAAGTTTTTGCAAGTTTCAAAGAGTCATTTTTTATATTTTGTTTTTATAATGGCATGTCACATTCTGTAAAATTGGATTTCCCTATACACCATTCCTTATGATCATTTCATTCTTTTGGCATGTAGAGTCCCACCAATCATTGGTAATGCCTTCATTACTGCGTCAGTACCGTATAATGATTCAAAAAAGTGATTGCTAGAATTCATGGACATGGAACACTTATGCCATAGTTGGGGCTCCGCAGAGTGCTCTTATCACCAAAGAGGTTCCTCGGTAGCTTGAGTGCATGGTATCGATTGAAAACAACAAATATTTCCTCTCCTATCTCTTGTGGGTTGGGGAAAGATGTCTTCAGTTAATTGACAGTTAGTTCATGCACACGGCATCCAAAAAGTTTTACCATTGCCGCATTTGCCATGAGGCAGTCGAATACAATTGCCTTTACAGTAAGGCTGCAGTCTTGGTTGCAGCCGTTGGCTTCAAAGACCAGGTTTTTTAGTACTTTCCCCGAAAGGCCTGCGTTGAGGAAGTAGCCAAAAGGCATCTTCCAGTGGGCTGCCGTTCCCACAACCACAAACACGAGCACGTCTGTTGCAAATGGTACATCATCAGTATCTTTGAGTTCTTAGCCATTCTCCAACTATTCAAAGCCAATAAGGTGGCCATTCAGGTATCCATTTCACATGCCTTTTTAATGTTCATGCCATCTAGTAGGCTAGAGCAGAGGCGCTCTCTTGGTGTGTCATTCCTGTGCTGTTCTTTATTTGCTTCGGCTCTAAAGCCAAGCCAACCTCCGACCACTTTAAGCCACTGCCGTACTGATGTATCACTAGGCAAAGCAAACAAGGAGCTCTAAGTATTCGTATGCACGAGCGGAGTAATAAAGTAGTGTAGTGGCAAATGTTTTTATCTCCATGGTGTATTCTCTCTCGAGGTTGTTTTGAGTCATTTTTGCACCAATTTCGAAGTATATTAACTGGCAAGTTCCCAAATTGTTTCAGTTTTGTCTGTGCCTCCTCTGTTATTATTGAATTTCTTCTTATTTCATCAATAATCTTTTGCAGGGTCCAGTTCTGCTCACTGCATTGCTTTGATTTTCGTTCTAGTAATTTTTTGGCTGCCTTCCGGGACTGTCCGACTTTGGTTCTAGGGTTTTCTCTGGAGGCGTATGTATGGTCTGTATGAAGCTGTTCTGCAGTCTTTGCTTCTGTAACCTTTGCTTGTGATGTACATTCGGGACTTTTTTGTTGCATGCCCTTGGAAAAGTGCAAGCCGTCCAGTGAAATGCCTCTGACCTGCGTCAGATTATTTTTTTTGAAATCAGTTCTCTGTTCATTTTTCCTGATTCCTAAACTGACCTCAGAAGTGGGGCAGACCGTGGCTGCAAGGACTACTTGGAGGCCTCCTTAGCAGTGGTGTCATCAAGTGGTAGCACCTGCATGAGCTGAAAAACAGGTATGTGTATATGTACAAAGCAGTACGATAGCCTGACTAGTTCTTACTTTATGCATGGTGAGCCCTCTTGCATGACAAAATGACAAGCATGGGTGTTCAGTGACTGACAGCTTTGTATTTTTGATTGCATATACACTCACGCAAAGGCACACATTGTGGTACAAACAGAAAAAAATCGATGCTTCAGTTAGAATATGAACCGCTGTGTAAAGACAGCAAAGACCTCTTCTCTATCTATGTACTTTTCGGACAAACTCTGATTGTTATCAGAGAAAGTATGAGCACCTTGCTGGTGCACATTTCTCCCGAAACGTACTCTCGACTTTATAACCACATGTTCATTCTAACATATAGCCGCAAGATTTTCAGCAGTGGCTCACATCAAGAACACGTAATCGCATTTTAACCAAAGTCATATGTGACATGGTTCTTTTTATTGACAAGTTTGTCTTTTATCTTTTTGCAAAACAGATGACTCCGGGAGATAAAATACACACATGCCGGCACTCACTATTGTTTTAGTTGTTCAAAATAACAATATTCGTTCAAGCTCGAACAAAAGATAACGTGTTAAGTTTACATTATGCTGTGGTATCACATTTCAATACTCTTATGTTTCGCTATGTTAACAAAGAAGCAAATACTATTTGTGGCATGAGTTGTTACCGCATGACACTCATCTTGACGGTCTTTAGAGCAAGCTTCTGAAGGAAGTGCAGAAGAATGATCATAATGTTAATTCATGGTATAATATAAACCTTCTCCACGCTGCTGACAGCCTAACATTTTGTTTCGGTCTTTCACGGTGCAATAAGCGTGTCTATTTAGGATGGTTTTACATCTGCACATAACTGAATTATTAATGTTGAAAATAATATGCAATTAAACCTGCTTTCTTTTTCCATGGTCTATTACACCTTACGTCCGTTGCCCACCCAAAACATTTAGAAACTAGCACCCAGTGTTACAGATATTATGAAAATGGTTGATAAAATACGTTACTTGTTACGTTATCATAAAACGAACTTCTTATTGTGCGACTTAAGCTCTCAAATATAAGCTGTTATCATCACAGAAGCATAATAAACAACGTTTATTGTGCCGTGACTGCATGGAGAAAAATTCTAACCCACAGTGACAATGCTACAAAACTTGCATTGGTATTTCACATAAACTTTCTTGCCCGAATGACAATATTTTCTGAAATACTATTGTAACAATCATAGTAAGAAATTCATCATGATCAGCGCACAAAAAAGCACAAAAATGGCAAGAAAGTGCACGACAGAAGCACTGTGTCGTGTACTTTGTTCAAAGACGTAAAAATCAAGGCGTAAATAAGAAGGACAGGACAGAAGAAACGAGACCAGCGTTTCGGCGTTATTTTTCGCTGTGAATGTTTATCAACAGGCTCAGGTTCACAGCCCTCTGATGTGAGAAGATCAATTTGCACGAGTTTGCAGGACCTCAGCAATACTGCATTAGAAGATGAAATTGCCTGTTTTTGCTTGTTATGGCATGTAACCCTGTGACACAAGGCAAAGCAACATTTTTTTTCAGTGGACTTCACAGATTAACTTATGTTTCACTATGAAATTTCTCCACAAAAGAAATGTCGCTTACCCCTAATTAACAATTATTCTAATGGTGTAGTTCTACGCAATACATATGCACAGCTGTCACAGATATAAGGAAATGCTTACGTGGCTTGCTTGGTATTCGGAAATAAATCTTTGCCTACATGTGCAACTTTTTATCCTTAACCTCCCTTGGTGCAAACCTTGGAAGTATTTATGTGAATGTTTTCAAAGTCAGCTGTGCTTGCTAGAGCACTGAGTAATTAGAGAAACTCACACCTACACTTGCTGATAGAAAAAAGCAAGCTTCATGAAAAAAAACAAGAAAAATATTGAAAACTGCGGCAGTATTAGTGCATGGAGACCTCTAAAACTACAGCTTGTTGTACAAATTAGTGAGCAGGTTCACTTCGAAGCTGTTAGCAAACAGCTTGCATCGCTACTTCATCAATACCTCCACACCTACAACAACTAGGTGCTTGAGGGATGCATTGGTTGTTACTGTTAACACTTTGCGGGTCGGCAGCAGTCCAATACAGATTCAAGAGTGTTAGGGTAACCTTCTTAAAAGTGGTGCTATGAGGCGTAGTAGTTTTGAGGAAGGCACCTGAATACGCACAATAAAATGCAACGAGCAACGTGGCAACTGAAAAATGGCAACAGCTATGTTGGTAAGCTGCGAATCAAACGATGCTTTTCCTATGATGCCCTGTACTTGCAACACGTCACTACCAACACAGCTGCACCTCACCACAATGAATGACCATAACATCCTGTGTGCTCAAATTACGGCGCCTTTGTGATTTTTTTAACTAGGAGCTGGGTTGCAGTAAAGAATGAACAGGGGGGGAAGGGGGAATTTGATATGAACCACACCTAAATACGCAGCAAAAACATCGATGGCTCTAAATTTCAGTCTACCATAGGACATCTGCCATAAAATACAGTGAACCTTCCTGCCCAGTCCCTCTTTCACAGACAAGGAGATCATTCCTGCTCTGGAAAAAATGCCTTGCTACACTTGTGTAAACACCAAATATCCCCTTGCCCCGCCGCGGTGGTCTAGTGGCTAAGGTACTCGGCTGCTGACCCGCAAGGCGCGGGTTTGAATCCCGGCTGCGGCGGCTGCATTTCCGATGGAGGCGGAAATGTTGTAGGCCCATGTGCTCAGATTTAGGTGCACGTTAAAGAACCCCAGGTGGTCTAAATTTCCGGAGCCCTCCACTACGGCGTCTCTCATAATCATATAGTGGTTTTGGGACGTTAAACCCCACATATCAATCAATCAACCAAATATCACCTAGACAACAGCCCAACAATGCAGTGCATGAAGGCAGGGACGAAGGCCTTTGCTGTACATTCTTCTTTGTAGTATTGCACGCTCCCCCTTAACCTATCTGTTTGTGACGTTGAGAATTCCTAGTACGATAAGCGAAACATCTCTTAGAGCCAGAGCGACTGACTAGCACCTGTCATATAATTGACAATGCCACAAAACGCTGCCACTCTAAGATCAGCACCCATGTTTTTCAATAGCATATTACAAGTGTAATCACGGGCAGCTGAGTATGCAGAAGAATAGAACAATACAAATATATCAAGTTTAAAGTTTCGTTGTTGGTAGTACTTTAGTATATACTAGTGCTACGGTGTTTCCTGTTTTGTCAAATATTCTTGAAAGAAAGAGTGTCGGGGGTGGCCTAAGTGGCACTCATGTTTCAATAATTTTTCATTGCTTCAAGATGCCATTTCCTCGTGAACGTGTCACCTATGATTCTCCCCAAATACAAATTTCAAGTATTTCCGTTCATTTCTTATGAAACTGCGATGTCCCAGTACTATTTACGTCTGAGGTTCACGCTTTCCTCCCAGAAAGAGCTGAACAACAATTACCAAAAACAATGCCTATTGGCCCCACTAATGAATAAATTGACATGTGCCATAAGTTTACCATTTATTTCAGAACCCCTGGAATATTTGTTTCTCTAAAATGGAATGAAAAAACTTTATTTCGGTCCTGCAGGACGCGCTTAGCGCGTAGCGGGCGTCTCCCACGTAGGGACCGACAGGGAGTACCTGGCGGCCGCTTCGTGGGCCTGCTGGAAAATCACACTTCGTTTAATTGCTTTATTATCTCAACTGGTTACTTTTGCTTTATGCTTTCTTTATAGTCACAGGATAGGAATCTCTAAATAATAATTATGAAGGTGCTGAAACTCGTTCTCCTGCGATTCAATGAGAGAAATTGGGATTATTATTTTCTGTTAGTACCTATAACTACATGTTATTTGTGTCTGAATTGTGGATCAATTGATTAAACTAGATGAACATAGCACGTACAGACTATTTTTTTTTTCAAGGCCTTACCTGGGGTATTATGGTAGGTGTAAGTCATATGGGCACAGTACCATATCACATGACATTACTGCAATGAACAGTAAATGACTTTCACACTTTCATAATGAATTTTCATTGTGCAATAAAAAGTGGACATTTATTCTTACGTATTCAGGCTGCTACTAACAACCATTGTGGATTTCTTTGTTTTTTAGGACCCACGGGATCCAGGGAGGCGCTGTCTTTCATTCACATTCAGTGTAGTGAAAGTTTGTCGAAAATTTAAATAAAATAAAATGAACATACTTCTCCTGTGTTGTCATTAGTTGCAAGAAACCTGGATGGTACTGCCTCTTCACAAAGTCTGCGTTGTCGTAGACCGCTACAAAAGTGGGAAGCCTCAAAGTGGGCAGAACAAAAGCATGACGTCTGGTTGGAGCGAATCGTTGTACACCCATGGCTTGCAGCCGTTTTTCCAGGATACTGGGATTATCAACAGGAAACCTGTAAACAACAGCACGTATGTAAATAAAGAGGTAAGTGTGTGCATGTAACTTGCTGCTCCTGCAGTTTCAGTACAACAAATATTCTTGTTGCAAGCCCCAGGTAGTACAGTTAATTCATAATGAGGTAAGAGTGTTGAAATCAGCCTCTCGTTAACTTTTTTACTAATGAATTGGAGTGCAAAATCAAATGTACTGCCCGAATAATTGCTAAATAAGTGCACACCTAAACCTTCAATACCCAGGAGGCCAATTGTTCATTTTTCTCTCTTTTTTACTACATATTACCAAGTGCTGGTTTAAAAGGTGCAATTCAGTACATTGAGAGTGTGAATTACTTGTGGTACGAAAGGCTGCTGCTTTCATGGTGCACCCTGCTGTCGCAAAATGGGGTATGCACAAAAGCACAACATTACAGCTGCTACTGTAGGTGCTACAAAATAATCAGTTTGCCAGCATGATATTCACTCGAAGAACATTAGAGAGATCGAGCTGGCGTGCGAGCCACGAAAACTGGATGATTTGAGTAGTATCACGGCGGTAATACGCAGCAATCGCCTTCTGTTTGCAACATCATCTGCCAAAATGATCGCAGTTGCCGCGCTCGCTCCAAGCAAGCGTCGCAGCAGACGACAATTTGGGTGTTTCTTTCGCAGACAACAATTTTCACTCAAAACAATCATTTTATTTCCACAAATGCATATCTCGTACTTCAGAGAAAAAAACACGCATGTTTACTTTCACTTCTACGAAAACTAATTGTTAATTATTCAAGAATGTCGAATTTAGATTGCAATTCCAAAGCAATGCATACCCTGCTAGCTGAATTTATTCACGTTTCACATACACTTCATTATCACACAAACGTTTTGCAAAAACAACTTCCTATCGTTTTGTTTTACACTCGAAAAGCAAGCGTCACGAATCTCAAGAACTTGATTCATCCGAAGCAGATCCGAAGCCTGTACTTCCCATCATTCCCGTGCGGGTACACGCACCGCTGAAGGAGCCCGCGTAGACACTAGCGCCAAATTGCGCTCTAAGTATTATTCTATGAAACTCTTAGGCAAGAACGGAAAGACGCTTCGCCCCAGTCATCATCAGTCACTGTGTGCATATGCAAGAAATATTTATCTAACATGTAAAATATCACAGTATATTCGCAGAATGAATGATGATAAGCGGTGCGAAGCATCCATGTGTTAATCCGTTCGTCCGTGTGTCTGTCCGTCCGTCTGTCTATCTGTTCATCTAGTGAACACTCCAAGTACCACCATCTCGCATATTTTCATCATATCTTGATTATATACAAGTACCGCCATCCAGCGGACATTCTAAGGACTGAACGATAGGTAGCTATTTTGGCGACTATGAATTCATGCGCATGCATATCAGTGCCCTGGTACTTACGCAAGATTTTTCTGCAGAAGGGGGGAGGGGAGTGCAATTACTTGAAAAGTCTTCCCACGGCAAAAAGAAAGAAAAACGGTGGCTTGAGACGATTGCTCACTGGATGAATTTCACAAGAGAGAGCCCCCTGCCCTTCCCCTTTCCAGCTTTCCTCTTTTTGGGCGTTATTCGGTATAGCATTATTCAGATGATCAGATACAAAATAGCCTACGGAAAGACGACTTGAGGGTGCTTTTTTTCATTTCTTTTTTCTGTTTTCACAAGCATTCTTGTCAATACCACACCTTAATAGGTGACTCCAGCTTCCTAAACGTCATTTCACGTCACGTATGACGGCTTCGCGAAGCATTGACAAGAGAATCGAGACTCCGAATTCCAAACACGTCGTCTTTCTCCTGCTTGTAGGGACAATGCTCTGCATCAAAAGAAACAAGGCAGGGGCGTTCTGATCAATACACATGTACTTTGCGCCAGAGGAGGAAATACCAGATGTGCTCACAGTGTGACAGGGCTATCGTGTTGTATAGCATTTATTGAATCTCAAGGACGCATAGTGGCAATAGCAAAGCGTAGTTACAGTGTTGATTCGATTGAACTTTAGATGTATACTTGGAGTCAAAACGTGACGCGCTTCAAGAAAGCTTTAGGACTGCGTGTTGAAAGATGTATTGGTAAAGCGCTGTCAAGTGCATCTTTCTCACTATAAAAGAAACATGAGAAAAAATTTCGCTTCCGCCCTCGCCAACTCAGGAGACGTTGTGAAAAAGTTTCTGGAAAGTTCAGCTTTGGATGCTGGGAGGAAAACTTGTGACATTCTCGAGTGGTAAAAAAAACATAGAGGCTCTCGGTTATAACGACTTTATGGGAAAAGGCAAAAGCATTTCAACAACAGCCTTTATATGAAAGCAACAAAACAGAGATATTTCAGTTAAAAACGGCAATTGTGTGCCAATGTAAGTCTACCATGATAAACTGCACGATTACATGGACATCATGTACGTCTAGAAGCGCGTAAGTTAATGCGCTCGATAACGTTTACATTTTTGAAAGAATGCACGTTGCGACATCTTTTTTCTGTCGAAAGGGTTCAGATTTCTAAAAAAAGCAAGCACAGTGTACTGAACTACTGAAACAGAGGAAATGTTAAAATTGCATCATAACGCAAATTACGAGTCGTACGAAAATCAGTTTACCAGAACTCCTCACAATAATTTTTTCATGAAATGCGGTACGAGTCATTGAGGAAATCATACATTTTTACCGAATACAAACACAAGTGAAATATAGGTATCTAAACATTTCAAGTTCATAAAATTGCAGACGTAAATTTATACAATATAATAAAGATGTTCCAGAATCAGTACTTAACAATTACAACACGTCGAAAAAAACACACACAAACGCAAATGCAACAATACAAAATCAAAACGATCCATAAACAAGGATTGTGGGAGAAAATTTCAGAAATTTTGTATCCCCTGTGCTGGGTGCGATGCAGGATGGCCCGAGCATCTCGGCAGACGAGTTTGCTCCGAGCTTGCTTTGCAGTCACCGTGGCATGAAAATAGTGCAGAGCGCGTGATAGTAGCGTTGACAAAAATGACTGCAAGAATGCGAGTGACGTTGGAAACGCATATGGGACATGTGAAGCGGTTATCAAAGAAACAGCGTCTGCGAACACTCGAGCGTCGCCACTCTGTCAACATTTTACCAGTGCAACAACGTCAGCGTGATTGCCATACTATCTGTTCGCCAACTCAACACACGTCTCCCACAGGCGTATTCGTGGGCGTCTGTCCTCTTTCATACAGGTTCTTTCGTTCCACCTGCAGCATAGAAATTTCCACTCTCGAATGCAGCAAGGGTGTACATGCAGCACTCTTGAGCATGCCTAAGCGTGCTCATAGTTACTGTCGCGTTAATAAGCGCAGTTAGCTCATCAACTAGCATGCATTACTTAGCCCAGTTATAGCTTTACGTGGCTACATCAGCATTGTCTTCTTAAGAAGTGGCGTAATTACGTAGGCCTTAACATGGCTTGGTGTAATTAGCTTGGCCATAGCATGTCGTGGCCTAACTAGCGAAGTGTACCGTTCAGGCAAATAGCTAATTAGCCAGCCGCACGTGCTCGGTTGCTAGCAGGTGATGACAACAAGGACGACGCGCACCGGCCTAGCAGCGCACTTGAATTTACACGCTGACACGTGGCCCCGTTAAAATGTTTAGACCAACACGTGGCCTCGGATTTAACTATGGTCATGATGTTGCAAGACGCTCAAACAGCACTGATCTCAGAGGCCTCCATGCTGATTTTTCTAAAATAGACCTAGTGCAAGTTTTAAAAGCTTGAAAATAAATTTAAACACCCTTTCCTCTAAAGAAATATCATCACAAAAGTATCTGACACCTTTATTGCATGATTGCACATCTGCACTCTGCGAATGACAAACACATTAAATATGATGTCTCTGCTTTGAAAACATTGCCCAACTTAGTCAACTGTCCTAGACGTTGTGGCTGGTTTCATCGTAACCAATGAAACATAGTGCGCTGCGGGGTGGACTTGACTTTTTCGTCCTGTTGGCTCGTTCTTAAGGGGATGTAGCCAGAGCTCGGGAATATCTCGAGTTCCGCGAAACTCGACCGATCCTGCATAGATCCCCAGGGATCTCAACCACGTCGCTCGCGAAGCTCATGGCAGCAGCCCGAACATGACTCACAATAACAACCTTTAGGCCACCCAGATCAAAGTGCTAGACCATTCTAAGGCATCAAATATTCTCTCTCTTTGATTAAGCACCAATGCGTCTAACAGGGCCCCAAATTTGGGGAACTTCAAGTTCACCTATGATAGTGTAACGCGATAGTGATATTCTGCTTCTTTAGTGAGTACTTCAAACACTTGACCTATGAAATCTTTTCAAATTTTCCTTGGAACCCACTACGTGGCCTTAAGCCTGCAGTAGCGTGTGTGCCTTTTGTAGTGGGTGATTGGCTTCAAACTCTCCACTTATCATAATCCCATATTCCGGCACCCGATGGCGATGCACGCTTGTAGCACGAGTTATTGCTACAGTATTTCATCTTGTATTCTGAATCATGTACACAGGCCGCATGTGTCTGTAAAGCATCAGTTACTTTCACTGCATTTCCCAGCCAACAAAGTTATTTTCGCGCCAGCTTGCCCCGCAAACGAGCAGAGTTCGGTAGCACTCAGGCTTTAATTCTTTTTTATTTATTTTTTGTATGTTTTTATTTTTTCATGATGATGATGCTTTTTCTCTCAAAACCAACGATGTGACACCTACGCTGAAATCTCCACAAAGGAGTTCTCTAACGCTATTGGGTTAAATCAGAAAAGGGTGGCTGAGAAAGGGTGCAAAGAGCGTTGCATGAGCAATGCCACCTAAAAAACATCTTCAGGCCTGCTCACTGCCGCCTTCATACCACATTTTTCTCCAGAGTGAGCGCGCGTACAGTTGTATGTGAATCCATTGCCACCACCGTCTCTCTTTGAAGAATACAGCGGTCACGGCTAGTTTCACATGCCTAACATCCTTATTCGGCCTTTTCTGTTAAGGCCCCGCCACGGTGGTCGTCTAGTGGTTAAGATACTCGGCTGCTGACCCGCAGGTCGTGGGATCAATTTCCGGGTGTGGCGGCTGCATTTCCGATGGAGGCGGGAATGTTGTAGGCCCGTGTGCTCAGATTTGGGTGGACGTTAAGAACCCCATGTGGTCAAAATTTCCGGAGCCCTCCACTACAGCGTCTTTCATAGTTATGTGGTAGTTTTGGGACGTCAAACCCCACAAATCAATCAATCAACATTTTCTGTTAAGGAAAACGCAGGTGTAAGTAATGTATGATGCTTGAAATTGTTTGGAAATGAATCTGTGCGCCATTTAGTCAACGAAAATATCAGATTGTGCGCATCGAATATGTGGTCGATCTATAAGAGCCAACTTTGATTGGCCAACGAAGTCACGAAATAGATAGTGTAAATGTACTTCAATCTTTTTTTATTTACACACACCCACACTCACACACACAATTAAGAACATGCTAAGAAGCTACTCCTGCCCATTCGCAGAGTTTCGTTTGTTTTGATTGTACTCTTTACAACACCTTTCTTCAAAGATGCTTAATTATTGAGGAGAGTGTTCTGTGACCAGAAATATAATATTCCGCGCAATACCAGGAGCATGACCAATGCAAAAAAATGAAAGTGCTTCTTTAACAACAAAATTTCTTGTGATCGATACCAGGAGCGGCGTTTCCTTTTTTTTCTCTGGCCCCTCTCGCAGTGGCACGTAGTTGCTCATATGCCTTAGGGCCTGGAAAAAGTGCTAGAACTCCATACAAAATAAACTAGGCAGCCTCCAATAATACTTCTACTGCACTGACGTTTCTTGGATTGGTATACTTGGTAGTGGTTCCTAAATATTATACGTTGACGTAGAGCTCACACCCCTGAAAACCACATAAGAATGCTTTATTGTAAGTTTTTATTGTGATAGCAAATATATGGACACTCTCGGCTGGATCTATGTGGATGTCGACATGAGCGGCAATGTCATGCGCCGTACATATATACGTATCTTTATCTATGAAAGCGCAGGAAAGAAAAAAATCCAAAAAAAAGACTCCGGCGCGCGGAATCAAACGTCGGACATCCACGTCGTGAATGCAAGGCGTTATCCACAGAGCCACCAAAGGTTTTTTTTTGTTTATTACTGAGCCACCGAAGGGTACCTTCTTGAACGTTTAAACTGCGAGCCATTTATATCTACCACTTACCTTTGTAGGGGGGGGGGGGAATCTTGGAGGGGAGTGGGGGACTATTTTGTTTTTTAGCATTATCAGCAAGATGACGCGATGAGCACGCGCCGGTTCCCATCTCTCACGCGTACTTTGGCCCGCGGAGACGAGGGGAAGTGGACGATTTCTTGCACGCCCTTTATCTCCCTGTGGGGAGGGTTATACGTCTTGGCTGGCGTTGGGCATGCATGGAACAATTCTGTTGTAGTTGAGGGGCCCACAAAGGTCACTCCAATACTTGCGCAGCCTTCGTTTGCGAGAAGGACGCAATTTTCAGACACAGCGAAGTAACAACTGAGATGCTTATTCACGTTTATCTGTACCTGTGAGTATGTTTTGTGCGTTATTTGTGCCTGAGAAACGTGTCACACGATCCGATCTCCTCGCCATTCTGCACGTGACCTTCCAATTTGTTGCTATCGCGTTCATTGCTTCGCCTTCGCAGCAAAGCTGCGAATTTTTCACGCATTTAATTTTCAAAGAAATATGTTAGGCTAAGGTGCTGGGAAACTGGGGCAACATTAAAATACCACAACAAAGTGGTTGAAGCACTGAAAAGGAAATAATATGTACAGAAATGATGTACTAAGCAATGTAACATCATTAATTACATTTTCTTTTCAACGACAAAAAAAAAACAGAACAAATGCAAAAAGTCCACTGCGCCAATTGCCAATAGCAAAATGTTTACCAGCCCTAAAAGAGAAATGCCTGATCAGAAAACTGACTGCCAAGCGCGTTTAATATTTTAAAGCGAGGGCTTACGCTAAGAAGTCAGAAGCACACATAACACCTTCATTTGGAGAAGAAATATGTAGGACGGGCACACGTACCATCGGGTCACCAAGAAAACAGATGTCAACATCAGTTTCACGAACTACACGCTTGTATATTGTTTTTCGTTTGTCCTTGATAATTCAACAAAATTACTCGCAACTTCCATCCCTTTGTCGATACTATTCCCCACGCAGCAACGCCCAAATATTCAGATTTGCAGCCGTACAGGTTGCCAATATCCAGTGCACAAAGCGCCTCACATATCCATGCTGCAGTTATTCACGGACATAGAAAAACAGTCTTCCCGAGTCGCCAACAAGCACACAAGCACGCCAAGAAAACGTCCGTCAAACTTGGCAATCCATGTCGGTCGAGCGACGAGAGCAGGCGTAGGCACGTATGTGTGGCGACACACATTAGCATAAATGGAGTGACGTCAGAGCCCGCTCGAGAAACATTAAGCAGGTCTGAAATTACCAAGGTGGCATTGGCCTGAGTCTCCGTCATTTTTTTTAATTCACGTGCTGTTACACATGTTGAAATTAGCCAAATGTACAATCTGCTTCACACTTAAGGGAAATCTCACAGCGCATGGAATCGCAACGCGGCCATAGCTGCAGTAGGGCACCGGCAACAGCTCGTGCATGCGCAGACGCTTAAGAAGCCTGCTATTGAACCGCATCGTCACCGACGGCGACATCGACAAACATGCTTGCGTAAAGAGCGGACACTCCCGTAGGGCCCTGCTGTCGAGCTACTGCGCTGCTTGCAGCGTCACGAGCAGGTGGTCAGACCCGATAATGTCTTCAACATAAATAAAACAACGAAAATTTTTCTTTCCAACGCTGGCTCTTGAACTCGAACCTTCGTGCTTCGAAAGAGTGTTTTTACCACTAGGCTACACATCCACGTTGCCACAAAGGGAATATATGTACAGTACATCCAAACCACATTAATGTGTACTCTTTGTGCAAAACAAATGTAGAAAAACCATACTTTATAGTCACACTTAACTGATTATTGTCGTAACGAATTAAACGTCCTCAGCAAGACATGAGCTGTTATGGAAATTTGCACGAATGAATAATTTTTTTCTGAAGAGAACTTATACTAGACATAGATCATCGTAGTTCTACTGAGGCGGCTATTACATGTGTGGACTAACGAGTACAAGCGAGCATGTGTACGCCAACTAGCAGTTTCTCAGACCTTTCCTTGCTGGGCCGCGAAAAAGCTCGAGTGGCCACACATTACGAAAGTATATTTCTCTGTGACGGTGGTGCGCGCTGCCCACTCTGTCGGACAGCCTGTTAATTTCATGGTTGCTGTGGGGCTAAGCCGATATTCTGTTCTAAATGGTGCGCGATGCCTACCTCTGAGCCTTCATTGGAGACAACAGAGTTCTTTATAACTTTATAAATATTACATATCTACTTTTATCATACCAGCGTACCACTAGTTTAGCGTCGATTGTAATTAGGCGCCATTTAATGAAGTTCTTTCAAGTACCACCATCCAGAGCAGCCATCATCCTCGCAAGCACTAGCGCTTAATTTCTGCCTACCTGATGTTAGCAATACCTCTCAACAAGACAGAAAGGTGAGCTAGTTAACTAGTGAAGCACTCGTGCTTTGTGCCTCCACTTTGCTTCGTTTGTGTGTTCCTCCAACACTTCCAGTTCACGGAACAATTAAGTTGGTAATACCAATGTGGCTCTAAACATGGTTACGTCCCTGTAAGCAGCTAGTTAAACGTACACGACACTTCAATATAAATGTCTGCGCGTGTAAAACTTCAACACATGTTTAGCTTTATTTAGCAGCGTTCCACTCAAGAGAAGAACAACAACGCACTCATCTTTCATCCGCGTGCTTTGAATAACATCAATTTGTAAGGTATGTGGGTTCGGCGGAATTTTTTTTCGGAAGATGACCCGCAATATTGTGTCATCTTATTCACTCGGCAGAGTTACTTTAGTTTTCTTAGCTGAAAATGCCTGTTAATTTTAATGAAAACATATTTTCTTTTCGTAGCACGCAGACAAGGACCGCTCAACCGAGGAGATTGAAGTGCCTCCAGAAGTGCGCACCAAGATCACGCCTCGTCTCCGGGCCCGAACTGAAGCTGGAGACGTCGAGGATAGCATTGAGGGCGTACGTATGAAGTACATGTACTCAAGGAAGGCGTTCACAATATTTAATAATGTATTACTTGTGCATCTATCAATTAATGTAAAAATACCTGCCTGGTTCATTGCGGTAGAGAAAAATTTGTTTGCAGTTCCCAAGTGTATGAGTGGTAGCCTAATCAAAGGATATGAAATGCTTCTCTAAAGAAACATTGCTATACAAGATCAATAGAGAATAAGAAAAGAGTACAATGTTATTCACACTGTAAAAGTTGCAACAACGTCTTTTTTGAGTTAACCCCGCGCTTGCGCCTTATCTTTTAAAAGGCATTTAACACGTGCCCCTTCATACCCAATGCCGGACATGTAAGCCTAGAGATTCATATAACTTTTTGAGCTCTAATTCTCTAACGAGCACATCAGCGAATGTTTTGTGTTATTGTACTATCCTTCTCTAATTGCGGTTTTGTTCATAAAGTTCCTTTGCAATAGGAAGCTTATTTACGGCCAATCCAGTGTTCCTCTCTTAAAAACGGAGGTTGAAGTTTGGAGCTCTTTTCTTTCACAATACAAAACGACCTCAAACTATATGATGCACTTGGGCATAGTGATTTTGACTATCATATCAGAAGGAAACAGTCGACAAATAGGCCAACAGGACACTACAGAGTTTCGATGTAGCTTTTGGCAGTGGTCACACAGATTACCCAACACAATTTTCTTTATAACTTGCATTTTGATTGTGGGTTAGGTGCAGGCTGCTTGTAAAGAGCCCTGCGACATTTTTGGAACTAGGTTGGAATAGTTTCACAGAAGGAGTTACCCTGTTTTGTGAATTCGCTGCCGCAAAACTATTGGGATTGTGCCGAACGAGTGGAGGAAGCGCAGAAAGCTAAGCAGAAATGAACAGCAAAGGGGAAACGAATTGTGTACGAGTGCCTCGTGACCGAGAACTTCTTTCTTTCTTTCCTTCTTCTTTCTTTCTTTCTTTCTCTTTTTTTCTCCTTTTTTTAGTTTCTATTTTTTTGTGATTGCATGGCTTTTCATTGGGGTAGCGCGCACAGTCATGGACAAGTTGCAGCCTCCCCCGGCGACACCAAAAACAACCGAGTGCACGATGCTTGAATCGACTATTGGATAATACTTGGCCTATGGCGCAGCAATGTTAGAGGCAGCAGCCTCATTTGCCGACTGATGAAAAAGCGAATTTTCGGTGAAATGAAAAATTTATCGGAAATCCTAGGTCACGTGTGATGTGATGATATTCGGCTCTCGTGTTCTGGAAATTTTAAAGATATTCAGTGTTTTCTTGCCAAGTTCAAAACGTGTTTCAGGGCTGCCTTAAAAACCTACAGACGTTCTAGCTCTAATCTGAACATCAATGAATTGCATTGTTCTTGAATATCCATATTTCGTAAGGAGTCCATTTGGGACGGGATAGAATGCATTGTGTAGATAAGAAACGTGCATAGTATATGCCTCAACCTAGACGGGAAAAAAGGCTCCTCATAGCCCTTAGACAAGCTCTTCTGAAAGATGTGTACTCGATTTTCTGTCTTTTTAGATATCTAGTCAGTCAAGGCCTTGCTGCTGCGGTGTCTGAAGAGCCTCCTGCTGATTTCTTGGCTGACGAAAAAGGCACGCCGTGCCCTGAGGTGCAACTGACTGATTTTCTAATCCAGCCTTTTTCTTACTCTCGTTCGCCGTGCAGGGTCATTGGCCTCCGAGCCGTTTATCCCTCGACTCGAAGACCTTCCTGGGAGTGGAGACGTTGAAGCTTCGCACTCCGCTCAGTCGTCCAAGCCTTCCGCGCTTCTACCACTACGTCCCCACGGCGCCTGCGAACGATCCGCACAGCGGAATCACAGTTCGCGTGGACGACGACTTCAAGCGAACAAAGTGAGCCCGTGTTTGTAGACCAGAGGGACGCACAGTTATAGTGTATTGAGCAAATATTGCAAAACTGATCGTTGCTTCGTAATAAAAGAAGTGGTGGTCTGATTTTGCATTAGGTAAAGGGTGTCAAGCTAAGGGATATCTGACTCCTTAGGAATGTCAATCCTGAGTTTATCAGTTTTTTGTCTCTGAACTTTGTCGCACCTCACGCGGTGTTGCTCTGCCTTCAGATTAAAGCCCACGCTTGACCAACAACGATTTGTTGTGAAGGCGTCAAGGTATATAAATCTGTGAGCACGTCATAAGTGTTGATCTGTGATGTTATATATAACGTAACTAGTCTGTCATCAGTGGTGTTTGATATGTTTGAGATTTTCTGAGTGGTCGGTGAAAGCGCCAATGATAATATTTTGAGTTTTCTGAGGCATGATCGCCATTTCGCCACTACGAATGCTTGCACTGTGAAGGTTCTGCAACACTACAACGGTTTTCTCCGGCATCTTAAGATAACCTTTTATTGGTGGTTGCACCACTTCATAGAGTAAAACAAACTTGCAGGGAGGTGCTAGGACTACGTGACGCCAGCGGACTTCCGCCTTTCGCCCGGAAGTTGCGGAGGGTGAAAAAGGTGCAAGACGAGACACTGCCGATTATCCTGACCTTTGGTGGCCTTGATCCGAGAGATCCCCTCAACTACGCTAACGGCAAGTTACTTTGACAACCGCAAACTGAAATATTCCAATCTTGGCCTAAGCTTGATCGGTAGGTGAACTCCAACTGGACCAATTCAGCAAGGGTTTGCTTTTAATTATCGATCCTAGAATTCCAAGGTACGAATGTATGAAGCCCTTGAGTAATCCCCCTTTTATCTGAAGCTATCCGAGCTCGTGTTATGAGAATCCTCTTGAGGCTTACTTATAACCTAGAGTCTTTTTTGTTGCCGTATTATGGTAATGCAACATGCATGTCTCGGTACGCAGAATTGTAAACAAGACTATTTTGTTATCATATAGGCATATATTTATATGGGCATTTCTTGAAGATGCGCTTCTATTTTTAGAGTGCTAACTGTATATAAAAGTAGTTATATTTTGTGCCTATTGCACCTATACTTAGTCTGAGGAAACTAAAAAAGTGAGCTCCCTCATTTCCCATCATTTTATATAAAGATGTTAGAGGAGAGGCACCAAACAGAGCCGCCTACGTGTATCTGGATACAGTTTAAGAAACGGATATATTTAAGTAAACAAACCGCTTTGATCGCTTTTCACGTAAGGTTCAGGTAGCAAAAAGGTTACGCACTTCTACAATTAACCCGTTAACTCACCCACAAGTAACCATGCATGAAGAAAGTTTAAGAATATAAGGCCTGCGTGTTAACTCTTCTTAAGCACTGCTTGATTCTTCGGTGTGAACTGACCTGCCACGTACTGACACTCTCTTTCGTGTTGCCCTACTCAACAGGACGCGTAGTTCTGCACTACCACGTGCTCAAGAATCGGTGGGACCTCTGTGGGATGATGCCTGAACCGCGCAGCTACCACGCAGCAGTGCTCATCGGAAAAACGGTCTACATCACAGGTAAGATGTCATGTACCTTGACAGCTCTTGTGTGGCATTAATAGTTGTCATTCTACAGGCCAACATAAAAAATTAGTTCTATCTATGCGTGTGTGTAGCAAGAGAAATATTTGGACAATTGGTCATTTTATCAAGCCTATCTGTGTGCTCAAGTAGAAGAGCCATGGTGACTACAAGGACTGCGTAGCGAAGCTGAAGCCGCTTGGCCAAAATTCACATAGCCAATTAGCCATGAAAACCCCAAACATATTTGATCTTCACAGTCACCAGTTCCTTGTCATTGTGCGAGAGGTTGAGCAGTGGTGCCTCCGGCCCTTGTTCTCCATAAGTGCGAGCGGGCAGCTTTCTGCAAAACCCACATCCGTAATTTACCAGCAGCGGTGAACATCAAGCAACCTGGTACAGTGAAGTTCACATAATGACCCATTTCAACTCTAAAAACATTTAATTAAGTTTTCCAGAGTCCCAGCATGGACGAATTGAAGCCCAGTATATGGACGCATTCCGGACTCACAACATGTCCACAAAAGTTGAGTTCTTCGTAACCACAGTGGCATTTCTGAGGCTTCAACGGTAGGTTAGGCCATTTGGATGGCCCTTGTGCATGTCGTACTCATTAAGATGTTTCCAGAAGCTGATTGGAAACACGACTACGTCATCTAGGCAGACAAGGCTGCTTTGCCCTATAATCCATATAATGCATTGTCAATCATGCGTTTAAATATAGTTGGCGCAGAGGAGAGACGAAGTGGGACCACTAGAAAATTGTAGAGGCCATCTGGTGTGACAATTAACTCCCTCCTTCTTAGGGCGCGTTATAGTGCCGTATTATTATCCTTCTCACTGAGGCGAACCTGACATCCAGGCATTCGTCCACCAACCTGCAGAAAAAAAAAGACATGTAATTATGCTAAAAAGTACTAAAGCGCGCGCAGGCTATGTGTTCATAACATTACTAAAATGGATTGCCTAGTGATGTAATCTGCAGTGTCTTCTTCAGCGGCGTTAGATAGGCCTGCTGTAATTTGTTTGAAGATACACTTAAAGCTTGCACGTATCTTTCTCCAAGGTGGGTTTGATCCAGAGACCCGAAAGTGCGGAGAGCTGGTGGCCTGCAAGACCACGTTTGCCTACGACATCGACACCATGGAGTGGAGTCGTAAGGCCGACATGAAAACTGGCCGAGCGGCGCACGGTGCGGCAGCATTCAAGGACAAGCTTCTCGTGTTCGGCGGCAGAGGTCGCTTTGGAAGGTCAGTCTTAGGACGTAGGATGGGCTTACAGAGTTTCTCGTTATTAGATATTAGAATACCTCGTCCAGCTTTTCAAGTCATATTGAGACCTCAACTATGCAGACTAATAGGGCAATGTTGTCTAGCGTTAGTTTAATCAGGCACTTGAAATAATAAACGTAACTCAGTGAAATTTATCCCCTTCAGTCATTAATTGAATGTGGCAATGCTAAAAATGAGTGGACACATTTTTGGTCCAAATGAAGCCCAGTGATGAATGTAAGACAATAAAAAAATTTACACCGCTATGCCACTGTTTATACAAAAATACAAGATTGTGTTAAGAAGTAAAACACTTGTAGTAACTTGTTTTGAAGAGAATCTCCAATCTTGTTCTCTATGTCTTGAACATCTAATTATTTTGAAAATAAAAAGAAGCAATCACTTGTTGCAGACAGACGAAGAAACAATTTGCACTTGCGGCATCGTATGCGGGCTCTTGACGTGCACCTTTTCGTCTTGCAAGCAGCACTATAGAAAACTGTGAGTGCGTGGGCCGACGAGTGCTTAAGGCTTTCATACCGGATGACATTAGGGAGTCGGAGTTTCATATTGTGCACCCTCCTCGGTGGCTCCCTGGTCTCAGTGGCAGATTGATGGCCCCATTTTTCTAATGTAGACTTCTCCGAGAAGACTAGAGAGCTCAATGCTGTTCTGAAAGGTCAGCGGGTTCGTCATGTTACTACGTAAAAAAACAATTGGCTTTTAGATTCTGCACGTACTCTTGCCACCTGCTTATGATGGCAATTGAAAGGATATGCAAAATTACACGTTCAGGCCACTTGTTTGTTTTATGCTTAATTCGATACAAGAACAGCAAAAAGTCCGTTTTGTCGACTCCGCCCTTGGAGGCATTTTATCTTCGAATTAGCTCAGGACACTATATGTCCGCATTTTTTTTGACAAATCACTCAATTGTCTGACGTTCTAAAGCTGCCCTGTTCCCACAAAAGTTGATGCTGCGCGGACAACACCGTTGTCCTGCCAGCGCACAACTGTGAAGTCTCCATCTTTCTGGCCCTTTTGCGTCGAAACTTTCCCGCCCTTCTTGATTTCATTGCTTGTCACTTTTAAGCATGTAGCCTAGAAGTCTATTTGTTTTAATGGTTTCAACAACCGAGATTTCATGTGCTTCCAATTCCAGACTGAGCCCGCTTCGGGCGAAGTATTTGCCGAAGTAGCATGTAAAATTAGCAAAGTAGCAACCACTTTACAATGGAGCCCCCAACTCTAGGTGCTTGTGCTGCAGAGATGTGCCGGTGCCTTTCTCCTGATACAACTTAAAATCATGAGTGTCACCACGAGAGCTGCATCTTATAAACACCTTGACGCCATCCGGATTTGGCTTGTTTTTCACGAACTGCTTTGCAGCAACGGGACCAGTAAAAGGCATTACTTGCTTGTATATGCTGTTCTGGTGGTATGATTCGTCACCTGCGCTTCACAGCATATAAGACCAGCTGCAGTTTTCATCTGTTTTCTGTGGGCAAAGTTGGTGGGGTTGACTCTAATATGTAATGAAGACCGCCACTTGAATAAACAGTTGACATGCATCGCTCATTCTGATACACTAGAAATTTTTCTAGTGGCCTGCCAATACATCTTGCTTCTTGCGAACTTTAGCATGCTAATTATTATGAACATCCCAAAGAATACTTTTATTTTTTGCAATTATTCTCCTTATAATTTTGAAAAGGTACGGAAGCTGGCTCAGTCGGCGCGGAAGGCCATGGCTCAGCATCTTCATAGTCGATTTGAAAAATATGTTTTTTGTGACGTGTAATACTAATTCACAAATGTAAATAATGCAACACGTAAAAACGAGTATTTCTGAAACTCGACTTCCATCTGTCAACGGTGCTCGAGTTCACCTAGCCGCTGTGTTTAGAACAAGCGTTCATGGCGTCCGAACAACAACAATGGACTTTGTTCAGGAAACGCTGGTTGCCGCTCGAATTTCAGCCGCACTGTCCTCGAGCCTTACCCTATTTTTGGGATAATCTTGTATATCTGTAACGCAAAAGTCACAATTTTGGCAGCGAAAAAACACTGAGATACGAAAACAAAGCTTGTTTTGTTATCCGTAGCGGCATCTTGACACAATTGTGTACACGTTCACGCGACTTCAATTTTTAAACGCTAAAATGATATTATACATCGCCTAAACTGTTCATATGGGCTTTCTAGCCTAGAAGTCTCCTACAAAAAGGCGAAAATTGTTTCACTAAGCCACCTAAACACATTTAAAGCGAGTTGGAAAGTTAACGCACTCACTTCACTAAAGAATGTGCCAGCGTTCATCTTGAAACTGGCGGTATTGGTACTCTGCTTTTTGCTACCTATGGTAGATGGCGGTACGGGTTCCTAGCTGAAGGGCTCACAGTCGAGAGCGTAGTGTTTCAGGCGGGAAAAGTAAAATGTTTGGCGGGAAAAAATCTTGAATTTAGCGTACACAAACGTGAACACGGTGACCTAAATGTCTATAATAATCAACTAGATTGGCGACAATAAATGTTGACAAATCTCTACTGTTTGTCAAAATCAGGGACACACAATGCCAACCAGTATCGAAATGGGTAGCTGTCATGATTGTGTGAATTCTAGAAATCAGTTCTTGATAAGTCACGTCAACAAAAAGTTATCACGTCGTTATGTCATACCACAACTGAGCTTGAGCTTGAAGGAGATATACCATAGGAAAGAGGGGAATGGCAGGTGGTAGAATGAGAACAAATCGTCAAACTTGTACTTATTGAGCAACTATAGGGCACAATACGTGGGTCGCTTACAGCACACTGACCCCGCCCTCATGACAAAAAAGCAACACGTGAGCAAAAACGAATATAGTTCAATCCGAAATAAAATCTTCCAATTTACAAATATAGAGCACTCCTTCACGAAACACGCGTCGTCTGCCTAAAACACCAAGTTTTTTTTTTTCAGATTAGGCTAAAGATGGCGTACTCACGCACACCTTCACATATTTTTCAATAGTACTGGCTTCAATATTCTCAAGTGTCAACCGATAGCAACTACGGCCCAAAATGACAAATCGGTCAGACACTAGGTGATGGTATAATAAGAAACATGAAAGACAGAATATGGAAACAGAAAGTGCTCTGATATTTCCATGGAAAGCAAAACGACAGAGATGCGGTGAAGATCTATTGGATAGCAATGATTAAAAGAAAGCATGCAGTGGGAAACCATTGAAAGGGCTAAAATAAAATAAATAAGAGTACACTTTACGATCATTCAAGGGGACGTGCTATGATGTTTGAAAGGAGGTAGGTTTCCTAAGTACGCATACTTATAAAGCATATTTCAGTGCAATTGAGAAATGCCCACACGCCGGAAAGGTAACTAAAAGGTGGAGCTTGCCTAATTTAATGAAGACTTGTACTTGGCTAAGCTCAATGTCGCACATAGCGAGGTGGCTCCAGCCAACTACTTGAATGTGGAGAAGAAAATAGGTGACACACCGTTATAACAACTGAACCAGTTGTTAGTCTACACATGTGTCTTATGTTTTTCTATTCTCATCTAAGTAGTTGCCTGGAGCCCCTCGGTATGAATGTAGACATCACCCGGATTAGTGTTAGTGCATTGCTTAATTGAATCGTTCGTTTTTAGGGAAAACATTGGTAAGCGGGTTGGCGCTCGAGATGAGCTATGAGTGAAAAATCGGCTGCGGGAAACGAGGCAGATGAGCAAACAACGCAGGTTAACTAAATTTATTCTAGTTTATGACTCGGAGAAGTTGAGATGTGAATATATAGGACGAAATCCTTAAATAATATGAAATGGCTCGGCCATAACGTATTATTATTATTATTATTATTATTATTATTATTATTATTATTATTATTATTATTATTATTTTATTGTGCGTTATAAAGCGCAGGTCACCGCTCTATTATAAAGGGTATGCTCTTTTATTCACCCGTTCATGGTAATCAAAAATTTGCATGGCCTCTTACGCACTGATCTAGGGTTACTCGAAGGTGCACATCACATTTTTTTTGTATTGGCTGTCGAGTGCAATATTCACCCAGTCCTTGAAAGTCTTTTGCGTCAACCCTTTATTTGGTACAAGTGAATTAAAGAAGTTCCGGGTGTTAAAGATGTTTATTTTTGGGTGTATTTAAAAATGTCACCCTCAGGTATCTTCCGTCAGTGGTAGACTTGTTTCGCGCATCGATGACGAATAAAATGTGCAAATTTTCGTACGTCTGATACGGAAAGGTTATTACCACCACATTATCACAAGCTGTACCGAAATTCTGCAAATATCCTGCGAGTGGGCTGGTTGTAATACGTTGTTTATTTACATTGAAACACTACTTGCACGCTTTCACTGACGCACATATCCAGCTATCCTATGTAGACGAGTGCATGAACATTTATACCTTGAGCTTCTAGTCAGTGTTCAATCATTCATTCAATAATTCATTCATTCAGTCATTCACTCATTAATTAATTCATTAATTCATTCGTGAGCAATGCAGTTTGCAGAAATTTTTGGCCGGAATGGGGCCCGAGCATCAGCAAATGGATACTTAGCAACACCTCTCGTCCATTTCATTTCAATGAAATTTAGGTCGCGCAATTCATAACTTTACATTTGAAAGACTGATTCATTCTTTCATTCAATTGAATGAATGAATCATTCATTCATTCACTCATTCATTCATTGCATCCGCATTCCGCAAGAGGGCTGGTCATCGTCACTATCTCTTACCTGCGTTTCTTTAACGAGGTGCTGTCCCCACTCGCATGCCTTCAGCTTCTCGTCAACATGGAATTTAGGGTAGGTTAGGTTAAGATGTTGTAGGTTGCCAGAGAACCTAGCCTTGCATAAGTTGTAGGCAATCGCCCCACCCGGTTTTCTGTTTGCTAATTGTATCTAATGCCCTTTGTTTATTTTTTTAACTAAGCACTAGCAGGCTCTCAAAAAAATCGTAAATAGCGCGACGTAGGCCTGCATAAGCCGGTGGCCTCTGTTCTATTTCACATGCAGCATTGTGCCGGTACTCTATCTCGTTGCACCTTATTCCAAACATAATTGTCGCTCACACCAGTCACATGCGAGGTCTGTAGCCTTCAAAATTTCAAAAGAAGTCACGACACCTGTTTCCTGAAGATCGAGTGACCACGCGGAAACACAATATTAGTCGCGCTGTCACGTGGCGAGCCTAAACGTTGCAGATCTATATAGTGTTCTATATCACCATTTTTCTCGCACTTCGGGCACAATGACGTCGTGGATAGTCTGATCTTGCGGAGCCATTCTGATGTACGCGCTGATCCCGTTCGGAAGTGATGAAGCAAGCAGGCCTCTTCCCTTGATAGCCCTTTTGTCACACATGGCTGTTGAGGCGTCAGCCATAACGAGTGAAAATGCTTATTGACAGCTTCTCGTAAAATACGCAGATTGTCTTTGGTAGCATTCTACGTAGGTGTAAGCTCCAGAGCACTCCGGGCAAGTCTGTCAGCCAGCTTATTACCCGCTATATCCACATGTCATGAAATCTATTGGAACCTATTGTTTATACCAATGCCATGCAGGTCTTTAAGGATTCGCAGGGATCTTTTGAGTGCATAGATCCAAAACCAATTCATGTTTTAGCCGCTGCAAATCGGGCTTACAGTACGAAAGCAGCACAACTTGTTGCTGCCTACAAAAGTTCAGTTCCTTCCGGGCTGCCTGAATTGCCACGCTTTCACACGCTGTCGATGAATCAACGCATTTGATTCGCGCTACCCAGGACGCCTTTAGAGACGAGATCACACACGCTGCAGCGCTTGGTCCCCGCAATATGTCGACCGATCCATCAACGAGAACTTTCAAATTATCAGCGTCTTTTTTTTTCAACGCATTCAAGTACCAAAGAATGTACTTCAGTTGTGGGTGTGGAACGCTTGCCGTGCATCCGTGAAATCGTTACCTGACCGTCGACATACTCATGTGACCAAGGTCGGTCTTGTTGAAGTTGTCTGTGTTTGGGGAAATCGATGCGAAGGTGATGAAGGGGGTTGAAGGTCACTAAAGCTCGCGATTTTATGCGTCACCGAAGGCGATTGAGTAGTGCTCGTGCTGGGCTCGATTCGCTAAGTCTGCAAAGCTGTGTCAGCCATCATTGAGAGGTGAGAAGACGTAACGGCAGAAGACGAGCTTCATGAAGCACCTTTATGCTCGCTGCAAACTTTGGCACTCCCAAAGTGAATCTGAGGCCTTAACGATGAAGTGTTTCTAGCTGTTCGTACTGTGACTGGCTTAGAGAGATCAGAGGCAATGGGAAAGCACATGATAGACAATTACTGCCGCGTGTAACTTTATCATCGATGTTGGGTGGCTCCCACAGCTTGTTCCTGCCATCCTTCGAAGAATGCTTACACGGGGTGACAGCATTGACATCGTCTTGTCTACTTCACGTCGCCAATTCATCCTGGTGTCTAGTGTGACTCCAAGGAATCTCATGTACTTAACTTGCCTAATTGATTCATCAGGAAGTAATATTTTCATCGTGTTTATGGTCTTCGCACACCTGGGAATGGTATTATTCGGGACTTTTCAGCTTGTATTGTTAGTCTAACAGATTCACAATGGGTTTGTGCTTAGAGTATAACTCTTTGCCCAATCATTTCCAATCGCTTGTGCTGATACACAGACAACCATATGCATATGTCGTCGGCATAGAATTTCAGTACTATTCAGAGCACGTACTTCTATGTTCACAGTAGCGCGTGCTGAATGAACATCCCTATTACCATGTAGAGCCGTGGCATCGACGGAAGAGTACGACCCGTCGTCTGACACTTGGCGAGAGTGCACGCCTCTAGACGTGCCTCGAATGGCCGTAGGCTGCGCCACGGTCGCTGATGTCATCTACGTAGTTGGCGGCATGGTACCCGAGGAGGACGATCTGTACCGTGCCGTGGACAGGGTCGACATTTATGACCCGAAGACACACACGTGAGTTCACACCGTAGTTAGCCAGAATTGGTGAGGAAATATTTGGGGGGGGGGGGGCAAACACAACACACTATATAAATAGCACTGAATGCCTAGTGTGGTTCTGAAGACGTGGTGTGGTTAATCTCATCGAACAGTTTACCTCACTTGATTATTCACCAGTCATCCGTACCTCGTTGCACTTGGCCACCAAAGCACCGACTGTTTTGAACTTGCATAATATTCGTATGATACTATCTATTTTAGCATCATTGAATTGTAATCAAATAAGCTGCAGAAAATGCCGTTCAATCCTTTGCGGTGCCCAGAAGAAGTATAAATGCATGTGCTTGTGATGGTGGCTAGTAATAGTTCAGTAGTGCGTTATTGAGCTCGAGTAAGGAGTGTCATACATGATTTTGAGCGCTTTTCGGACATCACAACACTTTGACGATGAAAATATAGAGCAGCGCTTTTACAAATATGGTGAAAGAACTACTAAAAGGCTCAGAGCCTCATGTGATTGTTCTTTAGTTCTTCCTCCGCGTAAAAGCGCCGTTGTATATTTGCATGGTGGAACTTCACTAACGCGCCCGATTTTCCTATCTTCTGCAATTACGTCAGTACTTTCACGATAATACAGAAAACAATTACACGCTAACACTTAACGAAAATTTTCACAACACTTCATATATCGAACAATGAGCCGCGTTTAACATCGCAGTAAATTGGCCTTCTCTCAAAAGAGAATGAGTATTTTTTTATGAAGGGACTTTTGGCGTATGCACTTTAGAGCACGCGGTTCTATGAAAAGGGCACTGCGCTGACTGGCTAGAAGCTTGTGCTTCTCGTGAAATTGTCCCATGGTTGTTTGTCACTGTGCCTGTTTGCCTATTTTGAGCGTCTGCCATCCAAATCTCCACAAAGGTCTAGGGAAAGGGAACATCCTGTTGTTAACCAGCAAGTTGAAGACGATCAGCACAGCTGAACGTGGATAAAAAAGTGCCGCGTTGCTGCTGCGTACAGCATTTCAAGAAGTTCACTCAGTGCAACTCAGACAGAATTCGCCACTATCGGACTCCAGCTTTCCTTCACCCGAACGAGTACGCACAGCTATGCATGAAGTAGCTGAGGCATTACGAACGTCATTGCCATATTTTAATATGTCTAACGTATTCAATACAACATGAAACGCGGTAATTCACCACGGCCGTTGGCCGTGTTTGGTGGTGTCAAAAAGAGTTCTGTAATGTACCACAGCACGATGACGTCATTATGATAGTGCATACTAACAAATTATATATGTGTCGTCATGGAGACGTCACACGAAAGTTTCATCACAAGACATCATTTCTCGGTCAAAAGGGGGCTGGTCGCGAAGGAAGTGCAAAATCAGCTGAGGCACCTAAAGTTTCTATTGTCTTCGATTCCCGAGAAAGTAAGTAAACTACATTGGGTGAAGGAATTGATTGAAGAGGCGCTGCGTATGTTCAATACTTCATCGACTGGAAAGAAGCAGCAGAAAATGGCTTTCGCTTTCCATTTCAGGGGCATGTCTAACGGACCCTCCGAGGTTCTTTCCAGTCCAAATTTACTGGCGTATAACGCATATATATTGTCACGGGGTCGTGACATGGCCGAAGACAGGAGACTTCGTGTTGGGATTTAACTGTTTATTTGGGCGAACCTGTGCCCGGTAAACGGAAAGTCCAATTACAGCAGTAGTCTTGCACAGATAGCAGTCTCGGACTGATAGCGGCGAACGGAGTGTCGGCCTTCGATCAACAACTGGCAAGCGGCGAAGCGCGTCGGCATTTATACTCTTGCTGTCAAATGTTTTAGCGTTATTGCTGGCGGTGGCGTAGGTTCGAGAACAATCTGTACCGTTCGCACAGTGGGCGTGATCTTTTCGAAATGCTCTACTACAGTCCGGAACCTTCTCGAAAACTGCAGGCGCGGTTTGCGCTGAGAATCGTGTGGTGTTTTGGGACGATAACAAAAACTTGGGAAATGGAACGTGGCGTTGTCCCCCTCTGAAAAAAGGCATCGCCCCGATGCTTTAACTAAAGAATAATCCAAGAAAGTACAATGAATAATATACGATACAACAATAATACAAAAAACACTGTTTCAGTTTGTTAACGCGCATGAAACGGCTTGAGGCGCACGACATGTACGACTTCAGGTCGCGATCGGCGTCGTTGAGAGTTCGTGTTGCCGTCGGGGACAACCTCGTTATCAAGTGGGCCGAGACGTCGAACCACCCTGTACGGTCCGAAGTACCGTCGCAGAAGCTTTTCACTTAGTCCACGTCGGCGTATCAGCGTCCACACCCAAACACGTTCACCTGGCTGGTATTCCACGAAGCGTCGTCGAAGGTTGTAACGGTGGCTGTTGGTCGTTGTTGATTCTTGATACGGAGACGCGCAAGTTGTCGGGCTTCTTCGGCGCGTTGAAGTTACTCGCTCACATCGAGCTTTTACTCGTCGGTGACGTTGGGTAACATGGCATCGAGCGTCGTTGCCGGGCTCCTTCCGTAGACCAATTTGTATGGAGATATCTGCGTCGTTTCCTGCAGCGCCGTGTTGTATGCGAAGGTCACATACGGAAGAATGGCGTCCCACGTCTTGTGTTCGACATTGACGTACATTGACAGCATGTCGGCGATCGTCTTGTTAAGCCGCTCGGTGAGGCCGTTGGTCTGTGGGTGGTACGCTGTCGTCCGGCGGTGGTTTGTTTGACTGTATGCCAAGATCGCTTGAGTTAAGTCGGCAGTGAATGCCGTTCCTCTGTCGGTGATAAGGACCTCCGGGGCGCCGTGACGTAGGACGATATTTTTGACGAAGAACTTAGCTACCTCAGATGCACTGCCTTTTGGCAGGGCTTTTGTTTCAGTGTAGCGGGTGAGGTAGTCGGTAGCCACCACTATTCATTTGTTTCCTAAAGCCGACGTCGGGAACGGCCCCAGTAGGTCCATACCAATATGCTGGAAAGGTCGGCAAGGTGGATCAATTGGCAGCAGAAGTCCCGCTGGCCTTGTCGGCGGTGTGTTGCGTCGCTGACAGTCCCGGCATGTTCTCATATAACGAGTGACGTCGGTGGTAAAACGTGGCCAGTAGTACCTTTCTTGTATCCTCGCGAGCATGCGAGAAACACCGAGGTGCCCTGCCGTCGGATCGTCGTGCAGGGCCTGCAGGAGTTCTGGTCGCAGTGCTGAAGGCACCACAAGGAGGTACTTAGCTCGAAGCGGTGAAAAGTTTTTCTTTTGTAGAAGACCGTTTCGTAGAAAGAACGACGCAAGTGCGCACTTGAATACCTTCGAGACTTCGGCGGTCCTGCCTTCGAGGTATTCTATTAGGGCCCTAAGTTCCGGGTCGGCCCTCTGTCGTTCAGCGAAGCCGTCGGTAGTTATCGTTCCTAAGAAGTAGTCGTCATCCGAGTCGTCGGGTAGCGGTTGGTCGACAGGCGCACGAGAGAGACAGTCGGCGTCGGAGTGTTTTTTGCCGGACTTGTAAATGACAGTAATGTCATAATCTTGAAGTCTCTGGCTCCATCGTGCGAGGCGACCTGAAGGGTTCTTCAAGGTGGCTAGCCAACACAATGCGTGGTGGTCGCTCACAACTTTGAAGGGCCTGCCGTAGAGGCAGGGGCGAAATTTCGACGTAGCCTAGATGATGGCGAGGCACTCCTTTTCTGTTGTGGAATAATTTGCTTCTGCTTTGGATAGCGATCGACTGGCGTAACAAATAACCCTTTCAAGTCCGTCAGCCCTCTGCACAAGAACGGCGCCAAGACCTACGCGGCTTGCGTCAGTATGTATTTCTGTCTCGGCGAATTCGTCGAAATGGGCAAGTAACGGAGGCGTCTGGAGGCGATGTTTAAGCTCCTGGAAAGCGTGTTCCTGTGGCGTTTCCCACTTGAACTCCACGTCGGCCTTGGTAAGGTTAGTGAGAGGATCGGCGGTGCGGGCGAAGTTTTTCACGAACCGCCTATACTAGGCACGCAGGCCCAGAAATCGGCGCACGGCCTTCTTGTCAGTGGGCGGCAGGAAGTCGGCGATGGCGGCTGTTTTCCGTGGATCGGGACGAACTCCAGACTTGCTGATAACGTGTCCCAGAAACAAGAGCTCCTCATACGCAATGCTGCACTTTTCTGGCTTCAGTGTGAGTCCGGACGTCTTGATGGCTTGAAGTACAGCTTCAAGGCGCCTAAGATGCTCGTCGAAACTCGAGGAAAACACGACGACGTCGTCCAAGTACACAAGGCAAGTCTGCCATTTCAATCCTGCCAGTACTGTATCCATAACGCGTTGAAAAGTTGCAGGCGCTGAGCAAAGGCTGAAGTGCATCACCCTAAACTCGAAGAGTCCGTCCGGTGTTATAAACGCCGTCTTCTCTCGGTCTCTTTCGTCGACTTCGATTTGCCAATAGCCAGTCTTGAGGTCCATTGACAAAAAGTACTTGGCGTTATGGAGCCGATCAAGTGCGTCGTCTATTCGTGGGAGAGGATACGCGTCCTTTCTTGTGATTTTGTTCAGGCGGCGATAATCGACGCACAAACGTAGGGTCCCATCTTTTTTCTTCACTAACACCACGGGGGATGCCCATGGACTCTTGGACGGCTGGATAATATTATCCCGCAGCATTTCATCAACTTGTCTCTTCATGGCCTCACGTTCTCGCGTCGAAACCCTGTACGGACTCTGACGGAGTGGTCTGGCATTTTCTTCGGTTATGATGCGATGTTTCGTGATTGGGGTCTGCCGAATTTTCGATGACGACGAAAAGCAATCTTCGTAATGCAGGAGCAGGGTCTTGAGCTGTTCTTGCTTATCGTTCAGAAGTCTGGGATTGACGTCGAAAGCTATGGGAGGGGCTTGGTTCCTCTGAGCAGGTTCCGCAGAATCGGCGAGGGCGAAAGCACTGGTGGCTTCGACAATTTCTTCGATTTATGCGACCGTTGTTCCTTTGTTCACATGTTTGTACTCATTGCTGAAATTCGGGAGCATAACCGTTGCTTTGCCTCCCCGCAGCTCTGCAATTCCTCTTGCGACGCAAATATTTCGGGTGACCAACAGATGCTGACTGCCTTCAACGACGCCTTCCAAGTCAGGTGATTTAGGAGCGCCGACTGAAATAATGACGCTTGAGCGAGGCGGAATGGTGACTTGTTCTTCCAGCACACTCAAGGCATGGTGTCCTGACGGCTTGCGTGGTGGTAGTGCTTCTTCTGTGGATAACGTTATCGACTTTGTTTTTAGGTTGATGACAGCACCATGGAGGCATAAGAAGTCCATGCCAAGGATGACATCTCTCGAGCAACGCTGTAGGACTACGAAGTCTGTAGGATAAATACGGCCGTTAATGGTGACTCTCGCTGTGCAGATTCCTGCAGGCGTTATGAGATGACCTCCGGCTGTGCGGATTTCAGGGCCTTTCCAAGCTGTCCTAACTTTCTTTAACTTCGCGGCGAACGACCCACTGATGACAGAATAGTCGGCTCCAGTATCGACCAGAGCGGACACTGTGGCCGTCGATAAGAACGTCGATGTCGCTAGTTTGCCGTCTCGCATTACAGTTAGGGCGTGGCGTCGGGTCACGGCTGCGTCGGCTTGTTCCGCTGCTTCAATGTTGCGTCGTCAGGCCACCTCCGGACAGTGAGCTTTCGCCGCCAGGGCTCTGCCTGGTTGGCATTGTGATCGGAAAGCTCCGTCACGGCGTCGTCGTCGTCGGAGGATCTTCGGTAGTTTGTCGCACAGCAACTGCACCTCCACCGGTTCCTGCCCTTATTTTCCCGGATACGGGCTAGGAGACCGGCCCCGCGTTGGGCCGGAGTACTGCCGGCTTTTATGAACCATGAGCCCGCTTTTCTTTGTAGGTTGACGTGACCAGCAAATAGTTGATACTTGTTATGGTGTCACGATTTCTGTCAGGCAATGAAGGTAGTGTGCCAGAATTGGCAGCAAAATCTGCTGAGGCTTTTGCAACGCCATTCTTGATGGATGTTTCTGGTACAGGGCAGTGCTTGAGAGTTTATCCTTTCAAGCCTCCTGCGTGGGTTGGATTCTCGGTGACTCGGAATTCGACGGCGACACCGCGAAAGGATATGTTTGGTCATATTTTAATTAGGAATGACTGTCTTTCTGTGGAACGAACGATGTGAGCTCTTCTGGCGCATGAAACTGAACTGTAGGTGACGGGCTTGACTGAATATGCTCGGAGCTTCTCCGCTCTATTCCGACCATAGTGAACGCATGAGACGCGAGGTGAGCGTTGTGAACGACCAAAGATCCATGCGACGGAAAAGCAGGAGGTTGGTCAATGCGTGAAGGCTGCTTTTGACTGTGACGACCGAGTGCTTTTGTCTATGGATGGTCGGTTATAAGCGAATCTTCGTTGTAGTCGTCATTGTATTCTTTAAACCAAACGATCATTTCTTTTTTGATCTTTTCCCATGACTCGTCGTTTTGAAATATGTGGGTGAGGTAGAATTCGAAGGCCTCACCGGAGACGTAGTCGGTAAAGTTGGCGACCATCTCCCGTTCCGACCATGATGCAGCGGTTTATTGGAGCTCGAGCAGGTCCGACCAGTCCTGTACAGGTCCATCGTCCACTGCTCCGGTGTACTTGGGCATGGGAAGGGCAGTCGATGATTCTGGCATGGTGCTGGTCGCTGTGTGCGGCCAGGAGATGATTCCCTAGTCGATGTGTGGTCAGGGCGTCTTGTGGAGAACTGCGTCGATGATCAGACACTGATGAAGTGGCTGGGAGGTCTTCATCCTATCGACTCGTGTGACGCTATGATGAATGAGAGACGTGGCCTGGCTCATACGCCATGTTTATTCCATTCTCACTTCTTCCTTCTCGGCTTCTACTTCTAACTCCTAACTATCGCTACCTTCTTACGTTACATATATATACAGAGAGAAAATAAAAGCACGCTGTGCTGTGAAGCCACCTTTGTTGTCTCCCCGTATAGCAGTCTCGTGAGGCAACCTTGGGCACCAAAATTCGCACCAAAAATACGATAAGTCGTATAAAAAATTTTATATAGAATGAGGCGACGTATTATACTTATTCCCGTATTTCTTCGAGTTTGATATCTACGTGTTTAGTTGTATATTCAATATATATTTATGCAAAACTCTCCATAATTTAAGCGCAGCTAGCCGGAAACGTTATTCTATTAATAATAAACAAAATATGGGGCGTTGTTTTACAAATTAGGCACAACAGTTGATTTCTTTTTTGGAATGTCTGGCCGTCATATCCAAGGCAATGCTTAACCAGTAAATTCAGAAGGAAGAAAGAGATTTAAAATTTTACCCACAAGTGATGCATTGCAGCTGGTGATGCATTGATTCACTGTGTACAATAAATGTAAACAAAGCAAATGACACGTATCGAAAAGCGTGATGACCCTAATTTTCTGAAGCGAAGCGCAGCAAAGACACTGAACAGTTCATTCAAGCAAACGCACCTTGTCGCATCTGTGTGAAGGTGGCCAGGCCACGAAAAATGTCACCAAAATACATGGCAAGAAGATTTCGTGAGGACTTCTAATACGATTTCTTTCCTGGTAAAGTGACTAGTGGCTAGGTTGATATCGAAATAAAGAAGGCCGATGTTAAGTGCTTATAGACTCTGTTGGCTTTGGCTCCGTGGTAGAGACTATATTTTCGATGCGAAAGCTTAGGTGCCTTGATGGTGGTCTAGTGAATAACGCACTTGGTTGCTGACCCACAAATCACGGGATCGGAACCCGGCTGTGGCGGCAGCATTTTCGAGGCAGGCGAAAATGCAGTAGGCACGTGCGCTCAGATTTGGGTGCACCTTAACGAACACCAGCTGGTCGAAATTTTCGGAGCCTTCCACTACAGCGTTCCTCATAATTGTTCAGTGGTTTTGGAACGTTTAATATTAGATAATATTGAGGCCACGTCGGTTTTCAGAATTCATTAGAAGAAATGAGTTTGTTTCGAACTGTATACCTTGGTGTTAGGTGGCAGCTGAATAAAAAACTCGGTGCAAACACGCTACGCTTCGATTGACGTCAAAACGTCGATTTTGACAGCGGTGTTATATAGCGATCTAAGCAATGTGCGTTGATTGAGACAAGCACAGAAAATATGTGCTGACGTGGTAAAACCGGGAAGCTTATAGGAGTTAAAAAAATGGCAGCATATCCACGGAGTGAATGATGAAGAGTGGGGCGAAGAATTCGTCCGTCTATTCGTTCTTGCTTCCGTCCGTCCATGCGTCCATCAGTGTGACCGTCCATGCGTCCATCAGCCCGTCCGTGCATGCGTCTGTTCGTGCGTTCGTCCCTGGGTTCGTCCATGCAGCCGCCCCTGCGTCCGTTCATGCGTCCATCCATGCATCTGTCTATATGTCCCTTCGTCCATCTATTCAACACTCCAAGTACCACCATCTCGCATCTTTTCATCATATATTCCCCATATGGAAGCACCGCCATCAAGCAGACATTCCAAGGGACTAAACGAGAGGTGGCACACGCACACTTTCTACGGCTTGCGCTTCGGGTCCACTTCCCACCTTTAACCACCTCGAGTTCATGGTATATGGTTCATGGTTCATGGTTCACTGTATTCATGGCACTGCGGCCGAACGCTCGCAAACCTTTCGAAAACCAAGGAGGTTACGCCCAGCGAGTATGACGTAGCAAACTTTTTCAGTCAGATAGTGCTCAACGTACATGCCAAGGGCTGCTAATGGGAAATAAGAGGCGGAGAATTCGGCTTTTACTTTCCTACGGCTTGCGCTTCGTATCTACTTTCCATTTTTAACCACCTCGAACTCATTCATGGTAATATACAAGTTCATTGTATTCATGGCACGCGGCTCAACTCTCGCTAAACCTTTCTAAAGCTAAGGAGGTACAACCAGCGAGTATAACGTAGCAAGCCTTTCTTGTCAGATAGTGCTCAATGTAGATGCCAATGGCTATAAATGCTGATCGCAGCCTGTGCGTTAACTAAAAGCCGAATGCTCCTGTCTCTCATTCCCCATTATCAGCCATTGACATGTACATTGAGCACTATTTTTTATTGTTCAACAACGCACAGAAGTCCTCTCACCAGCACCACCTTGGAGGCCAAAATGTTGTACTTGTTCTGACTACGAGAGACGAAACGGGTGCCGCTATAAGGAGCTTCGCCCCTAAAACTATGTGGCCTAGGCAGCAAGGGGGGGGGGGGAATAGAGCGACAAAAGCGAGCTTCTCTATAGACAACTTTCGAAGCGTCACACCATCTTGATGTGCCGAAACGGGTGCCGAGCTACGAAATCTTTAGCAGCCCTACGCTCTTAAAAAAAGGCAGTACTACTTACAACATTGAAGTGTAAATTGTTGTCACAACATTCACTGACCTAAGTAGTAACTGCAGGTAGTAGATCACATACGTTTACTATCTCAGAAGCAACCAGAGTAGTAAATGTCTGTGGTCTACTACCTACAGTCACTACTTAGTGAATGTTGTGCCAACAATTTACTACATCAAAGTTAGTGAGCAGCACTGCCTCCTTTTCAAGAGTGTGCAGCAGTGTTGATTTGCCTTCGGTACTCGTGCAGATGGTCCGAGGGTCCACCGCTCCCAAAACCACGCGCTTTTCCCGCGGCCGCTTCACTCGGCGAAAAAACTATGGCTGATAGGCGGGTGCTACGACAACTCGGAGCCTGGACTCAACCTGGTGAGCCTGCGAGACGTGGACGTTCTCGAAACTAGCGCATGGCTTGCACATTGGGTTGTACGACCCACTCGAGGCACGCTGCAGCTGTGGCCGTAGCTGGTGAGTGGGCCAAAACATTTGCTTCAATGGTTTATTGTTTCAAGTACTGGTCTCAAATTGTTTGAGCACCGAAGGATCGCAACTAATGAAGTGGGTGATTATTTAATCAGTGCATTGGTCCATTTTTATAAACGAACGTGGGATAGCACTTTGTCTCTTTTACTCGCAGACATGAACAGTTACGTTCCCGTGGGTGGCGCCTCCTAACAAAACTGG
>WOVY01003622.1:0-192710 GCA_013436015.1 Rhipicephalus annulatus | reverse complement strand
AACTGCTATTTACAGCTTCGCTTTACTGCGGCCATGCACAATGAGACGGATAGCACGCGGACCTTGACAGTTTCTCTCAATTGGTAAAAAGACTAAAAAAAACGGAATCGCGAAGAACCTACGCAAGGGGTGCATTCGCACGTCACCGTAGCAGACGCTCAGAGCCGAGAAACCAGTGCAGCAACATTTAGGGGCAATATTATGAGGCGAAAGCCTGATTATCGTGTGGAAACACCATTTTTAATGCTACTCTGACAGTATAAATCTATAGCCGTACACCGGTAAGAAACTGGCCGTCGCACGTGTTGCCAAAGGCGCAGAAGCCCGGCAACGCACGACCGCGCGAGCGATGCGCGACCAAGCCGGATTGCTCGTAGCGCCCTCTATCGCAACCGCGTACGGAGCTTCAGGAAAACAGCGGCGGTCGCGCCACTCAACCTATTCTAGTACACTCTAATGGAGCGAGGGAGAGAACATCTACGGAGCAGGATTATTTCTTGCGGTCGCCAAATTGTCGGCCTGTAGTTCACCATGTGTACACTGCCAGCGTGGCGCTGCAAGGCTCACGCACATTCGCATGTAGACCGCACTATAGCTCGCCGCTGCGCACCACTTTTATTGGCACGCCAGAAGGACGACCCTCTCGTTCTGCGTGCTTAGGCGAAGTAGTACGCATGCTGTGCAAGTAAAACACATGATTCAGTTAGAGATTGCGCCTAACGGGGCGTTCGTACACATGATAAACATGTGCATAAAATTATGGAAAGTTTACTTCTGGTTTCTGCCTCGACAAGAAAGAAAATGAGTGCCAGGCTTGCGTTCATGCAACATGGAAATAATATCATGTATTAATGTCGTTAGTGCAAACTGTAGCGAATAGTTGAATAAAAAGCAGAAGCTTGCTCGTTCTTCCCTGGTCGACTGCTTTACAAATGCTTGCCACGCAGAATAGCCGCACGCACTACTAGCTGCTCGGGGCGAAACAACAAAATACTTGCTGCGCGGAAACAGGCCCGTGGCTGCTGCTTTTATTTTGTGTCGTCACAAAACGCTTCGTAAACCTTATATACTTTTGTGCAGTCAGCTATGTCTACGAATGCAATACAGGCGCAACTTCTTAGCGGTATCCAATTTCTTACTTGCGCAGCCTACGTGCCCCATCGTCAAAAAGCGCCGATCGAGAGCGTCGTGCGCTTGCACCATAATAAGAATGGTTCGCACCATTCACTGAATTCAGTCTGCATGCATGAAAACGCGCGCCAGCCTTGCAGTGCCACGCTGGCAGTGTGCACATGGTGAACTACTGGCTAACTATTTAGCGACCCGAATAAAGTAAGCCTACTCAGTAACTGTTTTCGCCCTCACTCTATACCACAATGCAACACCCTGGTTCCGCGAGCACCCACGAGTGGTGGCATATGCACCAGCGGCCACGCACTACGAGTGTCCTGGTTCAATCCGGGACTACTCTACGTCGATGTCGAACACAAGACCTGGGACGCCATTATTCCGTATGTGACCTTCGCATACAACACTGTGGTGCAGGAGACGACGCAGATATCTCCATACAAATTAGTCTACGGAAGGAGCCCAGCAACGACGCTCGATGCCATGTTACCCATCGTCACCGACGAAGAAAACCTCGATGTGAGTGAGTACATACCTTCAACGCGCCGAAGAAGCCCGACAACTCGCGCGCCTCCGTATCAAGAATCAACAGACGACCGACAGCCGCCGTTACAATCTTCGACGACACTTCGTGGAATACCAGCCCAGTGAACGTGTTTGAGTGTGGACGCCGATACGCCGACGTGGACTCTGTGAAAAGCTTCTGCGACGGTACTTCGGACCGTAGAGGGTGGTTCGACGTCTCGGCCCACTTGATTACGAGGTTGTCCCCGACGGCATCGCGAACTCTCAACGACGCCGTTCGCGACCTGAAGTCGGCCATATCACGCGCCTCAAGCCGTTTCATGCGCGTTAACAAACAGTGTTTTTTTGTATTATTGCTGTATCGTAATTTATTCATTGTAATTTCTTGCATCATTGTTGTACTTTCATCTTCCCTTAAAGCATCGGGACGATGCCTTTTTCCGTGGGGGGCTATGCCACGTTCTTGTTCTCAAGTTTTGTTATCGCCCCACTACTGCACTACGTAATTCTCAGCGCAATCCGCGCCTGCAGTCTTCGAGAAGCTTCAGGACTGTAGTAGATCATTTCGATTAGATAACGCCCACTTCGCGAACTATACAGAATATTCTAGAGCCTACGTCACCGCTAGCGATAACGCTAGAATATTCGGCGGCAAGTGCATAAATGCCGACGCGCTTCACCGCTATCAGTGCAAGCCTGCTACTGTGATCCGACTTTGCGTTTACCGGACACAGGTTCACCCAAATAAACAGTTTAATCTTCAACGTACTCTCTGCATCTTCGCCGACGTCACGACCCCCGTGACAATATGTAGAGCTAGAAAACGGCCACGAGCGCATCGCGAAGGGCCCAATATACTCCAATGTAGCGTTGACGCACGCGCATGCTGGGCACAGCGACGCTACGTTAGGAAAACGCGAGCACTCTATAGTCTGACGCCAGGCGCGACCAGCGTCCGTAGGCGCGGCCTGACGGCGACCGGCGCGAAATGCGACATGCTGCATTTCGCGCCGATGCCATAGGGCACCCAGCGCCTCCTCTATTTTAGGGGCGAAGCTCCTTATGGCGTGGCTTGTGCGTCTCTCGTAGTGCGTAACCACCAGTGGCACATACCCGAAATAGGTATAACATTTGACCTCCAAGGTGGTGCCGGTGAGAGATTTCTTCTGTGCGTTGTTTACCAATAAAAAATAAAGCTCAATGTACATGCCAATGGCTGCTAATGGAGAATGAGAGACAGGAGCATTCGGATTTTAGTCAACGCGCGCTGCGATCCCCATTAGCAGCCATTGGCATGTACATTGAGCATTATCGGACAAGAAAGGGTTGCTGCATTATACTCATTATACTCGCTGGGTGTAACCTCCTTAGTTTTAACTCGGCCAGACTCGACGCTCCTTCTCCGGCGCTCCTTACGGCCTTCTCAATACCGGCGCCGCGCATATATTTTTTTCTGACGCGTAGAGGGCAGCACCACCTCACTGTAAGCTTGCCGGTTCCCCGCGTCGCCGACTGCGACTTTTCTTGACTGCGTTCGATGACCTCGGGTAAACAATGCATCAGACACGCTCAGGCACGCTAACTGCACTAGCGTAGCCATGGTTTATTGTTGCGTGCCGCTGTGTAAGTCACAGCAAGGGAAAACACCGGGTGTGTCGTACCACCAATTTCGTAGCGATGAGGAACTGTGTTCGAAGTGGAGGAAAAATGTTTCACGTGAAAACCACGTCATGAATGACAAGTCCGCGTCGACTGTAGTGTGCAGCAAACACTTCACGGAAAATGACTATGTTCCCGGATATCGTATCCGGAAACTGCGTCCAGGAGCCGTGCCCACGGTCTTCGATCAGTATCCTTCGTATATGGTCCCGGCTACGAAGAGGCCGCGTAAAGAACCTGCAGCGCGTGGCCCCTCGGCTACCTCGGCTCCTCGACAGCCGACGAAACGGAAAGCGGAGTGATCGCCGTCTACCTACGGGAAGTTGTAGTCCACCTTACGACAAAATAAATATTGCTTTTTCTCTCTGAATTTTGTGCGCTGGAATGGATTACTGTTGCTTGTGACAACACGCGTGTGCGAAAATCCGGGAAAGCTGTCGGAATGGTTGCGACTGGGTAAGCGGTGCTCTCAGAGGTCTGCTATACCATTTTAACCTCATCACATGCAACGACCGAGCTGTATTGTGTGGATAAAACGTTCATCTTGAAGAATTCAGGCGCCGCAGTTGGTTCTGTTCCTCGTACTCAGCACTGTTATGATGGCCATAGCGCTGTGGCGCGCACACTGCGCCCGTGAACGCGCTTGGAGGCGGCGGAGCAACAGTGGTCTAGCAGCGCCACCCCGAACTTGCGGCAGCAGGCAGCAAAACGCCCCAATGCGAAGGCCGTAAGGGGAGCGCCGGAGAAGGAGCGTCGAGTCCGGCCGTGGTTTTAGAAAGGTTTAGCTAGCGTTGAGCCGCAGGGCCATGAATACAATGAACTAGTATACACCATGAATGAATTCGAGGTGGTTAAAGGGGGGAAGCAGATACGAAGCGCAAGCCGTAAGAAATTAAAAGCTGATTCCTCCTGTCTCTCATTTCACATTAGCAGCCACTGGCATGTACATTGAGCACTATCTGGCAGGAAAAGGTTGCTACGTTATACTCACTGAGCGTAACCTCCTTGGTTTTAGAAAGGTTTAGCGAGCATTGGGCCGCAGTGCCATGAATACAGTGAACTAGTATATACCATGAACTCAAGGTGGTTGAAGGTGGGAAGTAGACCCGAAGCGCAAGCCGTAAGAAAGCGCGCGTGTGCCACCTCCTGTTTATTCCTTGCAATGTCCACTGAATGGCGCTGCTTCTATATGGGGAATATATGATAAAAAGATGCAAGATGGTGGGACTCTGAGTGTTGAATAGATGGACGAACGGACACACAGACAGATGCATGAACGGACGCAGGCGCGGATGCATGAACGAACGCAGGGACGGGGCGCACGAACAGACGCATGGACGGTCACACAGATGGACGCATGAGCGGACGAATACTTCGCCCCACTCTCCATCATTCACTCCGTGGATATGCTGCCATTTTTTTCGTGCCTGTTTCGTCGCGCCCGTTCCCATTGCTCTATGATTGGCGCTATATCTCTCCGAGTGACTGCGTGGTGGCGTCAGGTTATTACCCTCTCGCATGGCCTCTCATTGCTTGACTGCAGTGGGTGAATGCAGCACAGCGACTGGCTTTTCAAAGCGAAGCATTTCTTGGCGAACTTCAGCGACATTGAGCGTATCTATCTATCTATCTATCTATCTATCTATCTATCTATCTATCTATCTATCTATCTATCTATCTATCTATCTATCTATCTTATCTATCTATCTATCTATCTATCTATCTATCTATCTATCTATCTATCTATCTATCTATCTATCTATCTATCTATCTATCTATCTATCTATCTATCTATCTATCTATCTATCTATCTATCTATCTATCTATCTATCTATCTATCTATCTATCTATCTATTCGCCTTCGACATTTAGCTCTCCAAGCCTTTTGGATAATGCTATCGATACCAAACTTGGTATAATACAACATGACTGTATGACGAAAATAAATAACCAGTTATAACATGAAAATCGTGACATGTATGTCATAAATGTCATGATTTACATGTCGTGGTCTTGCTGCTCTTGCGGTGGTTTCATTAACATGATATGTTGGAAAACTGGTATGGTATGACATGACTTCATGGCGAACACGAACGACAGACCCTAACATAAAAATAATGACATGCGTGTCATGAAACAATATGGCTACATGCCATGCTCATGATGCGCTCGCGGCCGTTTCACTAGCTTCTCACGAACCCCATTCGGTATTACGGGACGTGAACGGACAACATAGGTAAAAGACACGTTCAAACATGATGATTAGGACATGCATGTCATGTAACAACGTGACTACGTCCCACACTCATGATGTGCTCGCGGCCGTTTCGCCACCTTCAAGTATGCCAAAATTTAATATTACGTCACGTGAGTGGATGACCAAGTATGTGACTGGCAAACATGATAATCATGAGATACGTCTCGTGTAAGAACATTATTACACGCCCCACTGAAGGCGCCAACGAGGATCTGCCCACTGACCTTCATTGTGGATCAGCATGCCAAATACTCGCCGGCGCGCGCCGCCCTGTATTGCTTTGGCGCATGCGCGTTTGAGAGCACATGGTGTCCCTCCGTCACGAAGAGAGGCAGACACGGTGCTGTTTAAGTAACGTCGTCGGTGTGAAATGCATCATGTCGCATTTCACGCCGGTGGCCACCTGGCCCCGCCGATGGACGCTGGCCGTACTGGTCGCGCCTGGCGTCACACTATAGAGTGCTCTTGTTTTGCCAGCGTGGAGTCACTGCGCCCAGCCTGAGCGTGCGTAAACGTTGCGTCGGAGTATATTGGGCCCTTCATGACGCGCTCGCTGCCATTGCGCTAGCTCCACATGTACCAAATTCGGTATCTTGGGAAGTGAGTAGGCGACGAAGGTAAATGACACGTCCAAAACTGATAATCATATTACGCGTTTCATGTAAAACATGACTACATGCTACGCTCATAGCGTTCTCGTGGCCATTTCACTTGTTTCACATATACCAAGATCGGTGTTACGTGACGAGAATGGACGAATAATGTGTATGATACGTCCAAATATAATCATCATTTGGATTTGATGCAAAACTTTACTAAATGCTACGCCGATAGCACGCTCGCGGCTTTTTCGCTAGCTCCGTATATACCGAAGTTGGTATCAGTTGACGTTAATAGATGACGAAGGTAAATAAAACGTCCAAACATGATAAATGACATGGAATTCATGTACGGCATAATTTACCTCCGTCTCCTAACGTTGTACTGCTTTCAAAGTGACCTATCACCACTCCTCATTCGTGCTTTGCATATCACTGATTCTCACTGTACGTGGGATGTGCCATTTTTTCAATTTTATGCAATTACTTTCCTTCGTATTCTGTATTTTGCATTAGTGCTATTGTTTTGGTAACGTATTACTAAAAACGCGTCGTAAGGCGTCTTATTCTTTGTTTGCAAGCGCTCGAAGGAGTCCTCTGTCGAATATCGATCCCGATCGAAATATAAGTGGAGTTGACAGGTTGAATAAATGAAACAAGACATACCAGTTTTTTTATGCCCAAAAACAAAAATAAAAAGAAATGAGTCGCATAGAGTGAAGAAACAACTGGTTGAACTGAAACCACTTGTCAGTGCAACGTTGAAGGTGCGCGTGTTTCATGCATGCTTTTTAAAGTTTCCAACATTTCTGTGACAACAGCTTCCTTTGATAAAGCCTGGTCATATATTTCTCATCGGTGAAGTCGACAGCATAGTTTGTGAACAGTGGCTTCGCGAACTTTCTGCACACAAGTTCGATTAATTTGAGCCTTTGGATTTGGTCACAATGGTCGTACAGCAGTACTGTCAGGCGAACAATTACATCCGCACTCTTCACGACGCACGTCTGTCGCTTAAGGAGAGCTGTGTGGTGCAGAATCATTCCGTCCAGAAATCTTTTCAGGGCATGCAGCACACGCATGAGCTCCGCAGTGGGGTAGCACAAGCCACCTCTGTCCTGGTGGGCAATCAAGCCGTCCGTAGCACTGGGGCTGCTCCCTTTTGCCTTCAAGACTAACAACACGCAGCGCTCGCAGTCAGTCATTTCAATCACGACGCGAGATTTGTATCCTGCGATGAGAGAAACTGCTGCTATATCTGGCATGGGCATAAGTGGCTCCGTCGAAGTGCAGACTTCCTGTAGTAGGTGCTGCTACAGTGCATGGTGAGTTTCTTTTGTTAGAAAGTTCATTGGCACGCTTGCCAACTTGAGCTCTTTAATGTATTCTAAAAAAACAAACAAGTTCCAGCCAATGAAGTCTGGAGTACTCAGAATCATCAAACAGCCTGGTATCCAGATGGTTCTGGTGAATATATTGCTGGAAGTTGCTGACGTCCATGAGAGTAAACCATCTGCTCACATTATAGACGAACTGAACAGTTGGACCGACGCTGGCAAACTTTGGGTCGCACGTGTGCCCGGCATGATCTTTCACGAAGACAAAGCCGCTGTCACGACTGGTGAAACTGGATGACAGGCTTGACTCCCATTTTTTATATTATACGGGTAGACGTGTTTCCTCGTGAGAAAACAGACCCGCTTGATGATCAAGCCCCGCTGCTCTTATAGAGTTCCTTTGTGAAGGTTGAAGAAATTTCGCCATTTCTTCCCAATTCTCGTGCGGAAATTGCGATCGGATGTTTTTGAGGATGTGACTTGATCGAACGCCAGAAGCCAACTGCGGCTTGGGTCCGCGGGATGAGGCACTCGGGTTTTCGGTTGCCCACCTGATAATATTTCCATTGCCGCGACGTTTATTTTGTGGTTGTCCGTCAAAACTCGAACTATCTCGAATCGATTTTCTTCTGTTTTCGTAATGACGTGCTTGGTCGTTTCCGCAAGTAGTTCGCCTGTGCATGATCTGGTAAAGATGTATATCCCAATGGAATTGGAAACCTAGCGTGAAGGCCACAGATCAAAAAGCACAAAAGTGAGTTCGCAAGCTCGCTTCTTTCAGAGTCTGCCAACACTTGGTTGGGAGCGCCTATGTTTATGTCTCTCAAGAAGGCGTCTCGTTGTTTGTGGCATTCAAGCCTTTGCTTTATTCTCGTTTCGTCTATGATGAGGATGCGAATTTTGGCTTGCCCCGTCTTGAGGCACTTAATTTCAGTGTTGAGCCTCTGCTTCATTAGCTCACTGAAGCCTACTTCTCCGGCAGTTGTTCCTATGTATCTTTGTAGCGTAGTTCTGTACGGGAGTGCGAGGAGCTTGATCCTGATATACTCGTATGACTTTGTTGAAAGGCTTCTCAGAAACACGCACTGTTGTATAGCGGTTTCACACCATTTTTAGTTTTTCACCTTATAGTTTAGGATTTGGTCCATTATCACTCTGGCTTTAGTGCAGCCCTGATCGCAGTCTCTGGCTACTTGAAGAAATTTGCTTACGTTGCACGCTTCCTTTAATCTATGCAGCTCTTTCTTGTAGGCATCTACTGTTGCCTGCAGCCTTTCATTTCGTTGCTTCCACGCCCTTTCTTTGTCGCGCCATTTTTTCCGCTCCAAGAAGGCTGTTGCGGAGCTTCTGCTGTCGGCGTGAACACCAAAGATCCTCAAGGCACGCGCACGAGCACCCTCTTCTGCTGGCTCCGCATCAGTTGGCTCAAGAAAGTTTGCGGAATGACAGTAGTGACTAGCTGCTGCTACAAAAGGGAAGTCTTGGATGTCGCTTGGAGCAAAACTTTCTGGTTGTTGCCGGCTACTGCGCTCAGTGGCTTCGTCAAGCGTGTTTGCACTATTCTGTCAAGTGCCCGAGAGGAGACACTGCAACAGAAGGCGTCGAAAGCTCTGTTGAAATTCCTACGCGACACCGACTTGAACAAGCGACTGTAACAGCAATGTCACACACCGCGAAAGACAAGACTGGACTATGACTGAGTGTGCGCGCATGTGCTGCCGAATATGCTGTTTCTATCTTCCCTCTCTGCTCTCTTTCATCTCCCCCATCCCTCTCCCATGCGCAGGGTAGCAAACCGGCTGCCTATAGGCGGGTTAACATCCTTGCCTTTCTTTCCCCTCTATTTTCCTTCCTTTCCTTCCTTTGCGCGAACTTCTGGTGGCGTTGTAGGGCGCGAATTGATTTCCAGACTTGGCAGACTTGCCCACGTGTCCGTCGAGGAATCCTGCTTTCTTTTCTGAGTGCTGCTGTAGCTTCTCACCTTTGGTGGCTTCTTTCTCATGTGGGATGGGTAATGCGAAAGACACTCGGCATCGCATCGGGCTTTAGCATGCGTCTTTTCGTATTTTGCCTAAAGTGAGTTTCCACAAGATGTAGGCTGCACACAGCCGAGTAATTCGAAGTGGAGTTCGGCACCCAGTTCTTCCGCTTGGTAACTCGTAGCCATCGTTCACGTAACTCAACGTGAGTTGAAATTTCATCAAAGGGCGCACCTGCTTCTTTCTTTCGCTGGCTAGAAGTGCAGAACATAATGCATCAGCAGCGCATGGTGACCGGCAAAGAAGCAGGATGACATCACCGCTAAAGCAAACAGACGGACCTACAACTGCCACTGCAATCAAACGACGGGTTAAACTTGTCTGCAAGGTGACTGAGACGCGAATTATCACTCCGGTAAGGGGCATATAGACAGCTTATTTCACGTTTATTATTTATTACGTGTAAACACTACTTCTTTTGATGTGATGGCAACAACTCCGAGCAAGTTTCGCGATTACTTTAAGCAGACGACAAAAAATCACGTCATTTTAAGCTGCTTGAAGATATTTATGGGGGCGAAGCTTTCGGAGGTGATTATTGTGATGAAAGTTGAGATAGTGCTGAGACTGATTGTGGTTGTAATACTTATATATTTTTTTATTCAAAGAGATAGAGCTGAGACCTATTGTGATATAGCGGTGATTCTTCTTTATAGCTGATATGAGTATCCGAGCTCCGGGTTACGTTGTGACTTCATAATCAGAGCTTCATTAGCTATTGTCTCTGGTGTAGAATTTTCTTGTTGGTATTGCCGCCTTGCATCCGCTTCAAGTTGTCTCAACTGCGCGTCAGCTTGGTGTTTTCCCCGCTTAGCCTTTATTCCTTAGCCCCAGCCGGTGGTGTAGATCTTTGTTGTCGCCATCACCGCTTTGCATCCGAATTCCTTCTCTTTTGTTTCCGCGGTAGCTTCCCGTCGACGGCGACGCTGATACTGAGCACATAGCGCTTTACTGCGTTCGGCTTCGTCCATATGAGAGAAGAGAATGTGTGGTATAGAACGTGGTTATATATATATATATATATATATATATATATATATATATATATATATATATATATATATATATATATATATATATATATATATATATGTAGCGTTGACAGCAGCGCCATCACATCTACAATTAACCACAGTGCCCTATGCTGCTTATAAGTTGAAGGTTACATGTAAAACGGTTACCACCAACGCCCTCTGTTGCTTATAAGTTGAAGTTTACATGAAAAATGGTTCAGAAATGTCAGACAGATGAAGACGTGTTTTGGACAGACGGGAGACGGCGGACATCGTGAGGTCTTAAGGAGCTTCGCCCCTAAAAGCGCAGAAAACAGGCGCGCGAGCTGCGGAGAGCGTCGTCGTCTGCCATAAGGTAATAGCGCAGAGTCGCCAAGCGGCAGATTCGAGTCAGTAAAGGGAGGGGGCACGGGGGGCGCTCATGTGGCAGACACAAATATATATATATATATATATATATATATATATATATATATATATATATATATATATATATATATATATATATATATATAAGAGGCGCTGGAGTTACATTACCTGATGCCGATGCGTTACCCAGACAACAGTGCATCTCCTTCTTTTCGTGACGGAGGGACGCTGGACGCGCTGAAAGGCGTATGCGTCAAAGCAACGCAGCGCGGCGCGCGCCTGCGAGTATATGGCAGGACCGGTGCCGAGCGTGTCGACGACACGACGAAATGAACGCCGGCGAGCACGCGCGCCACATCATGTTGAAATGTAGTGGCGCCGTGACTGTGACATGTAGTCATGTTCTCACATGACACGCATCTCATAATTATTATGTTTGCACTAGTCATATATTCTCATCATTCATTGACGTCACGTAATACCAAATTTGGCATATGTGAAGCTAGCGAAATGGCCGCGAGCACATCATGAGTGTAGCATGTAGTTATGTTGTTACATATGACACGCTTCTCATGTTTAGCATCTTTGCACCAGTCACAGACCTTCGTCATCAATTACCCCGCCGCGGTGTTCTAGTGGCTAAGGTACTCGGCTGCTGACCCGCAGGTCGCGGGATCGAATTCCGGCTGTGGCGGCTGCATTTCCGATGGAGGTGGAAATGTAGTAGTGCCATGTGCTCTGACTTGGGTGCACGTTAAAGAACCCCAGGTGGTCAAAATTTCTGGAGTCCTCCATTACGGCGTCTCTCATAATCATATGGTGGTTTTGGGACGTTAAACACCACATATCAATCAATCAATTCGTCATCAATTCACGTCCCGTAATACCAACTTTGGTATAAATGAAGCTAGCGAAACTGCCGCCAGCGCATCATGAGCGTAGCATGTAGTTATGTTATACGACACGGATTTCATGATCATCATATTTGCACCAGTCACATACCTTCGTACCCATTCACGTACTGTAATACCAAATTTGGTATAGGTGACGCTAGCGAAACGGCGGCGAGCGCATCATGAGCGTGGCATGTAGTCATGTTGTTACACGACACGCATGTCATGGTTTTTATGTTAGGGTTTGTCGCTTGTGTTCGCTATGCCATCATGTCATATACCAGTTTGCAACATTTCATGTGAACGAAACCACCGCAAGAGCTGTAAGACCATGAAATGTAGATCATGACACTCATGACATACATAATACATCTCATGATTTTCATGTTATAACTAGTAAAATATGTTTTTCTTACAGTCTTAGTATGCCATACCAAGTTTGGTATCGACACTATTATCGAAATGGCCAGGAGAGCTAAGTGTCGTAGGCGGCTAGATAGATAAATACGCTAAAAGTCAGGGAACTTCGCTAAGAAATGCTTGGCATTTAAAACAGTAAAAAAGGGAAAGGAGCCCTCCAAATCAGACTGCGTCTATGCATAAGGCATCGAATGGATGCTGCTGTGTCGTGATGGCGGCTCCGTCGTCCTCATTTTCTGGTTGGATGATGGGTTTTGTGTTAAACTGGTGCAGGCTGACATGACCCCATTGATAAGTGCTGCGACAATTATCACGCGGCCCACATCTGCAGTAAAACAAAACAAACAAGAAGTCACAGCTTTGAAGGCAAGACAAAGCAATGAACGCGATAGCAACAAATTGAAAGGTCACGCGCAGAATGGAAAGCAGATCGAAACTTGCCCCGCGTTCCTCACGCACGAATGACGCACAAAACGTACTCACAGGCACGGATGCACGCGGATAAGCGTTTCATTTCTTACTTTGCTGTGTCTGAAAAGCGGTCGCTTTTCGCAAACGGAGTCTGCAATGATTGCAGTGACCATTGTACACCCGGTAACTACAGCAGAATCGTTCCAGGTAAAGCCCAAGACCAGCCAAGGCGTACGACCTTCCCCTCCTCACCACCGTGGAATAAGGGTGCATGAAGGAGCGTCGCTATGAAGCCGTCACTCCCCTTCTCTGGTTAGTTAGTGGTTCGTAAGGAAAAGGAAAAATGCCCCTAATTTCTGTCTGCCTACAGGCGACACGGCGCAGTGCCCTTCTCTGAGCCGGGCAAACTACGCGCAGGAGATTGGAGTGGGCACCACCGCGCGATGTGACGCGAGCTCATTGCGCTATCTTGCTGGTAATGCTGAAAACACAATCCCCTCCCCCCGAGATGCTCGTGAGCAGCGGTAAGTGGTAGATATAACTAGCTTGCCGTTTGAAGGGTGAACGCTGTCCTCCGGGGAGGCTCAGTGGTTACCACCTCACTTTCACGACGCAAAGGTCCCACGTTTGATTCCGCGCGCCAGAGTGTTTTTTTCTGGAATTTTTTTTCTTGCGTGTACATATATATAGATACATTTACATACACGGTGCTTGACATCGACGCCGGCGCCAGCGATGGCAAAATGCAGCCTAGAGTGTCCATATAATTGCTATTGCATTAAAAAGATTGCCCGCAGCTTCCCTCGGGGGAACACTGAGGAGGATGCGGAGCATATAATTGGTTAACGGGGTGTTAAAGTGCGACTTACTTGGGTCGATGGCTAAATTGGTTAACGTGGTTGTGAAATGGGGTGTTAAATTGCGACTTACTTGGGTCGATGGCTAAGTTGGTTAACGTGGTTGTAGGAGGGGGTGTTAAATGAGTGAACACGTACACACGTATGCGAAAGGGCGGCGCTGGTCGAAGGGACGTCGATCATTGTGTTTGTGGATTCGTTGGAATTCATTTCACCGCGACCTTGGACGTCGACGCACCGTACAAACCAACCGACGAGCGGCAACTGAGCGAGCGAGCGCCGACCTTGAGTATATATACAGCGCGACGGCGCATGCACTGTCAGCTGTTGAATGTTCTCGAAGCGCGACGGCGCATGCGCGTCCCCTGGAGAATCAGGAGAATTGTAGAATGTTCTCGAAGGGGAGAAGCGCGCGCGGCACAAATGGTGGGTGACGGTGCATGCGCGCGTCAGCTGTCGAATGTTCGAGAAGGGGAAGCGCAACGGCGCATGCGCGCGCGTCAGCTGCCGATGTTCTCGAAGCGCGACGGCGCATGCGCGCTACATTATACAGCTAGCGAATGTTCGTGAAGAGGAGAAGCGCACGCGGTGTGTAGAGGAGGAAGGGTGCACAGTTGGTGGAGGAGTGAAGCGCGCGCGGTGTGTAGAGGAGGAAGGGATGCACAGATGGTGGAAGAAGGAGGAGGAAGCTTGCGGACGGCGCCGCACTACAAGCCTCGAGTATTAGATGCTCCGCATCTAAAAAAAGATGAAGTTGTAGCTGCGTCAATTTTTGTGGCATCGTACGTACGCCCTGTCCGCGGTATGTATGCACGGGGACGTTCATCAAGCAAACCATCGCGGCAGCATAGCACGTGTGGTGCGTGCTGCTATGCTTGAGGGAGCCGGATAGATTCCTGACAACGGCGGCTGCACTAAGATGGGGATGAAATGGAAAGAACACCCGTGAACGAAGACGCATGTGCGCATTTCAGAACCACAAGTGGTCAAATTTAATCCTTATACCCCATATTGCTGCGTGCCTCAAAATGACATCTTGTTTGACACATGAAAGCCTAGCAATTATCGATGTTGAACATTATTTTAAGTCGACACCGGTAAGCACAGAAAATTGGCAGATCCCACGTAATGTGGGAATCGATTATATGCGAAGCACTAGAGAGAAAGGTTCATATGCCACTTTAATATCAGCACAATGTTACGAGGTTGAGGTAAATGATGCCGTACATGACTTCAGTGTCGTGATTATCATGTTTAGATGTGTCGTTTACCTTCGTCATCTATTCACGTTACGTGATATCAAATTTAGTAAATGTGGAGCTAGCAAAACGGCCGCGAGCACCCTATGAGCGTGGTATGTTGTCATGTTCTTAGATGACACGAGTGTCAGGATTATCATGTTTGCATCAGTCATATATTTCATCATTTATTGACGTCACTTAGCACCAAATTTGGTATATCTGGAGCTAGCAGAACGGCCGAGAGCACATCATGAAGGGCCCTGTATACTCTGATGTAGCGTTGACGTGCGCGCATGCTAGGCATAGCGACGCCACGTTAGAAAGCGTGAGCACTCTTTAAACTGACTCCCGGCGTGACCAGCGTCTGTTGGCGCGGCCCGACGGCAACCGGCGCCAAATGCGACATCCTGCATCTCGCGTCGGTGCGTGACCCAGACAATCTTGCGCCTCCCTCTTTTCCTGAGGGAGAAACGCCGGACACGCTTAAGCGTGCATGTGTCAAAGCAACGCTGCGCGGCGCGCGCCTGCGAGTATATGGCAGGACTGGCGCGTGGCGTGGCAACGTCGGCGTGACGCCACGAAATGAACGCTGGCGGGCACGTGCACCATGTCACGTAGAAATGTATTGGCGCCTTCCTTGTGGCATGTAGTCATGTTCTCAGATGACACGAATTTTATGATAATCATGTTTTCACGTTTTACTTACCTTTATCATCTATTGACATAACGTAATACCGAATTCGGCATATGTGAAGGTAGCGAAGCAGCCGCGAGCGCATCATGAGGGTGGCATGTAGTCATGTTAAATGACTAGCATGTCATGATTATCATGTTTGGATGTGTCATTTACCTATGTCGTCTGTTCGCATCATGTTGTACGGAGTTTGGTACATGTGAAGCTAGCGAAACGGCCACGAGCGCATCATGAGCATGACATGTGGTCATGTTCTTACATGACACGCATCTTATGATTATCATGTTTGCAGTAGTCACATACTTTCGTCACCCATTCACGTACGGTAATAAGAACTTTGGTATATGTAACCCTAGCGAAATGGCGGCGAGCACATCATGAGCGTGGCATGTAGCCATGTTCTTACATGACACGCATCTTATGATTATCATGTTTGCAGTAGTCACATACATTCGTCATCCATTCTTGTACCGTAAAACAAAATTTGTTATGTGTAACCCTAACGAAATTGCCGCGAGCGCATCATGAGCGTGACATGTAGTAATGTTCTTACATGAAACGCATCTTATGATTATTATGTTTGCAGTAGTCACATACTTTCGTCATCCATTCACGTACCGTAATACGAAATTTGGTATATGTAACCCTAGCGAAACGGCCGCGAGTGCATGATGAGCGTGACATGTAGTCATGTTCTTACATTGCACGCATCTTATGATTATCATGTTTGCAGTAGGTACATACTTTCGTCATCCGTTCACGTACCGTAATACAAAAATTTCGTATACGTAACCCTAGCTAAACGGCCGCGAGCGCATCATGAGCGTGGCATGTAGTCATGTTGTTACATGACACGCATCTTATGATTATCATGTTTGCAGTAGCCACATACCTTCGTCATTCATTCACGTACTGTAATACCAAATTTGGTATATGTGACGCTAGCGAAACGGCCGCGAGTGCATCATGAGCGTTACTTGTAGTCATGTTCTTACATGACACGCATCTTATGACTATTATGTTTGCAGTAGTCACATACCTTTGTCATTCATACCATAATACAAAATTTGGTATATGTAGCCCTAGCGAAACGGCCGCGAGCGCATCATGAGCGTGGCATGTAGTCATGATCTTACATGATACGCGTCTTATGATTATCATGTTTGCAGTAGTCACATACCTTCGTCATTCATTCACGTACCGTAATACAAAATTTGGTATATGTGACGCTAGCGAAACGGCCGCGAGCGCATCATGAGCGTGGCATGTAGCCAGGTCTTACATGACACGCATCTTATGATTATCACGTTTGCAGTAGTCGCATACTTTCGTTATCCGTTCACGTAGGAGGACGCTGCTGGGATGCCGATGAGTGCAGACGCGTGCACATCGAGCTCCGTATGTTCTTGTCTTTTCTGTATGGTTCAACCCTTTGAACCGTCCAGAAATTGCCACAGGCGTGTAGGGGAGGTGCTCCGGTATCGGTGGACTCCAGTTTCACTGAAATCGGACCATTTTTCTTGTTTTTACGGCCACTTCTTCGTTCGCCCATGTGGAGCCTTCGCTACCTCTAGCGTCTAGTAGAGGAGCGGCGGCGACGACGCCGGGAGACGCTCGCCCGAAAACGACAACCACGGCGTTGCCGCGGTTGCTGACGGCTATGGACTCGACTGGGGAGTCGCAAACAGCGTCCGTACGACAATCCGAACCAGGTTTGGGTGAAGAAGTCATGGACTTTGCCGCGCAAAACCGGGATGAAGCAGCACTGCCTGGGAACTGCAACGCGGCGTCCACGCACGCCGACGCAGATTTTTCCGCCCCAACGGAGACCGACCGCACAGAGGAGGGATGGCAAATATCCCAATCGCTCAGAGCGAAGAAGAAACAGGCGAAGGAGCGGAAATTTCAACAAGGAGGGGACTTCTCCGCAGGCAGCAGACCTACGACGGACAACCAGCCAAAGCGCCGGGGTCGACCTACAAGACGGAGGCCCCCAGCACTACCCAAGGACGATCTGAAAGTAGTCTTCCGACCTCACCAGGGACTGCCTCTGAAGAATGTGACCACCCAAGCGATCTCTGACGCTATAGTGGAGGCTTGCCAAGGAAAAGTCAGGTGGGATCAGTTTATTCTCCGCATCCGACCGGGGTCCAACATTGCGCTAGCGTCGACTCCAGACACGACCGTCGCGATGGCGATGAGAGGCGTCACGTCTTTGAATATCAACGGAAGACCACACCCGGTCAACGTCTACGTTACGGCAGGTGAAGGAACCAAAAAATGTGTTATTCACGGTATAGAGCCGCACACCCCGTCTGAGACCATCAAAGCGAGCATCCGTTTTCGCACCCAGAGCGTGACGCTGGTCGACGCTCGGATGTTGGGAGACTCTCAGAGTGCCGTCTTAACTTTCTTCGGGGACATTCTACCAAGATATGTTTACTACAGAGGAGGTGAGAAGGAGTGTATTCCTTTTCGTACCACCGTCCAATTCTGCCGAGCGTGTGGGGAGGTTGGCCACCGCACCGACGTGTGTCCGCAGCCAGACTCACCCGTGTTCCATACCTGTGGAATGCGCAACCCCGAAGTAAACCATAATTGCACTCCGACATGCGCAATTTGCACGGGAAACCATATCACTGGAGACCGCAGTTGTCTGAAACGCCTCAAGTCTATTCGCAAGCAAGCAGCGAAACCACCCAAAAAACCACACAAGCCAGCCCCTCGCTGGTTTCAGTCGGAGGAAGAGGAATCAGAATGGGAGTACGGACGAGGCGGGACCCGAAAGAGCCGTTCCAGAACCCGCACGCCGTCGAAAAACCGTGCCGTGGAGACAGGACAACCAGGACAGCGGCATCCAAAGTCGACTTCGACGCCGAGAGCAATCTCCCAGGACAATCCGAACGCGCAAGCCCTTCCAAGAAGCAAGCCACCGGGGGCGTGTCCTGCACATAGCAACCCACAGGCGGACGCGGTAAGCTATGCGCAAGCCGTATCTCCCACTACCAAACATAAACCCGTTACACCAACGATCACAGAACACCCAGAATACAAGCGGGTAGTAGCTGAAAACAGACAACTTAGAACAGAACTACAGGAGGTTAAGTCTCGAATGGCGCGCCTGGAGCCACTACTAAACCAGTCGAGCAACACAAAGCCCGGCGAGCACACCTGTTGTCTCGCAGCCCGTTGCGCAGCCCGTGGAAACGCAACCACCACAAACACCGCCGATAGCGTTCCTAGTTCAACAAATTCAACTTGTTTTTGCCAAACTAGGCCAGATGGAACGCACCATAAGCGACTTGAGTCAGGCGCAGAATCCTCGCAAGAGATCTTGTCAGAGCCCGGGTGCCCCCACCAGACAACCTAAAGAAAGTGGAATAACAGATGCCGAGAATACCAATCATGGCTAGACACCGTAACAATAAAAAGACCGAGCAAACGGAAATATGGCAGTGGAACTGCTGCTCATTGAGAACAAAACTTGAAAATTTCAAACAATTTATTGGAGCATCTCCAATCCCTCCTGATATAATCTGCCTTCAGGAAGTAGGCAAATTTCAGATAAATCTGAGAGGGTACATAAGACATATTAACCCAAAGTACCCACAAGCGGTGACATTTACCAAAAAGATATAGCATTGAGTGTCAGCTACGTGAGCAATGAGGCAGTGCAACACCAGATAATAACAGTGTGGCCCAAAAACCGTGGAGGACCAAAAACAGTGGGGGTCAATATATATAGCCCACCTAAGGAGAGACGAGCCGACTTTGAGAACATTATAGCACATGTGATGGGTTTATTGAAAGAGAAAGACAGGTTAGTTATCATGGGGGATTTTAATGCGCCACACAGAAATTGGGGATATAAGGAGGACAGCCCTAAGGGCAAACTCCTTGTAGACCTTGTTGAACGGTATGATCTCTGCCAACTTACACAACCAGACCTACCGACACGGGTCGGGAATAGCTTAACAAAAGACACGTCACCGGACTTAACGTTTACAAATTCTGAAGGAAACGTCTCATGGGCGCACCTCGGAGAAAACTTGGGAAGCGACCAGTACATTCTCGGAATAACTATTAATGCCGCCACGACAAGAAGAATGGGGAAAGCGACAATATCTGATTGGAACAAATTTAGGGAGAACGTAGGAGACCAAGGGGAAATAATAGATCTAGGTAACTGGGTGACACAGATAAAGGAGGCACACAGGAAAGTGACAAAGGAAATAGAAACGAGCGTGGAAATCCCAGCAGTCGACAAGCACCTGCTACATTTGTGGGACGCGCGGAGAAGCCTCACAAAGCGATGGCGGAAGCAAAAGCTTAATCGCAAATTGAAGATAAGGATAGCTCAGTTGTCACAGAAAGCCAATGACTACGCACGTCAACTAAATAACAGTAACTGGAGGCAATTTAGTAACTCACTTAGAGGGACGTTAGGAACCAAAAAGACCTGGCACATCCTGAGGAGTATGATCGATCCAGTGGCAACAAAAACAATGACGAACAGGGCTTTAAGAATTCTGGAGAATGAATTTAAAGGTAACGATGACGCACTTATCTACGAAGTCAAGAAATTATATGTCGGACAAGACGCATGTGAAGTGGTACATGGCAAATATGCAGGAAAAGAACAACCAGAGTTAGACGCTCCCATAACATTTGAAGAGGTTTATGCGGCAGCCCAGTCTTTCAAAAAGAATACCGCCCCAGGACGAGACAAAATAACAAACTCTATGCTTAGAAATTTGAGTGATGCGGCCCTTCGACGAATCACGGATTTCTTTAATGAAAAGGTATGGGTAGATGGAGGAAACCTTCCAGTAGAATGGAAGGACTCAAACATCATGTTACTACCAAAACCAGGGAAACCAAGAGATATTAAGAACCTCCGACCAATCTCCCTTACCTCATGCTTGGGTAAGCTTTTTGAAAAAACAATTTTGACTAGATTGGCAGACTATGTAGAGAGAGAGGGTCTGCTACCGGTGAATATGTTCGGTTTCCGACCACATGTATCGGCCCAGGATGTTTTCCTGCTGTTGCAAAATGACGTCATGAACCCAAACAGAGGTTCAAGCGACGAATTCGTACTAGCACTAGATATCAAGAAAGCATTCGATACAATATCACACAAGGTGATAATGGAAGGCCTCGAATCGATTAACTGCGGCCAACGAATATATGAGTATGTCCGGTCATTTCTGACAAGCAGGAAAGCTACCATTTCTTTAGGCTCGGTTAGATCTGAAACCTTCGACTACCCAAATAGGGGCACCCCCCAGGGAGCCATGCTATCCCCGATATTATTTAATATCGGCCTGAGAAAGCTCGCATGTGAGCTGGAAAATATAAAAGGTCTAGGAGCAGCTCTTTACGCAGACGATGTCACCTTATGGACAAAGGGTGGCTCTTATGCGGACAAAGAAAACGCCCTCCAGGAGGCAGTAGATAAAATACAAGCTTTTGTGACAGCTGCAGGAATGCAATGCTCGCCGAAAAAAACTGAAATGGTTAGAATTAGGGCAAGATACGCAAAGAAAAAGGACTTAATACCGGTAGCAGTACTGCTGGTTGGGAGACAAATCAGGGAGGCAGATGTAATACGCGTGCTTGGCATGTGGATACAAGGAAATTCGGGAACGTCACACACACTACAAAGGCTACGGGGAACCACGGCGAATGTGGCCCGGATGATCAGGCGGATAGCAAATAGCGAAATGGGACTAGAGGAGAAAGAAACCATTGCACTCGTTCATGCATTTGTGATCAGCCGAGTTACGTACGCGCTGCCGTACCAGACAATGACAAACCAGGAGACAAAGCAAATAAACACAATCATAAGGAAAGCATTCAAAGCAGCATTGGGGATTCCGGAAAATGCCAAAACTGAGAGGGTAGAGAAATTGGGCATATACAATACCTTTGAGGAGTATGCGAATGCGGTGCTTTTATCTCAAAAGGAAAGGCTCAATTCAAGCTATCATGGGAGAAGAATTCTGGAAAAGATGGGATATACATTGCGACCGCTATATTGTGACGAGGAAACGGTGCTAATAGATGCGGAAAAACGCACACATTTAACTGTGGCGCCTATTCCCAGAAATATGCATCCGACGTATCACGCAGGAAGGAGGAAAGCGAGAGCAGACTCCTTACGCAAAGCATTTCAGAATAGCTCAGAAGCCGTCTTTACAGACGTAAGTAAAGCGAGCAGAGGGTCACATGTAGTGGCAATTGTAGCACAAAATCACACCACAATGGCGTCGGTTAAAACTTGTTTCACACGAGTGGCAGAGGCGGTAGCAATAGCCATAGCCATATCCAACGCAGAAATCAGGGGAGAATCAGTGGTTGTGCTCTCCGATTCACAGGCGACATGCCGAATGTTTCTCCGAGGAACGCTACCTAAAATAGCGTATAAATTTTTAAATAAACCCATAGCAGGAGACCATCACATTATATGGTGTCCTGCTCACGAAGGTTTGGAGGGGAACGTCATGGCAGACCGTATAGCTCGAGGCATCACCAACCGAGCGACGGCAGGCCACGACGTTGAACCTCTTTCCAATTCGCGTGACATCCTCCTCCAACAAAGGAAGCAACGAAAGGAATATGGGCTTCCACATAAGGACTTGGATAGCCAGCAAAGCAGGGATTGGAGACGCATACAAACCAATAGCTTTCCCAATTTGTACCATCTAAGTAGAATATATCCGCAAGATATAAAGACACCTGTCCGTGGTGTTCACAAGTACCAACACTCAGCCACATAACATGGGAGTGCACCCAGAGGCCCACACACATCGACAGCCCACACATCAAGAAGCAATCACACATGTTTCACAGGCAGTGGGAGGCATGGCTTGCGGACGAGGACAAGCAGAGCCAAATAGCTTTGCTTGACCAGGTCCAGCGAGCCGCTCGTGCCAGCGGAGCCCTGGACTGAGGGCCCGACCAAACTGCCTGCATTTAAATTTTTTTTTCTGAATAAAGTTTCTTCCTCCTCCTCCTCCTCCTCCTCCGTTCACGTACCGTAATACAAAATTTGGTATGTGGCACTAGCGAAACGACCGCGAGCGCATCATGAGCGTGACATGTAGTCATGTTCTTACATGACACGCATCTTATGATTATCATGTTTGCAGTAGTCACATAATTTCGTCATGCATTCACGTACCGTAATACAAAATTTCGTATATGTAACCCTAGCAAAACGGCCGCGAGCACATCATGAGCGTGACATGCAGTCATGTTCTTACATTACACGCATCTTATGATTATCATGTTTGCAGTAGTGACATACTTTCGTCATCCGTTCACGTACCGTATTACAAAACTTGGTATATGTAACCCTAGCTAAACGGCCGCGAGCGCATCATGAGCGTGACGTGTAGTCATGTTCTTAGATGACACGCATTTTATGATTATATTGTTTGCAGTAGTCACATACTTTCGTCATGCATTCACGTACCGTAATACAAAATTTCGTATATGTAACCATAGCGAAACGGCCGTGAGCACATCATGAGCGTGGCATGTAGTCATTATGTTACATGACACGCATCTTATGATTATTATGTTTGCAGTAGTCACATACCTTCGTCATTCATTCACGTACCGTAATACTAAATTTGGTATATGTGACGCTAGCAAAACGGCCACGAGTGCATCATGAGCGTGACATGTAGTCATGTTCGTACATGACACACATCTTATGACTATTATGCACATCGTGAGCGTGGCATGTAGTCATGTTGTTGCATGACACGCATCTTATGATTATCATGTTTGCAGTAGTCACATGCCTTCGTCATTCATTAACATACTGTAATACAGAATTTGGTATATGTAACCCTAGCAAAACGGCCGCGAGCGCATCATGAGCGTGAAATGTAGTCATGTTCTTACATTACACGCATCTTATGATTATCATGTTTGCAGTAGTCACATACCTTTGTCATTCATTCCCGTAGCGTAATACTAAATTTGGTATATGTGAGGCTAGCGAAACGGCCACGAGTGCATCATGAGCGTAACATGTAGTCATGTTCTTACATGACACACATCTTATGACTATTATGCAGATCATGAGCATGGCATGTAGTCATGTTGTTACATGACACGCATCTTATGATTATCATGTTTGTAGTAGTCACATACCTTTGTCATTCATTCACGTACTGTAATACCAAATTTGGTATATGTGACGCTAGCGAAACGGCCGCGAGTGCATCATGAGCGTTACATGTAGTCATGTTCTTACATGACACGCATCTTATGACTATTATGTTTGCAGTAGTCACATACATTTCTCATGCATTCACGTACCGTAATACAAAATTCGGTACATGTGACGCTAGCGGAACGGCCGCGAGCGCATCATTGGCGTGACATGTAGTCATGTTTTTACATGACACGCATCTTATGATTATCATGTTTGCAGTAGTCACATACTTTCGTCATTCATTCACGTACTGTAATACAAAGTTTGGTACATGTGACGCTAGCGAAATGGCAGCGAGCGCATCATGAGCGTGACATGTAGTCATGTTTTTACATGACACGCATCCTATGATTATCATGTTTGCAGTAGTCACATAATTTCTTCATCCATTCACGTACCGTAGTACGAAATTTGGTATATGTGACCCTAGCGCAATGGCCGCGAGCATATCATGAGCGCGGCATGTAGTCATGTTTTTACATGACACGCATGTCATGATTATCATGTTTGCAGTAGTCACATACCTTCGTCATTCATTCACGTACCGTAATACCAAATTTGGTATATGTGATGCTAGCGAAACGGCCACGAGCATATCATGAGCGCGGCATGTAGTCATGTTTTTACATGACACGCATCTCATGGTTTCATGTTCGGTTTTGGCGCTTGTGTTCGCCATGCAATCATGTCATACCATACCAGTTTTGCAACATGCCATGCGAATGAAACCACTGCAAGAGCTGGAGGCCCACGAAATGTAAATCATCAACATTCATGACATACATGTCATGATTTTCATATTATGACTAGTTAGATATGTTCTTGATACAGTCATGTTATGCCATACGAAGTTTGGTATCGATATCATTAACGAAACGACCATTAGTGGTAAAAGTCATAGGCGGCTAGATAGATAGATAGATAGATAGATAGATAGATAGATAGATAGATAGATAGATATATAGATAGATACGCTCAAACTCGCCGAAGTTAGCTAAGAAATGAAAACTGCAACTGTGCGTTAGGTGAACTAAACGACGAATAAAAATAAGACTTCTCATACTTCTCCAGCAAGTCACAAATTTCGATGTTACTATAACCACGGCGTCCACTGAAAAAGAAGCTTAGCGCATTGGTTGACATTAGAACGCTAAGCTTCGAGTATTGTCCGCTGCTCTTTCGTAAAAAAACTCTGTATTTAGAAGAAAAAACAGAAGCGTATCAGCATCGCGTACTTCATTTCAAGAGTATCTGTATAACAGCTCAGAGGCACACAAATTTTGTTGCTAGGCAGCGTCCCTTTATACGTAACTATTTAGAAATATGTAAGGCGAATCGTAATAAACACCATGGAAGAAATATAGAGGCGATCAATTGCTACCATAGTGCTTCATGAAATCACTATCGAATAAATATTGCCGACACACGTTGTTCAGCCTAGAAACCAGCCAACACTACTAGACAGAAGAACAAGAGCAGGACACACTCACTTGACCGCTTGAATGCAACGCCACCTCCTCTCTTATTGGTAAGATTAAGCAAAAATGCTGCAGACGGATACGTCCTCCATCATTTCTACAAATTGTTGCTTTGGAACACGAAGCAATACCGCCAACGCCCGTTGGTTTTGTTACGGCGATGTGCGCCAACACCGCCTCTACCAGCCGCCACTCTCTTCTGGAGAAGCGGTGGAGGAGGGCGAGCTTTGACCGCCAGGGCTGCCGTGGAAACTCCAGCGCTGGCCGGTTGTTAGTTCGTCTGTAGTGCGAGTGGTATATGCTAATTGTTGCTGTGTCGTGTAAAATTGTAACATGTGTATGGATGTCTGTTCTGTACATGTGACATAAGCTTCAAACAATTCCACCATGTTCACAATTCGATTGCACAAAGGGCTCGACAATTAGCTCGCTTCTCGCTCTCTCTTTCTTTTTTACGTAACTCCCAGTGGAAAGACAGAATGTTCTCCGGGAGGGAAGGGAGCTGATGCACTCTGTCTAGCCAGACTATGACCTCCTCTATAAACTTACTGAACTGCTCATGTCGCCGCTACTTGTGTCACCAGATTTTAGTTTTTGTAGTTATCTAAGGAAGGAAGGAAATTTGGAGGAAAAGAACTGGCAGGGACGTTAACCAGCCTATAGGCAGCTGGTTTGCTACCCTGCGCATGAGAGCGGGATGGGGAGATGAAAGATAGAGACGAAAGAGGGAAGAGATATAAACAAAGCTACAATAGGCAGTACACTCGCGAACACTTACTCATAGTCTAGTCTTGTCTTTCGTGGTGTTGGAGATTGCTGTTACAGCCGCTTGTTCAAGTCCATGTCGCGTAGAAATTTCAACAGTGCTTTTGTCGCCTTCTGTTGCAATGTCTTCTCTCGGGCACTTGAAAGAATAGTGTCCACAGACATTTGGCTGTTGTCGATGTGTGCAAGGACGGATGCCAGTGACTGTCTCTGGATGTCATACAACGGACAGTCGCACATGATGTGGTGTAACGTCTCTTCGCAACGACAGGCATCGCAGAGAGCGTTGTCGGCCATTCCTGTGACAAATGAATAAAATTTTGTAAATCACACCTCTAGCCATAAGCGATGAAGAAGGGTGGCTTCTCCTCGGTCGAGACCAGTGGGCATGCGGAGAGCCATCAAAGAGGACAGGTGGTGTTGACGATTTGTCTCGTTGCTTGGTGGGCACCATAGTGAAAACGTGATTTCACGCGCAAGTCGTCGAAGATTACTGGCAGCATCGGTCCGTGAGAGTGGTATGGCTTCTTCCCATGTTCCTTCAAGAGATACCCGCGCGGCATTATTGGCATGTTCGTTCTCTACGACGCCGCAGTGACTTGGCAGCCGCTGAAACGTGACATGATGCCATTTCTCGTGTGAAGTGTGGAGAAGGCATAGAATTAAAAAAAACAAGCTGTTCGTGCGGCCCGCGACGCAGTGCTGAAAGCATAGATTGTAGGGCAGGCCTTGAGTCACTCAAAATTGACCTTTGTTGCGTGGTTCCTGATTGACCACACAAAGTGCAGTGCGCAAAGCTGCAAGTTCCACTGCTGTAGAGGCCGCGGAGTGGTCAGTCCTAAAGCTGATGGTAACACCTCTTGCGTGGACAACCTTTGTCCCTGAAGAACACTGGCGGTTTGTGGACCTTTCGGTATATATATGTACCCTGTCTGAATCTGAATATTTCTCGTGCAAAAGAAGAAGAGACCGTTGTTTCATACTTCGAAAAAGGTTACTAGTTATTCCATTTTTGAAAATAGGCATTACATTGACGGCGACATTTGCGCTAAGCTTTGGCGCCTCAGTTTTGGGACATTGCCACAGGGATGCTTTCAACGCCATTTGCAATTATATTCAGGCAACCAAGCGTATACCTTTGTGATCTTTAATCGAATAATTATTATTTATTACTCCCCATGGCAAAGTGAAGTAAACGCAGCTGAGTGGTAATCACAGTGCCTGAAAAATCAAAGTTGCTCAACTTGACATTTCTATTTTTTTCTCGTTTGCACTCTTTATATGTGGTTTTCCCTACATTAGTCATAATATAATACAAATTCATTACACACAGTTAAATGATCACAAAAAAACTGCATTACACTTTCTTGGCCAATTCCCCCTGAGTGGGTATGAGCCATCAGCCCAAGAAAACAAACAAACAAACAAGCACGGGTGATGAAAGCTCAGATTTCCTCCAGATCTCTGGTACACTAAGATGCACTGTGGGTCGAATAAGACACCAAGGGGGTATTGATCGTTTAGATGCAGGAGTGAAGCCAGAGGTAAGTTTCTCGTTGTACCTCACAATAATTTAGTGAACTATGCTTGGAACCTCTCTGAAGGCAACAGTGCAAGGTGACGACAGGAAGCACGTGCAAAGTGTCTGATGTGCGTTCTAAGGACTTCTACAGCAATGTGAGTTTGTATTGGATAGTAACCAGCATTTGCAATTGTTGCCTCTGTTGACGTACATCTGGGCAGACCAAGGCACACTCTCAGTGCTTGGGCTTGTACTGCGTGTAGAACACGATCATTGGTTTTGGAGGTATTTCTCAGCACGCGCAAGCTATATCTCAGAAAGCCGATAAATAGGGCTCTGTAGAGTTCCATCAATGTGTCTACTGACATCCCCCACGTCTTTCCTGCCTGGAATATGAACGATTGGGAAATAGTGGTCAGGCGCTTCTTCATATAGGCCACATGCGGACTCCAATAGTGTTCTCTATCAATAATGATGGCCAGAAACCGGTGGGATTCTGGTGTAAGAAATGGGTCGCCCACAGATTGAGATCACATAAGGGGTCATTGCTTTGCGAGTGAAGGCCGCCAGCGCGCATATTTTGGTGATATGCTGAGACCTTGTTTTGAAGAAGTAGTTGGCAATCATAGTTGCTGCTCTTTGATAGCGGGAACGTATCTGAAGACGTGTGACTGCTGAAGTCCAGACACAGATGTCGCTGTCAAAGTGCTCGGAGAGTCTCCAACTCTATGGCAAAGTAGTTTCGTTCGCAAGATATCATCACCGTTCCAGTGGCGTTTCGCGTTCTGCTCTTAATTGTTTGCTCTAACTCAGATCGTAGGCCACCGCTGCAAGCATCTTCCATTTCAGATTTGAAGTTGGTTCATTGGACTGATCGAATGGTCGTCCGTGGACCACAACTAGACAAGCCTTTATTATTAAGGTAGATCAGAATGTGATCACATCCTCGTGTCTCAACAGCTGGAAACCACTTGACGTATCTCGCGAGGGTGTTGGAGACAAAAGCAAGGTCGAGACAGCTGCCGTATGTCACCCCTTGAAGAAAAGTGGGGCTACCGTCGTTCAGGAAAGTAAGGCCATAGTTGTAGGCGATGTTTGCTAACTTGTGTCCTCTTGCATTTGTCCGCGTAGTTCTCCATGCGTGATGGTGCGCATTGAAATCACCTGTGATGACCGATGGTGCAGGACACACTCTCAAAATATCCGCTAATCTCCTGGAATCGAGACTATTCGAAGGTAATATATAAACGTCTATGAGGGTAAACACGAGTTTGTTCTTTTTCACAGTGATGCAGAAGCACGTCAGTTCACGACGAACAAAGACGATGATTTTGCTGCACACACCGTTTGTTGAAGAATGGCGATGAGTGGAAACACGCCTGGTATACACAAACTGACGAAAATATGAAAAGCGTGATTTCAGTCTTCTGGCGTTCCATTGGATGACGGATCCAGCCTGGACTTCTTTACGAAATGATGGGGTGTGTTTAGTCATCTTCCTAGCTGAGAGATTCAAGCACTGGGCTTATGGCATCCTACACTCCAAGGGCGCTTCGAGCAGATGCTGTCTTCATGTCGGCTGATATCACTCGGATAACTTCCATGAGGGAACTCAGCACCGAGATGACTTGACGATCTGTTTTAGGCAAATCTTCCGTGGCCGAAGACGGCTCTGGTGTGGCCGCAACCTACTGAGATTCCTTGGCAGAAGAGCAGGCCGGGAGCGTGGTCGATTCCTTCAGAGAAGGAGGCTTCTCCGCTTCTTTCGTAGAAGTGGTGGGTCCTTTCGCGGAGCTACTGAGTGGAACCGCTAAAGAGTGGAAACTAGCATTTTGAAAATGTGCCTTCTTTGAAGGCACATTCCAGATGTCGATGTCGATGATGCCGATGTCGACGCCGACACCGGGCTACTTCGGCTGCCTCCCTGTGTGTCGAGTTGTCTCGAGCCATTTATTTGAGAACCGCGCGCTTCTTTTGCATTCGAGGACATTCTTTCGACGAGGCAGCGTGTAGACCACTGCAGTTGGCGCACTTCAAAGTAGTCGCCCGACAGGTGGGTTCGGCATGAAGTTCAGCGCAACGGGGACACAGTCGTGAGGTGGGGCATATGCCCTTGACGTGTTCTAGCCTGAAGCACTGATGACATTGAAGTGGCTTTTGGATGAATGGTCGAACCGGATGTCGTAAATGTCCAACTTTAACTTGGGACGGAATGCAATCTCTCTTGAAAAACACTTTTACGTAGCGCTTGTTTCCAAGGCGCCGCACTTGCGTAATGACAGTTCCCTCGTTTGCAGGCTTAATGAGGGTAGGCAAGTCAGCACTAGGAATGGCAATGTCGATGTCGTAAATTACACCAGCAATTGATTTATCATCTATTGGTATAAAGGGACGCATTTTAATGCCGCCTAGCTCAGTAATTTGCTGCAGCTGTCTGTCCTAGCGCACTCACATCGTGCACGTCTGTGGCGAGAATACCCTTCCGTACGTTTATTCTTACGTCCTCAATTTGATCCGGCACCACACAATCCAGAGCAACGGAAAGGGCTTGCCTGTTCAGCAGTCGTAGGTTGCTGGAAGGATCTTCCAACACGAAGATGATGATGTGCGGCCAGCACACAGGCCTTCACTGTACAGTCGCTGTATTTGCAGGTGCTGATGCTGATGTGTTGGCTGTCCTTCTCTTCACCTTTTTAACCCGGACAGGTATAAAGCTGTCATCAGATGTGTCGTCTTCCGATATAGAATACAGATCGGTGTCTTCAGTGTCACGGGGGGGAGCCAGCTCGCTTTCTTGTGGATGACGGGTGTGAGGACCTCTGACCAGGCGGGCCTCTGTCATGCTCCGCGGCCATCATCGCAAGACGGGGAGGTGAGGCGCTTCCAAAAACCACACGCCATGGTGCCACAACTTACCCCCATCGCTGCAGCCGTCAAACCGCTTTTTTCGCAGTTGTGTGCGTGCATTAATTCGTTTTTGTTGTGAAAATTAGCGATTGTCACCAGTGTCCCAGGATATAGCATGCCTGCATTGATAAAATTGGCAAGTTGTTGTTCATCAGAAAGATTAGCTGCATTATAGGGTAGTGTTTCGCTTTGAGCGGGGTTGAATTTGAGTTCTGCCAGTATACTTTAGAAGCGATGCTGATTAACTCTTGGAGAAGCGTGTGGTGCTAGGTGCTTTGCGTACCTAAATATTCATTTACATGCCATTCTGTAGGCCCAGCTAACGCTACCTCTCAATCAGCTTGCCAGGATTTTTGATCGCATCATCGAGGTATCTCTGCCACAGCCATCACCCTCCGTCCAGGCACCCTCCCTCCGACTGAATACCATGGAGATTGTGCGCCACATCAACAAAATTGAGAGGCAGCTCACCCTTTTCACTAGAGGTATTGCGGATTGCAGTAACATTTTTGTTCAGATTATATTTTTCTGTAATAATATCCAGACATGGCCTCAAAATCAATGTTCGGACTGGAATATTACAACTGGTGTTTCAGTACATCATTGATTCAAGGAAGAAAATATAACAACGAGCTTACTTCTTAGTTTCTTGTCATTGTGAAGCGTGAATACAGCCACATAAAACTGTTTTTGACTACTTGCACGGAAATTTCAATTTTCGCTACTGAGGAAGAAATTTAGCATGCATCTGTCATAAAGGAATTGTCCATGTGAGGCTGAATTTCGGCGTCCGAATGAAGAAGGCTTGACACCTAGCCATGGCTTGGTGTCATGCCTTCTTCATTTTTGCCACACAAGACTTGTGCCACTCCTCTACCCCTAGCCCAAATTTTTTTCACCATTACATACAGAACGCAAAATAACAGTTTGCTGAACCAGCCTCCACTTTAGATCAAAAAGGTGTCCCTTCACCTCACTCCACCTCCTAAAAAGAATTTCTGTCTATGCCCCGGTATGCCGCAGAGGCTTTCAATGTACATCGGCTGGTACGTCCCATTATGCATAATGCGTATGGTGTGAACGAAATTACTCGCAGCAGAAGCCACGGTCAGCATCAGGAATAGTGCACTAATTTTTGGTTGGAATTAAGTACCAAATGGGGGTAAATGCTAAAAGCTCCTGAAATAGAACAGGGACCGTCAAAAAGATTTGTTTAGTAACAAAGCGCGCTTTACACTAGGTTGTATACTATGATTCAGGAGGTTGTAGTGATTCAGAAAGTCGGAGCGACATCGACTTGGCGACATCGGCGACGACAAAGCTCTAGTGAAGGTCGTGGTGCAGGAGCTGAATGTGCAGGAGCAGCGAGCCTGTACTTCTTGATTGTGGACCGGTTCGTCACGCTGAGCTCGAAAGATGTCGACAGGCGAGGACCTTGAAGGTGGGATCACGGATAACAGCAAATGTCGGAACCGCTCTCCACCAGGTAACGCTGCCTCGTCATTTGACCAATGACGAAGAAGCGATGGACCTCCGGGTTGGCAGCTAGCGGCCATCTCTACGAGCTGCTGTAGGCGTCTCCCTCATGACCAGCGGAACAGGGTGGTCGACATTGCCGGGCTTTATGCCCAAAGCATCGATGCTAAAAGCAACAATAATTCTCAACAGGGTGGTGTGACAGTCATGGGCTTGCTAGTGGGTGCTTGGACGCGTCGCAAGGTGCAGGTCTAGATATCGTTCAATGCATCTGAGCTGCCTCTCGATTTTGTTGATGTGGCGCACAATCTCCATGGTATTCGGTGCAGTGGCAACTGCCTGGACGGAGGGTGATGGCTGTGGCAGAGATACATCGATGACGCGATCAGAGATCCTGGCAAGCTGATCGAGAGGTAGCGTTAGCTGGGCCCACAGAATGGCCTGGACTTGTGATGGAAGTGATTGCAGCCAAAGTGCTTGCAAAACTGAATCTAGGATTTTCATGTTTCTGGCGAGAGCACCCATGTGGCGAACAAACTGCGAAGATCTGCGCCCGGCCAGTACGACTGACTGAAGTTGACGCACCTTCTTGTCGTCCAAAAGTAACTAGGCGGTGTATAAGTTCACTCTTGAGGTGTTCGTATGGGTTGGTCATTGGTGGGTTGGCGAGGACGTCCCGGACATGATTGGCGTACTGGGCGTCGAGGTGGGCAACTACATAGTCGTAGCGCATTCGGCCTTGTGTAATGCGTGCGAGAGAGAATCGGGCCTCGACTTGGGTGAACCTTACGTCAGGTGAGTCCGCCCAAAATTGCGAAAACTTCAAAGCGACTCTCTAGATAGCATATGCTGGGGTTGTGACGTCTTCAGTGGAGCCGGAAGGACTGATAGAGTTAAGAAGTCGTCACCATGGTGCTGCTGTACAGAATATGTGCGTTGGTGTGACCATTTCCTGAAGCCTTTCCTGCCCTTTTTTCTAGATCTGCTCACGCTTCGTTCGCAGCTGCCTCTGTAGTAGCGAAAGCCGTTGTTGTACGGCCTCTTGCTCAGCTATGGTGTTGCGTTGCATTCAGATTCCGGGTCACCAGATGTGGCATGCCTTGTCGATAGGAAGGACACATCCCAACTTGAAACATAACAACAGTTTATTGACGGGCTGCTCAACAGGTTTGACAATTTCGAGCTTACAAGCGCAATGCGTAGAAGAAGCGTTCATGATCACGTCTGCCAAAATTTGCAGCGCTATGCCCCACAAAAATGGGTCAAACTTCAATATGAACGCTCCTCCCCCTTCCTTCTGCCGGCGTGCACCCAGAGAATGAGTGCATGACGTGCACGTATGAATGACCCTACGTACACGTCAATGCAGTGACGTCGGTCCTCTACGTAGACGACTCTGCTCTGACGTTGTAAACAGTAACACGTGACATGGCGAAAATTATTTACCACGGCATGCATAGTTTAAGTAGTTTGTTGCTTTAAGAGATTAATAAAGCTCGAGATAAATAATTAGGCGCAATAAGGGAATGTGAGCGTCTTTTCTATTTTTCTCCCGTGAATTGCAACGAGATGCGGGGCTAATGTGTCGGCGTTTCACATACGTTCATGTACCCACGGTCAACGCATCGAGCAGACGACTGCCGTGGAACGCTCCTACGCGTTCGCGCACTCATTGTGCTTATCTATTCTACCACGTCTAAGCAAGCGTTTCCAAAACATCTATTCTACAGCGTCTAAGTCCGCGTTTCCAAACCATCCCGCAGAAACAGACAAAAGACCACTAAATAACGCTGGTCAACAAAGCAACGCCACTCGCGTGCTCGGGGTTGGACTTGTTTAGGCACGTCATGCACACGTGGCCTCTTGGTCGTATGCCTGAAAGGGTGGAGAAGAGATTTGGCTTGCGAAGGCTACACGGAGGAGCGGCAAGGTTTTCGAGCTCGCCTCCTCTCATTCCTTATTTCGCACCGCTTCAAAAAACCCATTTTCTCCACTCGTGATGAACCGATTCCAAAAAATTTTGTGGCAAATTGTTCCTCATCAGACACCCAACAACTTCCACTGTCTAACTAAAATTTGGTATGAGGCCTGCTGAGTAGCCCTTTGACGTGGTATCAGCAGCAGGGTGAGCATGCCGGTGCTGCACTCGAATGGTTAGAGGAGCAAAAGGTGAAGCCGGACTGAGCATCTTGGGTTTTATAGCCTACATGAATAAGGTACGCCTCTGGTGAAACTGTGGTGGCGCTGTACCTTATCGAAGGCGCGTTGCAGCGAATGTTCGTGTCACGCCGGGCTTCCCAGTGACGAGACAAAGGCAGCGTAGGTTTGTGTGCAGTGGTTGCCACATCTTTAATAAATACTCCGGCGAATTTGGGGGCTGCGCTTAGGCCGCCCCTGAAGAGGACGGGAGACCTTGTCTCACCACTTCTTCACGAGCTTTCTGGATGGTCCACAGTTGATTTTGGAGGTCGGAACTGCGCAGCGCGGCCGTCTACCACACCTGCAGCTTCATCTGGGGAGAGTGAGTTGTCTTCACCTGTCATCGCACATTCCCAAAGAATGTGCCTATGGAACTTAAAATTTAGAGCAGTCCTGTAATTAAAACGTAAGATACGCCCTTTTCTTCCTAGTGCTTGTACTTCAGTCGAACGCGAAACTATCAATGGTGGATGCGCTGGTGCAAGTCGTAAGTCAGACTGACATGCCCTATTTCGCGTCATCTTGCTCCTCTGCGTGTTACGGCAAGGAGAACCTACAAGTTACAGATCGTGTGGGTGTCTTCGCACGAGTGAGCGTTTGCTTGCTTATTACCATGTCGGCCTACCTCCTAACAGATAAAGTACAATGCTTCTACAATAGGTGGCTCGCTTTAGGAGTTCCGTTATTATTAATTGTTGTTTATAAATACATGACAGCTCCTGATCACACTGAAACCTAACCTTTAGAATTACTGGATACTTTATGTTATTTATACTCAGCTCACTTGCTTTGTTTTTGTATGTAGCTTTTTTTCACCACTGTTTGTAGAAGACATTGGGCCTGAGACCGCGCTACATAATGTGAAATCCACTGCATCTTCTTTGACGGAACCTGAAGTGCATGATGCATTCATGTGGAACGTGAATTTATGTTGCCGCCAATAAAATCAGCTTCATCTTGTGCGGTAATGTTCTGTCATATTTTGTGTCACATTCGGGATTACTTATTCTTTGTTAAACCACTTTTATAGCATCATGAGAGGAGTTATTGCTGCTGAGAGACATGAATTATTTGTGCGCCATACACTAAACGTCATTTATGACACACTCGTGAATCTTCTACGGGTTCCGATTTATTATAAACCAATGTGTTCTACATCATAAAAATTCGGACATATGGGGTGTACTGAAGGGACCATTATTTTCACGGCACATGACAGTGGAGTATCAGGGAGTGAGAGAACTTTATTCTGTACAAGTCAGATATGAGTGAACTCTACGTTTAAAAATTATAGATGTCACAGTGAGGACGTGCGTTGATGAGCAGGTATGTTAGTGATTTTGCATTGTTGTTTAGTCATCAACATTGTGACTCACATAAGAAGTGGTAGAAAAAGCAGAAAAGAGCTGTGGCGGGAGCTCTTTTCAGTCCCGTCAATCTAAAACGTTCTATGGCAGCCGTGAGGCTGAGGGTACAACGTGCTGTAAAAGCAGTTATTAAAGCCTGATTGTAATTCCTACAGTCACTATTACGAAATTCAAGAAACTTCATATAAAAACGACTCAAACGCATTTTAGATCGGTCTTCTGAAGACGTTTGTTTTTAGACAACTTTTAGTGTGACATTTGGACATTTGGACAACAGCGCATACGGTTTGATAGCCGCCTATAGTCGTCTATGGCTGCACAATGTATTGACCACGATATCTGCTAGCTCTTTCAGCTAGCCATTCAAGACGTTTTTCTAGACGTGTAATAGCTTCTGTTGTGTTCCATGGTGTGATGGGTTTCAAACTAAAGGCCCTGCGCCAAAACGCGAGTGTCCATTGGGCTAATCAGCCAACATTGGAGAATGCTAATATATCTGAATTATTCCAATGTATTTTACCAGCTGTACAAAGCAAGTGTAAATTAAATGGAGAAAATCATCTATCAGTGTAAATATTTCGAGATGTTTTGATGAAAACTCTGCGCAGTGATTTCATGGCAGCCAAGTGCAGTTCCGGCGAGGAAGAAGGGAATCGCGAGAAAAAAGTCCCAGGTATGTTTTAGGCCACTATCTCATTTTCTATATTGGATACTCTGCTTTGCGCTAAAATACCTTAAGTGCCGTTTTACATCTCTTTCGATTTGATTTGAATGCGCAAAATGTACTTTCCTTCGGGGCTTTATCTCTTGGCCACAGTGACGGTAAAATTACTGACGCATTGCAGGAGTTCAATAAATATTCAACGAGATTTAAATGTTAAAATAAACAATTGATCTTCTTTTACTTTTCCAACCTATTTTTTAATCAGAACTCGTCCCGTCATTGCTTGTATTCCAGTACATTATATTATTTCATAAAAAATTCATTCTATTTCACTTTTCTGAAATAGACCAATTCTAATTTTTCATTAAATAATTCTATTATAAAGCTATCTGGATTTTGGCCGATCCCCCAGAATCAGTCCCCTAATGTGGGTATGAGGCACAGTTTATAGGTTCTTCTACTCTACCGTACCCTACAGTGGGTGTGCGCCACAGTTAATAGGCGAACAAGAACAAGGCGCGAGCAGGGCTCGAGCATTGCACGAACACGCCCTGCGCGAGAGGACGTACGACAGGGCCTGCTGAGCCTGGACGCTGCTCCTTCAGAGACTCCACAACTTCATCTCATCAAGACTGGTAAGCATGGTCCCGTTGCATTCGCTGTTTTTTCGTTTCACTATCGTTAGGAAAGTACCGAAAGCTTCTTCCAGTCGGGAGTGGCGAGTGAGAAACCAGAATACGGCGTGGTTCGTCTCTAGCTTCTCGGTTTTACATCAAACGTTGACTTGCTGTGAAGTGTCTCTTTGAGCATTGCGCCGAGTGCACGAAACACTGGCGATTTCTTATTCTGGGGATTTCATTCTGAGGTGGTGTCTATATTGCCGGCGGCCGCTAGAGTATATCGACCAACTGGGTGCCGGCAGTTCTTTCCCATAGGAGTGTTTCAAGTGACGTTCTCTGGGGAGTGTGCCGGCCTAGTCTGGTGCTGCCGAACGGTGAGGAGCTCCACAGGCTGGAAGAATACCGTGACCTAGGCGTGATATTGCCCACCTCAGAGATGCTCGTCTGCGACCTACCTCTGAGGTGGTCAATATCACGTCTAGGTCACCGCACTGCAAGCTATAGCCGCATACTGCCTGGACAATGCCTGTAGGGCGTGATAGGTTAGGTTACGTTAGGTTAGGTTAACTTTAGAAAGCTCACGTCCTTGACTATATTTGACAATAGTTATCAATGTTGCGAAATGTCGGGGAGCAAAAAGAGCTGAATGACGGCTTAAACCTAAAGATACAGCAAGCTGGCAAGACAGGCTCACCAGAAATGTGCCGGCAGATAATTCACATAATTACGGGCAGCCAATAAGGAAAAAAATTGCTGGTAACTTGTTTCCCGGGATAATATGCCGGTTGCCTGCACTATAGGCACGGCCTTTCTCTTAACCCGGTCATCACCCCTATTAAAAACGTGAAAGACTGACGCAGACACAGACGGCCCATTTGTAACGATCGCCTTTTTCTTTTCTCTACAAGTCCATCTCTTTATTAAACCACTCCTTTTTCTACAGTCTCTACCAGAGGCTTGCTTCGTGTGAAGTACAAATGCATGAGAACGTATACAGAACGTGCGAGCGGGGGCCGAATCGCATCGTCGTACTCTACTATATTGGGGCAGCAAAAACAGCATGCAAAAATTCTAAAACGTACGTTGTGGTGGTCATGAGTGATATGTTTTTCAGACCATCTGGCGGACAGTATCGAAAAGGGCACTTCAAGTTATCGACGCGATGCGTTGTTTCCGAGCTTGCTACAGCTATTCATCTGCGAAAAGCAGTTATTACAAGAAGCATTTTCTTGATAAACGTGCGGTACCTGTTAATATCTTGTTTTAGATCATTATGCTTTCAGTAGACGACATTGGTTTCTTCGCAAATGGAGCGACAGGCGCGGTGGTCGTGTTTCAGATTTCAAATATCAAGGTGAAGGCAACCGAATCATTAATTTTTCCTTCCATCTCTCTTTGTTTGATTGCATGTTAAAAAAGAATTAGGAATTATAAGATAGGCAACTAGGGTGTTTCTGTCAATGATACAAAAATTGGCAGCATATCCACGGAGTGAATGATGGATAGTGGGGCGAAGCATCCGTCCGTCCATTCGTTCTTGCTTACGTCCATTCATGCGTGCGTCTGTGTGGCCGCCCGTGCGTCCATTCGCCCGTGCGTGGGTGCGTCTGTTCGTGCGTCCGCACATTCACCTGTGCGTCCGTCCCTGCTTTCGTCCATGCATCCGCTCCTGCGTCCGTCCATACATCCACCCGTCCGTGCAGCCGTCCGTGCGTCCGTCCATGCATCTGTCTGTGTGTCCGTTCGTCCACCTATTCAACACTCCAAGTACCACCATCTCGCAGCTTTTGATCATATATTCCTCATATAGAAGCACTGCCATCCAGCGGACTTTCGAAGGACTGAACCAGAGGAAGCACACGCACACTTTCTTACGGCTTGCGCTGCGTGTATACTTCCCACCTTTAACCACCTCGAGTTCATGGTATGTACTAGTTCACTGTATTCATGGCACTGCGGCCCAACGCTCGCTAAACCTTTCTAAAACCTAGGAGGTTACGCCCAGCGACTATAACGTAGCAACCTTTTCTTGCCTTCTGTGCGTTGTTTAACACTGAAAAATTCACAGCGTATGCGTTAACTAAAAGCGAAATTCTCCGGTCTCTCATTCCCCCTTAGCAGCCATTGGCATGTACATTGAGCACTATCTTTTATTGTTCAACAACGCACAGAAGAAATCTCTCACCGGCACCACCTTGGAGGTCAAAATGTTATACTTGTTAGACACTACTACAACGGCTACGAGGGACGAACGGGTGCCGCTATAAAGAGCTTCGCCCCTAAATGTCTATGGCTGCTGCAGTTGTACAAAGGTTGTATAAGGGTATCATAAAGAGCCGGTCGGTTACTGCGATGAATATAGCGTGAAAACGGGACGAAGGGTAACAAGTGTTTGTATTGTCTGCTGCTTACCCTAAATCTCGGCTGTTGACCCGCAGGTCACGGGATCGAATCCAGGCTGCAGCGGCCGCAGGTTCGATGGAGGCGAAAATGCTTGAGTCCTGTGTGCTTAGATTTAGGTGCACTTTAAAGAACCTCAGGTGGTCAAAACTTGCGGAGCCCTCCCCTGCGGCGTCTCTCGTAATCATATAGTGGTTTAGGGAAGTTATACCCTAACAATTATTATAATTTTACCCTCAGTCTCGTTTTCGTGTTTTCATCGCAATGGCATAAAGCTTCTCTTAGCGTTTACTGCTGGAAGAAGGGCTTGTTCTCCTGAGCCGCTAAAAAGCAGAATTGAAAAGCACATTGAAATGATATCTTCACGCATGCTCCTTAGCTTGATACCGCTCCTATCGCCGAGTACGCAGATGTGTCGTCACTCATGCATTCCCTTTATAATTCGTAGCATATCCTGCAGACTTAGTATAATTCGCCCATCGACGTGAAGGCAGGCCGCCATTTTCTGTAGACTTAGTAGATTAGATATAATGAAAATTCGCGAACATTTTGCAGTTTGCAACACCTTTTATATAACTCAAAGCTGTCAAACACCCTCCTTTCTCTATGCTCATATATGTCATCGCGATGAGATGGAGCAGGCCTCACCTTGGCAGCACTCCCAGATGCACTCTGACGCTGGTCGTGGACTGCGACCTAACAGAGACGGATTCAATTTTTGTTAACAGCTGTAGAGGCCATCGATATCCCGAGCCGCTTGTAGCGAAGCTGCTACAATCATCCCAGAATGTCGACGCTGTTTACAAAAACCCACAGCACATCCGCGGAGTGACTGATGATGAGTGGGGAGAAGCGTCCATGCGTCCGTCTATCCATGCGGGCGGACGGACAGAGGCACAGATGCACAGATGGACGGATGCACGAACGGACGTGCGGAAGCAAGGACGCAATTGCACGATGGTCGGGAGCACGTATGAGTGGACAGACAGACGGACGGACGAACAGAAGCCAGCGCAGATGGACGCACGGATGAATAGGTGGACCAATGAAAACATGGACGGCCAGACAAACGAACGGACGCACGGAGGACTCATGGACGGACGCACGAACGAATGGACGAATGTTTCGCCCCACTCCTCATCATTCACTCCGGGTATATGCTGTGAAAGCCACGAACGCCATCAATAATTATATTATTCCTAAGGACATATACACACAACGCCATCTAATGAGCAACTCAAACTAGAGGTTGCTACATACTTCGACTACGACTACAAAGGAGGGTACGACCCATGGCCAAAGGAGCTTCGCCCCTAAAATTGGAATCTTTCTACAGCATTCGGTACACCATGTTCGTAAACAGACGTAGGTGCCATCGATACGTGTACGTTGGTTCTTGCGACTTCGCGGCGCGTAGGACCCGCCCAGCTGTCTTAGTCAAAAGTGCGCTAGTTTTCTAAAATTAACAAGAGGAAACTCTGGCACTGCGATCGTTCAGCGACCAAGGGAAACACTAGGCAGTACGTGGATTTTCTTAGTCTTCGTAGTTGTGGCTTCATTCATTGCGCTGGTTCGATTTTGTTTCGAAGTAAAGAATGAACGGTTTTGAACTTTGTTACCCGATTTGACATGGTATAAGCCTAAATTATTAATGCGTTGAAGTGCAAATACTGAATAGTTGCAGATTTTTTTGTTTTGTAAGAAAACAGCACCAAGCCAGCACGAACAGACATGGATAAAGAAGTACAAAGGTTAAACTAATTATACTGCCCATCACTCCCATTACAGTGCACTAAAATATTGGGTGGTGTGTTCGGCACCTTCTCTCGCCATGCATCGCGTGAAGCGGCGCATGTGGACAAAACACTTGTTCTCAAGGTGGCACTGCCGTAGCATGGACTGGCAGGATTGTCAGCTCTGCGCCGCTCTGCCTTCTCAGATGCTGTTCAGTGACCTGTTGCTTGTGTTCGCACTCGCTTAGTGAAAGTTTTTTTGGCAATGGTTTGCTGGCCACGCGACAGTGAGGCAATGCCGAGTCATCGGCGGCAATGACACTGCATTGCATCTAAGTGTAAAACAGCATATATCATTGGAAAAAAGGCAAGCAGCCGTCACTTTTCTCTTCACCCAAAAACGAAGCACGGAGGAAGGTTTGGGAAGAAAATTTACGTCGATAGGTTGGCACCTTAAACGAAAGCTACTTTGTATGTGAGCTACACTTCGAGCCTTCATTTGTTTCGGAGACTACGTGCACGTTATCAACGGCGAAGAAGTTCACGTACCCTGTAGGAGACCAGAGCTAACGCTGGACGCCGTGTTGATGTTACTGCCCAATGCTCCAAGCTACTTATCGAAGAAAGAGCCGCATCCAAGACCTTCAAGAAAGCGGAAGAACTCGGTGGTCGAATCCACCATCTCCAGGAAAACGGCAGTACCTTTTATTGAAGGTAAGGCCTCTGGCTCAGGTTCATCGATGAACCTTCCTGCTGACTACAAACCCGAGGCGGTGAACACTACTGCAAGGACTGCAGCTTCGCTGGAACGCTTACTCAAGCTTTGTTTACCTTCAATTTATATGAACTCAATCGCACCGCTTCTCGCAACAAAGAGAGCGGTAATTTACGTGCTGTCACGACTTATCAACCAGTCTTGAGAGGCAAAACAGAAAAAAAAGCTGCACGCAAAAATCAGTCGGTGTTCGTAAAGGTGCCACCGTGACGAAGTGATCGTGAACTGATAATTCCACGGCATAACGTCAAATTTTATCGGTGTTACTGCTCACTGCAGTATGCGCGCTCGTAAATAAAGGGTTTATTCTTACAGTCTGTCAGTGGTGTCAAGTGATGTTTTCTTTTGACTTTACAGTGCAATATCCTGGCCACCGCAGCAGTATTTCGGCAGGAGCGTAGTCGTTTAAGGACCCAAGATTGTCAAAATTATTCCTTAAGTCTTCAGCTACGGCGTGCCTCTCAATCAAATGGCAGTTTTGTCACCTTAGCCACATATATAATTACAATTGCACGATGCAACTATTGACGAGAAGGGTGCCGCGCACGCAATGAAGTTAAAGCTGTTGCAGTGTGCAGACAACGACCCGATATAGCAGTAATATAACAAGGAACTTTCGGGTTTATAAATGCTCCTTCGACACCTCAATTTTCCTAAATTTTTTTATTTGTTCACTAACCGAGCTTTAAAGCAGTTTCTAAATGAAAGACTGCTTCGCCGTTGTTTGTTAATACTATGAAGTCTTGGTAGTCTTGGTTGCGACAGCGTTTAATTGAGGAAAGACCTCGCAAAACGAACGGGCAGAGCCAGTACACAGACGATGACGATGATGATGATCCAGAGTGACAATGAGGACAAAGAGACAAGCGGATGATGGTGATTGTGATCATGCCGGAATAAGGACGATGCAAGTAACAAATGCCCACGCTAATTCCCCCCACTTGGTAGCGGACACCCTGGCCGCCGTAACTCAAAGTGACGGGGAACGTCGCGTGAAAGGTTTCATGCGACAAACGTGGACAATCTCTGTGTGGCGGTAGCGGCGGTCTGTTGGGGCGACGAGTGGTGTCACACGATAATTAACCAGCGAAGTCTGTTCTAAAACAATGTATGGCCCGATGAAGCGAGGTTGGAATTTGTCACGGAGACCAGGAGTGCGAATAGGTGTCAAAAGCAGCACCTCGTCACCAGGTTGGAAAGACACAACGAGGTGGGATTCGTCATAGGTGATCTTCTGCTCGTGCTGTCTCGCTTCAGTATTGATGCGAGCCTGATGGCGAGACTGGGCCAGGCGGGAAATGTATTCTTCGCTAGAAGACTGACATGAATTCCCATGGCTGCTAAAGAAGGAGACGTCGAGAAAGGTAGTCGGGGTGCGTCCGTACACGAGATAAAATGGTGAGTAGCAAGTTGTTCGCTGAACGGCGGTGTTGTAAGCGAATGTCAGGAATGGTAAAAGAGTATCCCAGTTTTTGTGGTCGGGTTGGACGTAAACGGCTATCATGTCTGGCAAGGGTTCGGTAAAATCTTTCTGTGAGACCATTTGTCTGAGGGTGGTAGCTTGAAGCAGTCTTGTGAGTAGTTCCAGAAGCGCGCAGTACTTCATTTACCATTTGTGACAGGAACACTTTGCCGCGATCACTAAGTAGTACACGAGGAGCCCCATGACGCACAATTATGGCGTGAAGAATAAAGTCTGCAACTTTCACAGCTGAGCCTGTAATAACAGAGGAAGTCTCAGCGTATCGTGTCAGGTGGTCCACGGCGGTCACTATCCATCGTTTGCCAGCAGATGTGACGGGGAGAGGCCCGTAAAGGTCAACACCTACAACCTCGAAAGGCATTGACGGGCACGGAACTGGCTGTAGAGGTCCAGCAGGTGCAGACGTGGGGAGTTTACGACGCTGGCATGGGTAGCAGGAACCGACGTACCGCGCTACACTAGAAGAAAGGCCAGGCCACTAATAACGACGTCGAATGCGGTCAAGAGTTTTTTTAAAACCAAGTTGACCAGCAGTCAAGTCGTCGTGGAAGGCTTCGAGCACCTGAAGTCGAAGAGAGCGTGGCAGTACAGGAACCCAGCGCTGACCGCCAGGGTGGTAGACGTGGCGGTAGAGAACCCCATTGTCCAGCTTAAAGTGCAGGAGTTGACGATGGAGTCGCGTGTTTGGTGGATGAGAAATTCCCGAAAAGGTGGTCCATTATGCGTCTGCAGTATGAATCTGACCGCTGGTGAGAGATAAATGTTGCCTGGTCGTCCGAAAAGGGTTGCGTTATTGATGCGAGCGTATAAAATTTGGTATATGCGGCGCTTGAGTTCTCACCAACGCTGATATGGGTAGTTGGAAGCGGGCAACGAGATAAAGCATCGGCGTGTCGATGTTTTCTGCTTGACTTGTAAGTTATGTCAAAGTCGTACTCCTGCAAGCATAGTATCCACCGACCCAGGCGTCCAGACAAGTTCTTCAGTGTAGAAAGCCAGCATAAGGCATGGTGGTCCGTAACGATTGTGAAGTGACAGCTGTGGAGATAGGGACGGAACTTCTGGACCGACCAAACCACAGCCAAACACTCTTGCTCAGTTATAGTGTAGTTCTTTTCAGCAGGGGTGAGTACGCGACTGGCATATGCAACAACTTTCTCTAGGGAAGACTTGTCGCGTTGTAGAAGAACGGCTTCTATACCAAGGCCGCTATAGCGTCGGTATGAAGGATAGTCGGTGCGGCTTCGTCAAAGTGGCAGAGCAGAGGTTCAGACGTGAATGACCGCTTCAACAGCTCGAATGCCGTTTGACATTCTTGAGACCATAGAAAGGAGACGTTGGAAGCGAGTAGTTGGTATAATGGAGCAGCAGTAGAAGCGAAATTCTGGATAAACCGGCCGAAAATAGGAGGCGAGGCCAAGGAAACTGCGAAGCTCCTTTGGTTTTTCGAGACGCGGAAAGTAAAGGACTGCCGAAATTTTGTCAGGGTCGGGCCGGATGCCATCTTTGCTAACGATATGTCCTAAGACCTTGATAGATTTGCTAGCGAAAGAGCATTTCTTAGTGTTTATTTGAAGTCCGGCGCCGGCAAGGCACGTCAGAACTTGATCTAGTCGTTCTAGGTGCTCAGGAAACGTTGACGAAAAGATGATAATGTCGTCCAGGTAGCAAAGGCAACTTTTCCATTTCAGACCGCTCAGCACGGTATCTATCATGCACTCAAAAGTCGCGGGTGCGTTGCAGAGCCCGAAAGGCATCACGTTTAATTCATATAGCTCGTCGGGGGTTGCAAATGCCGTTTTCTGCTTATCGTTTTCATGCATGGGAGTCTGCCAGTACCCAGAACGCAAGTCAATGCTTGAAAAGAATTCCGCGCCTTGTAGGGACTCAAGGGCGTCGTCAATGCTTGGCATAGGGTACACGTCCTTGCATGTGATCTTATTGAGCGCCCGGTAGTCCACGCAAAAGCGCACAGAGCCATCCTTTTTGCGGACCAAAACAATAGGAGACGACCAAGGGCTGGATGAAGGACGGATGACTTCCCGTTTAAGCATGTCCGCAACGTTTTCTTCTATAATTTTTCTTTCAGTTAGAGACACGCGGTAGGGTCGGCGGTGTACGATAGATGTCCCAACAGTTTTATTTCGATGTGCTGTAGTATTAGTGTGGCCCAGCTTAGACGAGAAATTATCGAAATAATTTGCATGTTTCTGTAACAATGCGAGCAGCTGCTGCCTTTGTAATTATGTCAATTTGCTGCTGATAGCGGTGGTAAAGGCGGAGGAAGAAACATGCTCACCGAGGCATGGTTTTTTGGATGCGATGGCCTGAAGTGGCGTGACAAAAACAGGCTCGAAGTCAGCAACACGGGCCACAGTAGTGCCCTGTGGCAGTAAGATCTTCTACGGTGTAGAGTTGACAGCGGTGACAAGTGCCGAGCCATTGCAAAAACGAACGACACCGGACGGAAGAACTATACCTTTGCGAACGCAAAGTGGTGACGGTGAGACCAATACATTCCCGTGATAGATGTTGTTGGACGTAATGCTGACAATTTGCTCTTGTAGTAGCGGCAGTTCGATGTCTTTCGCAGCGACCAGACGAAATGGCTTCTGATTGTCGTCGTCAAGCATGTAGTCGGTGTCAGCGAGGTGAACGACGCGTTGACCACAACAAATCGCCGCGGAAGCAGATGATAGAAAATCCCACCCTAAAATTAGTTGGTGAGAGCAGCGGGACAGGACAGCAAACTGGACATGATGGCAGATGCCGTCGATGAAAACACGCACAGTACAAAACGCGGAAGGGCGAATGACGTTCCCCTGGACAGCAACTAACGTGGGGCCATCGTAAGGCGTCATTACTTTCCTTAAATGTTCACACAAATCAGCACGTATGACAGACAATGTCGCACCTGTGTCCACCAAAGCATCGACTCGCACTCCTTCAACTTCCACAGAAACCATGTTACACGGGCCTGATGGAGGAATTTCAGTTTTAATTCCGAATGCAGTTTTTCCTTCACAAACTGCATCACTTAGTTTTCCGAATGATTATCAGAACTGAATGAGGCGGGCCGAAGTGGAGAAGTGGAACGGCGGAAGGGCGAAGGCGAGCGGCGTCTCGTGTTTTGGCTGTTTCGTGGTGCAGTCGACGCAGGAGGAGATGGAGAACGGTGCGGGGGAGACGAATAACGCCGACCTTGATAAGACGCCCCGGCGTACAAATCCCGTTCACGGACGTCGTTCCGACGCTCATCTTGCTGGCGCTTTCGGCAGAAACGAGGTATGTGGCCGCGATAACCACAGTAGTAGCAGACAGGGCGAGACGAGCGCCACGGTGGGCAATAGAAGGCATTCGGGGCACCTGTAGATAGCGCGGTCAGGTGGGCCGGAGGGTCAGGGGGCACAGAATGGTAGTTCACTGGGAGAGCGGCAGCTACTGACGCGTAGGTTGGACGCGGCAATGTCGCGTGGGCGTCGCTGGGAGGCACGGCAGCAACTTGAGGGTACGTGGATACAGGGTGAGAAGCAGGTGGCTGTACGGGCGCAGAGGCAGTCAGGGATGTAAGTTCCTCCCTGATGATGTCACGTAAGGGCATTCCCGAAGGCTGTGTAGGTCGTGGTGTAGGAGGTGTGAAGCCCCTGGACTGCAATTCTTCGCGTATAATGTCCCGGATGAGGTCACGCAGATGGCCAGCTGACGTGGAGTGGTGGTCGCCAATGTCCGGTTGAAGGCGAACGGAGTCCAGCGCATCAAGGCGCTGGCATGTCGTCACGACAACAGCGATGGTAGCTGGGTTTTGCACAGCAAGTGCATTAAAGGCAACAGGCCCAATGCCTTTCAATATGTGGCGCACTTTGTTCGATTCCGGCATGGATTGATTGACACGCCGGCACAGTGCGAGGACATCCTCGATGTATGAAGTGTACGATTCACCGGGATGTTGTCGGCGAGTATCGAGTGTCCTCTTCGCGACGGCGGATCGAATGTCCGGGGTCCGAAAAACGTGTCGCAGCTGCTGCTGGAAGGTAGCCCAGTCGGGTAAGTCAATGACGTGGTTAAAATACCATGTCTTTGCGACTCCGGTCAGATAAAAAGGGACGTAACGCAGTTTGGCGGCCTCGTCCCACCGATTAGCGGCACTTACGCGGTCGTAGTCGTCGATCCAGTCTTCTACGTCTTCTCCACGACGACCAGCGAAGAGCGGGGGTTCCCGGTTATGTCCGTGTATGTAAATAGGAGGGGCAGCTTGCGTCGGTGCGTGGTTGATGACATCAGCGCCGGTAGGCTCGGTCTGGGACATGCTGCCTGACAGTGGGCGCAATCGGCGGCCTGAACGAAGCTCCAGCGGGTAGAGCGGGCTGCGGGAGGTAAGAGGACCGAAAATCCACCTCCACCACGTATGAAGTCTTGGTAGTCTTGGTTGCGACAGCGTTCAATTGAGGAAAGACCTCGCAAAACGAACGGGCAGAGCCAGTACACAGACGATGACGATGGTGATGATCCAGAGTGGCAATGAGGATAAAGAGACAAGCGGATGATGGTGATTGTGATCATGCAGGGCTGAGGACGATGCAAGTAACAAATGCCCACAATACCTGCATTCCGACCGTGCGTTGCAGCTTTGACATTTCGTTTTGTTTCGAATGCAGTACGAACACACCCATTCAGAAAGATTTTCGCGGACGTGTCAGCAATGAAACACAAGGCTATAAAGCACGACATATGCAAGCACAGGTCGCGGGATTGAATCCCAACTGCAGTAACTGCATTTCTGATGGAAGCGGAAATGTTAGGTCCGTGTGCTCAGATTTGGGTGTAGGTTAAAGAACCCCAGGTGGTCGAATTTCCGGAGCACTCCTCTGCGGTGACTCTCATGATCATATGGTGGTTTTGGAACGCGGAGCCCCAGCTTATACTAAAATCAAAGCACAAAAGGACATAAAAAGCAATGCGTGAGGTGACAGCCCATGCTAAGGTGGCGCCGTCTCGCGGCTGTCGATACCAACTGCGGCAGCCAGGGCTCCTCTCTGAGCACACTACCCATATTCTAGTTCACTATACTCCCATGCTCACTGAAGTGCCGTGTGTTGCACCTCCCATAGACACTAGCGCCAGAGTTTCCCACTATTCTGTACTTAGGAAACTATATGTGAACTACCATGACCTCCGAGATGGCAGGCGCGCTTCTATTCGGCCGTACCAATCCTCAGAGTTTCATAAAGGAATACCTGGAGGAGAATCTGGTGCTAGTGTCTCTGCGGGCTCCTTCAGCGGCACTCGTACCCCCATGGGAATTATGGGAAGTACAGCCTTCGGATCTGCTTCGTGTGGATTAAATACTTGAGAGGCGCGAGGCTTTTTTTTACGAGTGTAAAACAAAGTGATAAGAACTTGTATTTCGATGAAACTTACGTACTTTATTTGTACGCAAACTCTGTTGCAGAAGGTTTTCAATACGAGGCGACAAAAGTGAAAGGTGGGCAAATTTAACCACCAGGGTATGCATCGCTCTGCCATTGCATTCGAGATTTGGCATCAAGATTTAATCATTTTTAAGTTATTTTACTTCTTTACAACACTTGAAAACATGCACGATTGTTTTTCTCTCTCTAAAGTACGCGTTATATATTTATGGAAATAACAGTACATTATTAAGTGGAAAATACTTACCGTTGCGTGTTCTGTGAAGCTAGGTGCGTCTGTCCAAGTGGTCTGCACCCAACGCACCACTGGTTCTGTTATCAAGCCGAGTCAGTGGAGCGTGACGGTGCGTCTACTTAGCTTCGTCACCGTTTTGCAGTCGACCTAAATAAGTTTAGGCAAGACGCGCTCGTGAAAAAAACATGAACTGCATGCAATATCTTGCACTGGCATGAAACGCTACATCTATGCGCAGCTGTGAGTGGACAAGGCCTCGTTTAAACTGTCAAATATGACCCCTAAAGCTTGAACATCACAGCTAAACAAGAGACCCAGTGGTCTCCAGCCTCTTCGAACAACAAAGGCACTGCTTCGGCACTTTCCACCCCACCCCACTACCCGCGCTGCGCGAAGAACGAAACTGAAACTGTAAAAAAAGTTTGTAGACAGTTCACTAGCTAATTCTATCCAATTCGAAGCCTGTACTTCCCATATTTCTCATGGAGGTACACGATCACAGCGCCCGATTCCTCTCTAGGTATTACTATATGAAACTCTGTCCCATTCAAACGGAAAAAGTGTGTTTTCAGAGGTGGGCGTGGCCCGCTCTGTTCTCCGCACCAAGGCGCTCTGTCATGTGGTCAAAAAGGCTGACGCGCTGTTGGCAAAGCTTACATGTGGCGAGCCAAAAATGATTTTGCGCTTTTAGATAACTTCGCGTTCATTTTGTAATGCCGGGCCAAAGTGTACGAGAAGCAAAGCCTATGCTTGGGCGTATATATGCTCAAATGGACTTCTCTTGGTGTAGATTTGTGCCGCCCATATTAGGGCACTTAATGATTGCGATACCTCTGCAAGATATTCGGATGTGCTGAAAGCTTAGTGTACTTCTGAGTTAGCAGGCTGTATAAAAGAGAGGGCACTGGCAAAAAAATGGCAGCCCGATCAACAAGCAAAGTCAGAAGAGTGCCACGCTCTGTGCTCATAGGTTACACTCGATGAAAGTGGTTGCTTTTTTGTTTCTTTCATGGAAATCCCGCTGATTTTCACTTTAACGCCATTTCAAGAATCCTCCCATCGAGCCACAGAAGCAGGATAATGGGAGGAGGGTAATGGTGGTCGCCATGCGTCTACACTATGTCTAGACTGAACGTCACCGATTCTGCGACGACCACGGGATGGTTACAGGCCCGTTTTGGTCTCTTATAGTCACCCTTTCGCACTGTGAATTTTACGATGTTCAGCGGATACGTTGGGCAATGTAAGAACGAGCATAAAAATGCTTTGCTTAATCATAAAGTACGCAACGCGCGTTCAGAGTTTGATGTTCCTTGAATGAAACACTGTGGTGTTAAATAACAGCGATAATTTGAACTTTTTCTTTCTTTGGTAGTTTACCTCGGTGAATATCTAGTTTCCATCAGGAAGACACCGTTAGGCTACATAATATTAGTACCATTATAATGCTACTAGTATAGAACGACGGACTCAGTTCCGCAAAAAAGCTCTGGGATACGACATGCAAATGTGGTGTAAAAAACATAGCCATGAGTCACTTCGGTTAATCCTCGCATATTACAAATGTGCGGAAGAAGTTATTCATGTACACGACCAACGGCGATCTCGGTGACACTGATCGTCAATACGCTTGCGATAATGCTCCAATTACATGCTGGGGAAATGCGGTTACATACAGGTCAGGTCCGCGGCTCGATTTGTATACTCAAGTCGAGGTCGCAAAATACGTGCAGAGTGTAAAGAGTCTGAGCAAGATTCCCGATTACTACTTTTATGTGATTTCTCGCGGACGTGAAAAGCTCACGAAGCATGTCGAAAAATTGTGTACAAGACGAGGAGCGACGTTATCATCATCGGGGTATCAAATCATTATCATCGTCATCATCATCATCATCATCATCATCATCATCATCATCATCATCAGCCTGACTACGTCCACTGCAGGACAAATGCCTCTCCCATGTTCCGCCAGTTAACCCGGTCCTGTGCTTGCTGCTGCCAATTTATAGCCGCAAACTTCTTAATCTCATCTGCCCACCTAACGTTCGGTCTCCCCCTAACTCGCTTGCCTTCTCTGGGAATCCAGTTAGTTACCCTTAATGACCAGCGGTTATCCTGTCTACGCGCTACATGTCCGGCCCATGTCCATTTCTTCTTCTTCATTTCAGCTATGATATCCTTTACCCCCGTTTGTTCCCTAATCCACTCTGCTCCCTTCTTGTCTCTTAAGGTTACACCTACCATTTTTTCTTTCCATTGCTCGCTGCGTCGTCCTCAATTTAAGCTGAACCCTCTTTGTAAGTCTCCAGGTTCCTGCTCCGTAGCTAAGTACCGGCAAGATACAGCTGTTATATACCTTCCTCTTGAGGGATAGTGGCAATCTACCTGTTATGATTTGAGAGTGCTTGCTAAATGTGCTCCACCCCATTCTTATTCTTCTAGTTACTTCAATCTTGTGGTTCAGCTCCGCGGTTATTACCTGCCCTAAGTAGACATAGTCTTCTACAACTTGAAGTACACTATTACCTATCTCGAAGCGCTGTTCTCTTCGAGGTTGGTGTACAATACTTCAGTTTTCTGCAGAGTAATTTTAAAACATACTTCTCTGCTCTTTTTGTCTAACTTCGTAATCATGAGTTGTCATTAGTCCCCTGAGTTCCTTAGCAATGCAATGTCATCGGCGAAGCGCAGGTCACTAAGGTACTCTCCATTTGCTCTTATGCCTAACTGTTCCCATTCTAGGCTTCGGAAAACCTCCTGTAAGCACGCGGTAAATAGCATTGGAGAGATTGTGTCCCCCTGTCTTACACCCTTCTTGATTGGTATTCTGTTGCTTTCTTTATGAAGCACTACGGTAGCAGTTGATCCCCTGTAGATTTCTTCCAGGATGTTTATATATACTTCATCGACGCCCTGATTCCGCAGTGTCTGCATGACAGCTGATATTTCTACTGAATCAAACGTCTCCTCGTAATCTATGAAAGGCTCTGTATAGTGGTTGGTTATTTTCTGAGCATTTCTCTATAACCTGATTGATAGTATGAATGTGGTCGATGGTTGAGTAGCCTGTTCGAAATCCTGCTTGTTCCTTTGGTTGACTGCATTCAAATGTTTTATTGCTATGTTAGCAATTACCTTTGTAAATAGCTTGTATACTACAGAAAGCAAGCTAATCGGCCTGTAATTCTTCAAGTCCTTGTCATCTCTTTTCTTGTGTATTCAGATGACGTTAGCGTTCTTCCAAGACTCTGGTACTCTTCCCGTCAGGAGACACCTTGTAAACAGGGAGGCTAGTTTTTCTAACCCAATCTCTGTCCTCCATCTTTCAGCAGATCTGACGTTACCTGATCCTCACCAGCAGCTTTGCCTCTTTGCATGCTCTCCGAAGCTTTTCTGACTTCTTACATCATTACTGGTGGGGTGTCATCTGGGTTACTGCTAGTTCTTATAGTATTAAAGTCGTGATTGTCCCGCTACTGTACAGATCTCTGTGAAACTCCTCCGCTATTTTAACTATCCTATCCATATTGGTAGTTATTTTGCCTTCCTTGTCCCTTAGTGCATACATCCGATTTTTGCCTATCACAAGTTTCCTCTTCACTGCTTTGATGCCTCCTCCGTTTTTCAGAGCTTGTTTAATTCTCTCCATGTTATACCTTCTTACATCGGATACCTTACGCCTATTAATAAACTTCGAAAGCTCTGCCAGTTCTACTTTGTCTGTTGTACTTGAGACTTTCATGATTTGACGCTTCTTAATCAGATTCTTTGTTTCCAGGGTAAGCTTGCCAGTGTCCTGTTTAACTGCCCTGCCTCCAACTTCTACTGCACACTCCGTAATGATACTCGTCAGATTATCATTCATTGTATCGATGCTAAGGTTGTTTTCCTCTCTAAGAGCCGAATACCTGTTCTGAAGCGAGACTCTGAATTCCTGTACTTTCCCTCTCAGCGCTAGCTCATTGATTGGCTTCTTGCGTATCAGTTTCTGTCGTTCTTTCCTCAAGTCTAGGCGAACTCGAGACCATACCATTCTATGGTCACTGCATCTTACCTTGCCAACCACTTCCACATCCTGCACGATGCCTGGGTGTGCACTCATTATAAAGTCCATTTCGTTCTTATTTTCGCCATTAGGGCTCCTCCATGTTCACATGCGGTTTCCTCGTTTTCGGTAGAAGGTGTTCAAAATCCGTAAATTTTTGCGTTCTGCGAATTCTACTAGTAGCTCTCCTCTGGCGTTTCTAGTACCAATGCCATAATCTCCTATGGCCTGGTCTCCAGCCTGCTTCTTCCCTACCTTTGCATTAAAGTCTCCCATCAGTATTGCATACTGTATTTTTACATTACTCATTGCCGATTCCACGTCTTCATAGAAGCTTTCAACTGAAGCGTCATCATGGCTGGATGTAGGCGCGTAAGCCTGTACCACCTTCATCTTGTATCTCTTATTCAGTTTAATTGCAATACCTAGCACCCTTTCATTATTGTTACAGTATTCCTCTATGTTGCCAGCTATGTTTGTGAATTAGGAACCTCACTTCAGTTCTCTTCTGTCAGCCAAGCCCCGATAGCAAAGGACGTGCCCATTCTGTAGCACCGTATAGACCTCATCTGTCCTACTACCCTCACTGAGCCCTATTATATACCATTTAACACCCTCTAGCTCCTCGAATAGTACAGCTAGACTTCCCTCAATAGATAAGGTTCTAGCGTTAAACGTTGCCAAGATCAGGTTCAAAAGGAGGCCTGCCCGGATCCAAAGATTCTTAGCACCCTCTGCTGCGCTGCAGATCTTACCGCCGCCGTGGTCAGTTGCTTCGCGGCTGCTGGGGACCGAGGGCCGTGAGTTATTTGACTGTATGCATATGGGAGGTAGTGGCCAGATACTGCACCAGGGTGGCCAATCCTGCTCTCGGTGAGGTAGTGCGTTCCCGGCGGTGGTTACCGGTGAGGCCGCACTCCAAGCCTCGTAATTGCAGTTCCATCACCACGCGGATTTTTTTTATATCCAATTGGGAGCTGCGTGGCACCGGGATTTGAACCACGGACCTTTTGCATGCGAGACGGATGCTCTAACCACTACGCCATCGCTGCATTACTTGTGAGTTAATAGGGAAGTGTGTGCCTGGTTTTCGGTAAAGAAGTGTTAGATATGCTGAACATAATTTAGACTTCCGTATATGACAGATATATTAGTTCAAGCATCTAATGCTAGTTATAAGTGATAATACACAAGATATGTTTTAGAAACTGATATTTATAGCCGTAACAACGATTGCTGTGCTTCTCTGGGAAGGGAAAAATTATTATGGCTGGTAACACGAAATACTAAAGAGACGCGAGGAGGAAACTCTCCGAGAATTCGCATTCCAGACGTTGAGACGTTGTTTGCACCTTTTCAGCCACTCGGGCATTTAACTAAAAGTCACCAAAGTGTGAAAATTGGGTGCGAGTGTTCACAAATAAGGGTGGTAGGGGTGGGGGCAAGTTTGAAGTTAGTCGAAAAGTTGTTCAAAAAATGATTCGTGGCCAATGCTGTTCTCTTTGGTACGTTTTAAGAAGTTGTGTCGCATTTTCAAAACAAAATGGCAAACATGTTTTAGGGCTTCTCAGGCATCTCGAAACGAATAGATAAGGAAGAAAACTTAGTATTGTGTATAGCGTAATTGACTAAAATAAACAGTTCTTCAAGATGATTAAAAAGACCCTCTGTGAATAAGAAAACGGGCTTCTTTTGTTCGATGACAGCGAAAATGTCGAGACCCATACATGTTTGCAAACCAAGGAAAATACACAGTTGTTCTTGCATCGGTAAAATATACAGTGCATTTAAGCAATTTAAATTACGTAGCTTACGCAACACAACCTTTATTCTCAGTAAAATCAGCGGAAAAACGTTTTAAATAGACGTCTGACATCAAATGAATACAATTAAGAGTGGGCTATTCATCACAAAATGGTCGGACGGTTATGGAAACCTTTTCATTTATTCATGTCTCTGAAAATCCACAGGATAGATGCAATTGAATGTAAACTACGCTACTCACACAGAAATAATCGCTGAGACGCGAACTGTGAAGAGGAAGACGGAATTTTTTATTGAGCAAACAATGCGTGAGATAAATAATCATGTAAGGCAAACGTCAATAAATTGAATATAGCGAGTTGTCATCTGTCGCTATTTTATGGGCGAAGCTACTCTTCGGCTAACCTTGTCGCTGGTCCCGTGTAACCGAGAGAAGAAGAAACGAGAAAAAAAAGGCGGCAAAAGAAACGAATGACCTTTTCTCATCTCATTTTCTAGATGGCGTTACTCTGCCATTACTCTCGAAAGTGCCGCTACTCTCAGATTTGCTGATGGGCACGCTTTGCCTGAGTGCGCGGAGAACACGTGCATCTCGCATTCTCCTGGATATTCGTCGTACGCGGCGGATCGTTGGTGGGGCATGAACGAAGCAGAGCGGTGGGCGCGTTGATGACACTTGCGCTCGGCTTCCTTGTCTCGTGTCTCGCCGGCGTTACCCGCGCGCCATCTCCCTTCTTGAACGCGATTGGACACATGAACGCATGCACGGACGGATAGACGGACGGACGCTTCGCCCCTCTGATCATTATTCACTCTGTGAATATGCTGTGATTTTTTATTCATTCAATTATTTGTATAACTGCTAGCAATCAAGAAGAGGTAGACGAGTGGGCTTCGCCCTGGGATGGCGGCTCATCTTTTTCTCCACATTTTTTTGGTGCCGAAACCCAGGATCGAATCAGAGAAAAAAGAACCAGGGAAATATGGTCGCATGACCTTAAAGTCTGCTATACAGATTTGAGGATGTAGAACACATTTGCTCACTCCTGCTGCATGGACGAAATATTTGGCTTTTGCGCAGATTCTAGTTCACATTCACAAGGGTTGCTTGAACGTCGTCAACAAAGAAAAAACCAAGTACTCAAATGAACACCAATTTTAGCGGGGACAATGCGTCTTTGTCAGTGATCTCTTATCTGCCTCCTTTAGAACTTTAGAAGAATAGTTTAAGGACTGCTACGGTCACTCATATATAATAAAATCTTTCGTAACTGAAAGTGCTTAAATATAACCCTGTTTCATCACTAGTGCTAAGTGTTACGAAGCGCTTGGCTGTTACCTTGTTTTAAAGGGACACTAAAGCCAAATAACAATTTACGTAAGAGTGAAAGCTCAATGTATGACAACATCTAAAACGACAATATTATCAACAGTGCCCTACTTACCGAGAAATTCAAGCAAATGTGCAAGAACACAAGCGCTCCAGTAGGACATTTTCAAAATGATCCCAGTGACATCAGACAGACCGCCTACAATTAATTCTCTAGTAATCAATCAACTGCACTAAATAAAGAGCCACCCGTACATCAAGAGACGCCATAAAATGCTCCTTGTTCGTTTCTGTTTTAATCATGGAAAAAAGAACCGCCGGACATTACTATGGGGAATGGCGCGAGTGGTTCATAAGTTTAATTTTCGCGTGGTTACACGGTACAGGTGGCACAATCTAGTGGGGTGCAATTGAAACAAAAAACGTCTGTAATCTCGATGCCAATGGCGGGAAATTGATCAATGGTCGTTGTTGCTGCTGTGGCTCCTGCTGCTTTCGGTCTGCTGCTATTAGCGCAGTAAAGTCGGGCAACGTTGTGCACGGTAACAGTGACGTGAGTTGGTCCATTTCGGTCCTCTCCTTGAGGCGGGTAGTTTGAAGTGCACTAACCCGATGTGGACCACAAAACAAAATTTTGTTTCAAAATCGGCCCTTCCTTGGCACAAAACTAACACTATGAGGTTTCCAGACCATAATTTCTTAAATCAACGTTGACCTAAAAGTTGCCTTTAGTGTCACTTTAAGCACGCCAACTGGCACAAGAAATATTCACAGTAACCTTTCGTAGTCTTTCGCAATCGTTACTACAAGTAGCATTCTTATTATATAATAGTCTGAATTGACGGAGCACCTACCCCAAGTTGCTATTCTAGCTGTGGGGCCACTGTACACGTTTGTAACACATAATGTAACGTACAAGAACCACTCGTTCGAACACCATTCAACACAACACTGTCGTCGTCGTTCTCTTTTCCCGGGCTACTGCTCACGCGGCGGTCACCCCGTTGTTCTGATCCACTACATTCGTCGCCCCTCTCCCCTGGAGTCGGAGTCAGAAGACAAAGAGGCATGAATACAGAAATCACGCGGCACTAAAGCATCAACTGGCTTGCATGAGCGGGAAAAACACGGTTTCTGCTTTCCGTGCCCAGTTCGGGAATAACTTCCAGACAGAACGTAACAGATCCTAGGGCTTTTATTACGCGAAATGAGCCGCATATAAGGGAAAAAACTTCTGGCAACGCCGTGGAACACGCTGGGTGCGTCGAACCGGCGCTAGGTCTCCTGTTTTGAAAGGGGTGTGATTCTCGTTGGAAGGCGAGGGGAACTTGCCTGACGATGCGCTATGGCGAGATGCGCTCTAAAGCGAGCCTTCTGAAGAAGCTCCGGAGTACTGGTGTCATCCAGACGGTTTTGCTTTGTTGTGTTCAAACCAAAGAAGCTCTCTTGCGGGACCCTCGGCGTCCTTCCATAGACAAGCTTGAACGGTGACTCCCGTGTGTTTGCTGCTGTGATGTATTGAGGGCGAAGGCTGCTGCGGCGACGTATTCGTACCAGTTTTTATGACTGGGACTCATGTATGACGACAGTATGACATTATGTCCTTTATGGTACGGTTTCTACCTTCCACCAAACCGTTTGTTTGTGGGTGCTGAGGAGTGGCCGTGGCATGCCGAATTGCGTGGTCGCTCAGTAGGCTTCTGATTTCGCGGGATGTGAAGACCGTGTCACGGTCAGCAATGAGCAAGTGTCGCGTGCAGTGTCGAAAAATGACGCACTCGGGGATGAACGTGAGGACGTGCAGAGTCGAAGAGTTAGGGACGACCCTGACTCTTCGCGAGATATTCCGTGGCAACGATGAGGAACTTGTTGCCGCGCAACGTACGTGGAAACGTCCCATATGATGACGTCCCAGAATCTCAAATGGTGTTTTCGGAGGAGGGATGGGTTGCATGGGGACCAGTTTGCAGATTTGTGGCGGCCTTCCGTGCTTGACAAAGTATGCACGACAAAACGTAGCGGAAAATGTCACCCTGCATGCGCCGCCACCAAAACCTCTCTTTGATGCGTGCCAGCGTCTTGTGCAGCCCGAGGTAACCGGCAGTCGGAGCAGCGCGCACATAGATTGCACCGATTGTCGCATGGCTACCGGCACAACAGGCACACACGACCCATCCCGATAAATTCGGTGATAAAGAATTGCCTCTCGGACGACATACGACGCAGAAAGACTTTCACGACGACGCTTGGGAGTGCGTACTTCCCCGGGTAGTCGTCGGGTTATATCGTAAATTTCTGCGTCTTGTAGCTGTGTAGTTCGTAAATCAATCTCTGCCGAAACTGGGGAGATATCGCTGAAAGCTGTCGGGTGGCAAGAAAGGTAGTCAGCGTCTGGATGGCGAGCGCCGCTGCGATGGACAATAGAAAAGTTTTAATCTTACAGTTTGAGAGCCCACCTGGCGAACTTAGCATTGAGGTCTTTCCAGCGAAGGGCGACGTTGCCGGTAACGACCGTGAAGCTTTAACCATAAACATACCGACGAAATTTTTCGACCGCCCAAACTACTGACAAGCACTCAAGTTCAAAGGCGTGATATCGGCTCTCTGGTTCACTGAGCCGGCGGCTAGCATAAGCGACTGGTCTCTCCTGTTCGTTCTCGTTAACTTGCAAGAGAACAGCTCTGAGACCAAGTCCACTGGTATCAGTGTATAGAATCAACGAAGCATTCTAGTCATTAGTGCGCGAGCGTCGGTGGTGTTTGAAGGGCAGTGTTGAGGTCGCGGAAGGCAGCTTCTTGCTTGAGTCCCTATTTCCAGCGAAGTTCTTTCTTCAGTAGCTCGTTGAGAGGTACCGCGCGAGAAGCGAAGTCAGGGACAAAGCGTCAGAATTATGAAGTGAAGCCCAAGAAACATTTAAGCTGCTCAGCCGCGGTGGGAGGCAGAATGCAGGGAATGGCTTGGAGCTTCGTGGGATCAGGGCTGATGCCTTTGGCGCGGACTACGTGCCCCAAGTAACTAACTTTCGAAAAGCCGAAAAAGCACTTGAAAGGTTTAACGCAAAGGCGAGCGTCTTGGAGAGCACGCAAGACCCTTTCCAAACGCCTGAGCTGTTCGGAAAACGTGGTTGCATAGACCGTTATGTCGTCTAAATAGACCAAAGCCATTGACCCCTTGAGATACCAAAGAGCCCGGTTCATTAATCGCTGAAATGTAGCAGGAGCGTTAGAGATACCAAATGGCAGGCGGTTAAACTGGTATAGTCCATTCGGAGTTATAAAGGCGGTCTCCTTAGCGTTATTCGAATCTAGTTCTACCTGCCAATAGCCAGAAAGAAGATCCAGCGTAGTGAAAAAATGGGCACCATGCAAGCGGTCAAGGGCATCGTCAAGACGAGGAAGCGGATACACGTCAGGCTTGGTGACACTGTTTAGCATTCGATAGTCAAAACAGCAACGGGTTGTGCCGTCTTTCTTTCTCACAAGAACTACGGGGGACGACCACAGACTTGACGAGCGCGATATGATACCACGCTTAAGCATGTCATCTACTTGTTTGGAGATATCTGTAACGTACAAGAACCACTCGCTCGAACACAATCCAACATAACACTGTCTTGGTCGTTCTCTTTCCCGCGTCTACCCCTCACGCGCCGGTCAACCTGTTGCTATGATCCACTACAATATTGTGGCTGCTTGTACTCTGCCTCCCTTTGTCGATGCAGGTGTCACCAGTGAAGTGGTCGTCATTATTCTCGAGCAAAGCAGTCATTCGCACCTGCGACAAGCACCCCCCAAGTTGTCATCGTGTGCCATCGCTGCCACTGGGGAGAACCAATCATGGAAGGAAGAGTCACGAGTGAAGACCCAGGGGCCAAAAAGAAGCCGCAGCCTTCCATGCCGTTTCTGACGCATCTGTTCCTGATCTTCTGGAAGAATGTGTACATGATCCAGATACGGCGACATTACTTCATGACAATGATAGAAATCATAGTTCCCGTGATCATGGGCTACATGTTTAGCTACGGCGGCCTCATCGGGCACTCGCACAAGAACGCCACCGAGGCTATTTACGGCGCGGGACCGGTGGCTGCGGCCCGCTCAGCGTATGGTGAGTGGACATTCTGTCGAAATTTTATTCAGCCGTTCCAATGCTGCCTGCGCATCACTTACATTATTTGTGTGTAGGCGCAGCCAAAATGCACAACATGTGCAAAGTAAAAACTGCAGGAAATTAATTTAAAGGTGTTATCAGACAGTTATAGTTTGCAATTCGCGGGATAGTGGTGGTTAAGGAAACGGCGTTACCGCGAAGCAAATGTTTGTTGCATACAGCGTCTTATAGTTAAGGAGGATAGCGTTTACGTGGTTTACGTGCCCCAGGTGGGATGGTGGTGCCGCCTATCAGAGGGCTGTTTTTCGACACAATGAGATCTAACGAACCATAGTGCCAAGGAAAGTATAGGGAAAGCTATCAAACTGAATGGTCATGTAAATGTTAAGAAAGAAAAGTGGGTGAGAAGATAACTAGCCGTGGGCAGGAACCAAACCTGCAACATTCGAATAACGCGTTCGGTGCTCTACCAATGAGCTACCATGGCGGCTCCCCCCCCCCTCCCCTCCCCCCAGTTACTTTATCATTTTATTGGGTATATATGTGAATTTAAACGTGGGAGTATTATATATATATATATATATATATATATATATATATATATATATATATATATATATATATATATAGGACCAGCGATGGAAAGGAAAATATGTGTAACCATAAGTGACAAGAACAGAGCAGAGTGTATCAGAAAAGAGTAGGGTGTTAAGGACATTATAGTCGAAATCGAAATGAAGAAGTGGTCAGTCATGGACCAAGCACGTAGTGCGAAGACAAGATTACCGCTGGTCATTAAGGATCACGCACTATATTCCAAGAGGAGGCAAGTGGGTGAAGGGGAGACAGAAATTAGGTGCAGGGGCAGATGAGATAAGTAAGTCTGCGGATATTAAGAAGCAGCAGCAAGCACAGGACCAACAAAAAATATTAGAGCTTTCTTCGGTACTTAGTCGTGAATTGGTCTATGAAACACCGCATCATGAGAACTTTTACTTGAACTGCATTAGTAAGAAAAATACGGGCAAATATGGAAGAAATTTCATGTTTACAATTTAAAAAGTATGTTTGGGAATATTTGAATTCTACTTCCCCCCTAAGGCACACTGTTATGAAAATGGGACAATAGGATGCGGGGAGTACAGAACCACAACACAAAAACACCACAACACAAAAGCTGTTCAGAGAGAGTTCCAGATGGCATAATGAAAAAGACGAACTTTCAAAATTATCGTTTCTCATAAAGTTCTGACATAAATTTCTGACAAGCAAAATTAAGCGTGTATTTTGGATCGTCAATTAGCATAACTAAACAAACATGTCTAGTAGCTCAAGCTACGTTTCGAATATCAACACTTAAATGCAGATCTTATTTATATTTTATATTATGAACAGTTTAACGAAACCATGCGAATCGTTTGAAGGGGCATCATGGTCTTCGAAATATTGAAATACTTTTCGAGCAATAATGTCGACCACAGCACTCTATGGGGTGTACTTAAAAGGTGTATATTTTATAGGCAGAATGTGGCATGGTCGAACGCCAGGTCTGCGACACACACACACACACACACACACACACACACACACACACACACACACACACACACACACACACACACACACACACACACACACACAATAGGATGCGGGGAGTACAGCATACAATTATTAGATGCGGGGAGTATGGCTTTAGTAAAACAAGTTAATATCACAATTTTTCGTTATTACGCGCCTTTTAAATGTCACTACAGCAACACTGAGTCACATTTCATGGCAGGCCGTGCTCTTACTGCGCTTTCATTTTCTTAAAGTAACGCCCTCCTTTATTCTTATTTCCTCTGTAGACATACACAATAAATTATTGAAATGAATGTTATTTAGGGGCAAATTTGGCTATATCAAATGGTCAAGTATATCGAGCGAAAATACTACCGCCAGGGTGTTAAGCGCAATGTGGTATAAAATGTCGTCTACTCCATTTCATATTTGCAGGCAACGATGTGCGTACTGCGTAAGTGACGCAGTCCTCGACGTTTATCCTCTCCCCTTTCAAAGAGCGGTTTTTCATTTACGTCGCTTCGCGCGAAGCGTTTCGTAAATTACGAGTGCGACGCATCGAGTCATGTTCACGTCGTATGGCATATTTTTACACCCGCGTGTTTTATAAATACGGCATACTATGGCCTGCTTCGTTAATAAGTATGTGTATTTGTGTCTGTGGCATCTGTTCTCCACCTTATGCATGTCATATTTTGTGGCGTAAAGGCATGAGACCTTGTCCTTCACGGTTCATAAGCTGACTCTGTCGTATGTGAAACACGATGGCGGCAAATGCAAGCAGTTCAAAGTTACAGGCTTTTATATCGACGATGCATATGGCGTAAAATTAAATACTGTTTTTGGCTGGCTCGTGTACTACTTCTCGGCTCGGTAAGAGCTGTGCGCCGCTGCTTCGGGTTCAGAAAGTAAAGAGAAAGTGCACTGAGAAGAAATTATCTTCTATGCATGCCGACCCGGGCCACAGGAGGTGTTAGGATACGTGTGTACCAAAAGCTTTGCTGCTGAGCAAAGCTTTATGTACGCATTAACTTCACGAACCGGAATTTCATGCATCACAAACTTATAAGGGGACGCTCATACTGGCACTTCACACTCTCTTCGTATAGTGTATACCTATACGTACGCTCGATGGAAAGCATTCGTTAATGGCACGCGCGTCTAGGCCACCTCAGAGATAACATCGAATGCACGAGGTGTTCCTTCTTGCCTGTGGGCCCCATGATGACAAGTGCATTCGTGGGGCACCGAAAGCATCAACATGAGAGTCGGTAGTTGGTAAAAAATTCGGCACATCCCACTTACCTTGAGAATCGACGTTATGCGAAGCATGCGGAGTGAAGGTGACCCTGTTGTAATTTTTGTTACCGAGTGAGTTGATTGATTGATATGTGGGGTTTAACGTCCCAAAATTACCATATGATTATGAGAGACGCCGTAGTGGAGGGCTCCGGAAATTTTGACCACCTAGGGTTCTTTAACTTGCACACAAATCTGAGCACACGGGCCTACAGCATTTCTAGCTCCATCGAAATGCAGCCGCCGCAGTTATCGAGTGAGTTACGAATTGACTCTAAATATATGTAAAAATATTGTACGCACAGACATATGCTCAACAGTCGCACATGTTTTATATACTCAGTTGTTTACACTTGTGCAACGTTGTATTTAACAGCGACTTGAGTATTAGCAACATCACAAGCAGTTGCAACGTTTATGCTCGCGAGGATGGTAGCCCTGAACACTGCCATACAACAATTAACTTCAGTGAATCGCATTGAACTACAACTTACGTTAGCCTGACGAAACGGCTTATCAAAGGAGCGCATATGCTATGTTTTTGAAATTGGATAGCGAGCATTTCAGCCACACGTGACGTTGTCGCTAGTCCCATTATTTAGGGAGGCAATCGCTGGGCTAATTACAAAGGCTGACGTATCGGCCTCGTGAATCGCACAACGAAAGCACATGCAATTTAGTATTGGCCCTTTTGGGGCATCAGCGAACGCCGGCTGGGGTCTAAAAAAACGGGGCAGAGCCGACACTTCATAACAAAACTGTAATAATTCTCAGATACCGCAGAACAAACAACACATAAACATGCACGCTCGTCAATAATCAAATACAATACAATACAACCCCCAAAGAACTCTGACACATTCAAAACACTGAGTACTAACAACAACACGCGGTACAATGCAATCTCATTCATTAACTAACCAAGACACTTATAGACTAAAATGTTCGTCAAACTTATTCAGTCTCAAGTTCTCGGGACAAAGCTTGAAAGCTTCTCTTCTAGGAAACATCCGGTCAAAGTCCAGCGCTGGTTGTCGTCCCACTGCGTCCGAGGTTTCTCTTCCAGGAATCTCTCGCATCGTCAACTGACCGCACTTAATAATGACACTATTTCTCTGGTAACACGTCGGCCACTCAGGCGCTGCTACTGCAGAACACGTCTTCACCCATTGGCGGGAAACACGCACTCATCTCCTGCTTGTGAGACACGCCTTCACCCGCAGGTGGAAAACAAAGTTCTCTTCGGCGACTCCCTCCGCTGCTTGCTTATACGCTCTGGCCGCTGGGTTCCCGAAATTTTTAGGCATTTCGTCGGTGCGCCGCACAGCCAAGGCTGGGGAAAGGGCGGAACCTCTCTCGTAACGTGACGCAAATCTGCAGCACTGTTCCCCATTCCTCCGAGATGTTTCTAGAATTCGCTCCATATTCTGTCCATGACTTGGTCGGCACGGCCGTGGCTGTTTTGGGGACGGGAGAGAGAGAGAGTGTGCTAGCGGCGTCATTTGTAGCTTGTTTCTTCTTTGCGCCGGTTTTTGTCGCGCCTGCTGGCCGCCTGGTTTTACGTAGCCGTTCGGAATCGAAGGCGCGCGCTTTCTTGAGTGCTCGTTTGGGACAGACGTTTAAGCAATATTGCACCTGAGTGGCGTATTTTTTCCAAAAAAGTGCCGAGACATTGCGTGCCTCTGTGGTAAAATACCAGACTGCTACGCAGAATGCTTGGGTTTGATTCCTCCTGGTATCCTGTTGTTCGTCGGGTCAACGCTTGCAGGGTCCGTTTTTCTTGACACCCTCGCATATCAATTACTAATGTCTATTGCCACCGCTTTTGGGTACATGTGAACCGTCGATCACTCTAGGCGCATACCAGCACATTAGTGGCACATACCCGCCCGCGGGTATGTGCCACTGTTGAGCGGAAAGTTTTGGATGACGTACGCGATGAAATCGCGACATTATTCATGTCAAGGTCAGTGGTTCGTAATCATGAAACCATTTTACCCTTTCATACTAACTTTGTTTCACCCCGAGTTAAGGTGGTGATCACGAGAGCACCCAGACGTAGACGGCTAGATAGATAGAAAGGTACATAGATACGTAGATAGACGCCATAAATGCCTGTAGTGTGCGAAGAAATTCTTCGCATTTATTATTGTATCGCGAACTTTGACAGGTATTCTGCATACGGAGGAGGTGGACAACTGGGACGGTGAAGTGATGTCCAGCGATGCTGTTCTCCGGGTTCTGAACAAGGCAAGAAAGCTAGCATGCGGATATTTTGCAAGTGGAGAATACAGAGAATGATTGTCGTCATTCATGTGTTTGCTTAATTATGTACGTCGATTATTACTTTTAAGATCGAAGAGTGACAATGTGAGATTACGTGGAAACTTGGTAACATGATTCCGTTGCCAATGTGTGCATCTTAACTGTTTCTTATACTTGTATTTATATTGTAAAGAACCAAGCACATCACAGAGAAAGTTTTTCTTAACATACGATCGTCTATACCCCGTTTACAGTGATTTTACATACGAACGTCGCAGGAAAATGACTGTGCAGATTCATTGCTACAACTGAAGAAATTCTTATAGTCTTGTTTACGAGATAATTTACTTTTACTTGAGTGCAAGAAAGTAACGTTGAAAGAGCGTGTAATCATCATTACATGCTATGCTTCATTATTCTTGGTGTTCATTTACGTATACAAGAGAAAAATAGCGTTATAATTTTTGTAATTTATGTGGTTATCAGTCCTATATTTGCTCTACGTGTTTCACTCATGTGCTTCACTCGGGTACTTTCAGTAAAAACTTGATAATATATGAACACCTAGAGTTGTGGCACAGGCTGAACAGTTGTGACACTTGGAACAGTCACAGTGACCCAAAGAACGAGGATGCGAACGAGAATATAATATATCCTATTTTGTCAAATTAACGTGGACCTTAGTGCCGGCGGTAGCACTTCTTTGTTCTCGGTAATTGTTTTAAACTGAAAAACTAAGGGCTTTTATGATAACTATAGAGTCTGGCGCTTCAGGTAGATAATGCCACATCATTTTGCTTTGACATTACCATAACAAATATTTCGCCTTTTCAGTATGTTCCTGTTGGTCGCCCTCAGTGCTCGATTTGTATTTGTTTCATACAAAATATTAAAAGAAAAAAAACCTTGTCACGGTCATCGTATTGCTTCCATTCGTGAAGTATGGTTGCTGCACATACTTTTTTTGCTACTTCAAAGTTAATCGGGAAGTTGTTTATCATAGTTTATTTTTATTCTTTTCCGCGTAGGCAGTTTCAAAATTTGCAACCACGTAACCACTGTTTTTTAGCTTGCATAATCGCTGCACCCGTGGTTGTTTCTATACGAGTCAAACATGTATTCTAGACACTGTGAGCAATCAATCATACACAGTGCTTGATTGCCCAGAGTGTCTAGAATACATGTTTGACTCGTATAGAAACAACCTACGGGTGTAGCGATTATGCATGCTAAAAAACAGTGGTTACGTGGTTGCAAATTTTGAAACTGCGCACGCGGAAAAGTAGAAAAATAAACAGAGCAATCATTTCGCTGTTTGAAGATTGCCGGGAGACGATGATGCAGCGGTAAACGACATGGTGAGTTTTAATATACGGCAAAAGTGAGAAAAAAAAACACCAAAATACATGAAAAAAGGGGGAAGGGGGAGTGGCTACCGAGCTAGGATAACGTTGTTTTGCCTGGGCGTGTCTAGTTGGAAGGATTGATGACATGTCTAGTCCGAAGTCCGCCACCATGCAATAATTCGGTGTATGCCATAGGGGGCTAGGTACGATCTACGTCTATAGGGCTAGCTACGCTTTAGCCTAAATCTCATGTTAAATCTGAAAAGAGGCAGTCTAGATTTGTGATTAACTGAGCACTGTTCATTGAACCTGACTGCCAGAAGTTATGATAGCGGAGTGTGCTGTGAGGGTCTTTAGCCCTCACTATATGGCATTGTAACCCCATAAAACAGATTGCAACACTGCCTAAGAAGTTTTCATCTGACATAAGCTCAGGCGCGGCTAGTGTCTTAGCTTCTCTTTAGTGATAGTCGAGGACCCCAACAAATTCTTTGTTTGTCTACCGCCAAGACTTCGAAACATTCAGCATCAAGCGAACAAGAAAAGGATGCTCGCATTAGCACTTGCCAGAAAAATTTGTCCTCATTTTTGGTTTCATTTCCTATGCAATGAAGGTGTACAATATTCCACACAGTAGTTAAAGATCACTGACACGAAAAAGAACACTAAATAAAGACAATGACGCAGTGGGTTGCCATTTTTTTTCGCACAAGGGAACGTATAAATAATTGAGCAAAGAGACGGCAACTGTGCAAATAAATTGCTGGTTGCTGGCGTGTCGCAGACTGTCCCATTCCGGTGGGCGCTGGCGAAGAAAGGCAAGAAGCCGAAGAAGCCGAAGAAGAAAGAGCTGACACCCGAACAGATGAAGAGGAAAGAGGTTTACTACGAAAGCGTGGCCAAGAACCCCGTGCGCCACACGCTCGGCTGCCTGCCCACCGTGGTGGGCTTCCTGTTCATGTTGCCCGTGTTCACCAAGCGGCTTTGCGAGGAGCTCACCTCGGGAGCTAAGGTATTCGCCTTTTTGTTGCCACTAGGCTAGGGAGGTTGTTGAGCCCTGACATGTCTTAGTACTTTAGATTAGCCACGCGTTCAAAGGAAACTGAAGAAACAAAGCAATTTTTTTCTTATATTAGTCATCAGTCTTTTCCTATTCGAAAATCAACATGCTTGCTGCGAGGAGACGCTTGTTAAGCGAGAAAAAATGCAAAAAGAAATGGTGGCTGCCGACGAATCAAACTTTGGTGTGGATATTGAAGCTCCTCCCGCAAGCAACATGCCATCTGTTGGTACTACGGAGCTCGTCACCTGTAGAAATGAAGCACGCGCGAGTATTTCAGTGCGAAATGTAAGAATCAAATTATGACCCTAATTGTTACTTCTATTATAAACCTACGGTGGTAAGAATAGCAACATTTCAGTACAATTCATTGATCCGCATTGCTAAATTGTTTCCCTTTACTGCGCCGTTAGGACTTATATGCAAAAAAAGAAACATGCCGTATGATAATGGTATACGACAGCCCGGGCACCTAGAGGGCTCTGCACGTAAAAAAATAATCATTGAGATATACGCTTTAGTCCCTGTTGCTTCACAAAAAAATAAATAAAATGGGCTCTGCGATCATTTCTACTTCTTTCGTTCAAAGCAATACGTGAAACAGGCTTTGATCATCTCCCCTGTGGTCTCGTCATAGCGACTGTAAAGCCCGATGGTCCCATTAGAACATTGGTTTGTATAGCCAAACAATGCGGTACTGAATCATATATATAAGAGCAAGCCACTCATAATAGTAAGTGGGCTAGTTGCTTACAGTAGAAAATTTAGCCAGAACTGCAGGGTGATCGATATCACCTGTGGCGTGTCATTGAGAATTTTGTACATATTACACTTGCACTTTGAAACACTGAATTGAAAAAAAAAACTATTTCTCTCGTACAAAAAAATATTTCTATTGAAATACCAAAGTGGCTACTATCGCCATGAGAATACACTTCGTAAGCAAGAATACGCGCAAAGAAATGTGGATGGTGACATCACTCAGCTCGACAACCGGGTAAATTTGTATTAACTCGTATTGGTGAAATGGCGCCACAAGGTAAGACGAATGCACACAAAAAAGAGAAACTCGAAGCACAAGCACCAAATCTCAACTAAACTTTTAATTACATGCGCAGAAAATCACTATGTATCCATGTGCAGCTTCACACAGCTAACAAAACCGTAATAAATGCTTGAAAACCGGTGTGCGCATCCAATGAAAACTCAAAAAGCAACAATATATCTACCAATTCAAGTATAAGATTTCTTTATTTTGCAAGACTACAGTGGAAAAGTCGATGCATGATTCTATTTCTTTTTGTATGTGCCAAGCCTCGATATTCTATCGAGTTGTCTGGCCTTGATGCCGTTACAGTGTACTGGTTTCAGTGAGCTCGGATTTTCTTCGACACTGCCGACAGTATACACGGTGACGCCCCCTTGATATTCCCGCACCACTCACCATAGCGTCAGATCTTGGTGGAGCCTACAAAGGCTTACATCACTCCTAATCAGTAAACACTGAACACATTGTCCTCTGAGGGCACCGAAGACATAGCGTATCAAGTTTCAGAAAAATTAGGTGAGTCATTGTCGCCAAAATGAGAAAAATAAAGTAATGCCAACAATTTAGGCCCGAATTGTGCTTCGGTAATAAAAACCTATTATGGTAGAATTACCATGAATAAAGTGTTCAGAGCCCAATTTATTGATACAAATCAATTCATTGTTTCACTTTGATGCACCTTTAGGCAACTTCTATACATCTATGTATACGCATATATTGCAGCAGGTACATGTATGCATATATGTGCATATGCATCTTCGGAAGTATATGCATCGGTAACACGCCCGTTTTCGGGTACACATGCAGCGTGGTGCCACGCGGCACTGCCCATGCATCATCCCACGATGATCGTATATACAAAATTTCCCAAATCACCGCATCTATGCTGTATAGCATGCGTTACATTCACAGATGACCCCGCATTGCTAAGGATGATGCGAAGTCAGTTTTTCATAAAGGAAGAATAAAGAATGTGACATTTATTGCTGGATGATACCAGGAGCTGATGAGCATCAACGGCCTGTCTGAGAGCGCCTACTGGCTCGCCAACCTCATGGGCGCCTTCTTCGAGATGGCGCTCGTCCAGGCGCCGCTCATCTATCTTTTTCGCCACGACCCCATCAGCGGAGCGACCGGACTCTGGCCGCGCAGTGACTTCTGGGTGCTCGTAGTCTTCTTCACTATCTACTCTGCGGCCGCCTCGTGTTTCGCCATCATCATCGCCATCGTCAGCCCTAGACGTGAGTTTCGAAACCCACAATGTTTTGTATACCCCAAGCGATGAAATTAAAATTTGATATCGCCAGTTAACATGAAAGTGCTAGTTAGTACGCGTACTTTATTGCGTGATGTTGAGGTGTGTTGCTCATATCAATGTGCCAGCCTTGTTTACTTCGAGACCATTTTTGTAATTTTATGAATTACAATGTTGCTCTAAACTTAACATGATTTTCATGCAGTCTCGGCGCAGTTGTTGCAACATTGCTGATTGTAGTATTTCTGATTTCGCTTGAATATTTAGTCAACCTAACTTAACATCTAACTTAACATGCGAATTGTAGTATTTTTGATTTCGCTTGACTATTTAGTCAATTTACCTTAGCAATGTAAAGATTTCATGCAGTCTCGGCGCAGTTGTTGCAACATTTGTAATTGTGTTACTTATGATTTCGCTAGACTATTTAGTTTGAAAACGCGTCTATCCAGAACAAAAATGTTTCGGCACATTTTAGCGTTATGCTGCAACAGACATGGCCAAATTGGCATGATTGCAGGGTCATATACTTTGAAAAATGCGGCCACAGTTAACATCATGGATGATACTTCGAATGATGTAGTGCATCGGCTGCTTCATTTTGAACATGAACTCCCTCGCGAAAATTTGACAACCTACAGAAACCACGGAGTAACGAGCTGCGTGTGAATACCCACTTCAGTAGAGTATGTTTGTAGATGCGATGCGAGACGGCGACGTAATGCGATGACTCGCAATACGACTGCCAACAAAAGAACGATACAGACATTTAATGTTAAAATCTATAGTCATGTGGGGTAGGATGGGGCAAAATCAGACCTGAAGTGAAACGCTGCATTCGGACTTTGCCGACATTTCTGCTATTACCATAAGTACTTTTCTTTGTTTATTTGTTTCAGCGATAGGTATCGGTAGTTGTCTACCTTTTTATGCGAAAATTATCATTGCTGATAGCGTTCACATTGGAAAAGTTATGCAGCTGGTGTTAGTGCGTCCGTCAAAAACAGGCAAAATTATGCACAGCCGAATTTTCGGACCCGTGCATGAAGCTGCCCTGACATCAATACAACAGCTCACGTATTTATTTTGTTACTATATACTACTATCTACATACCACCAAAATTTCGGTTCATTTTGTGCACTGTGCAAAGCGGAACTTTCTTTAAAACTCGGGCATGTGGGAGAAGCAAAACGCCACAAAAAGGCATCGAAAGCTTTAGAGTTTGCCTTATTAAGTGGACGGCTTTGTCATACGAATTATATATTATGTTTCTCATTTAGTAGGGATAGGATGTACAAGAGAATATGATATAAGGCTTCATGGGTGGAGAGCGAAATGAACGAACACTGACTGATGTTGAGGACAAGACTCATTCCATTCGTGCGTCGTTGAGGCTGTTCCGCGTTCTCAAGGATGATCTGAAAAGGCGCATAAATATTGAAAGAACTTCCAAGTGAAGTAGCTCACAAACACGTCTTGTAATCGAGTATCTATGAGATTTTTTTCATACCATTATTTTCAATATAACAAGCGATAGAAAATCCGGAATTCATTACCTTACAAAGCCCGGCTGACGAAGTTTAAAACCACGAAATGCCCGGGTGCAGTATTGCAACAAAACGGCAAGAAGAGGCAAATAAGATGCGTCAGAACATTGATTGATTTCATTTGTGGGGTTTAACGTCCCAAAACCACCATATGAATATGAGAGACGCCGTAGTAGAGGGCTCCGGAAATTTCGACCACCTGGGGTTCTTTAACGTGCACCCAAATCTGAGTACATGGGCCAACAACATTTCCGCCTATGCGTCAGAACATATCTAGTCTCTAATCATTTAATAATGTAATGAAGGTGGTGCTAGATGTGCTAGAAGTTTTGTAGCAATGCAGCGCCGGGTTCTGTCTCGATTCATTGTGTGGAGTGAAAGGAGTGGGCTAATGAAAGCGGCGTGGACACCCACGGAGTGAATTTCATATGCGTCCACTGCAAAATCTGAAGGGATGAATTTTCAGGGGTGAAGCTCCTAAAGCCATCCATGCATGTATCTTTGTGGAATAGTTTTATGACTCACTAGTTGTATGACTCACTCAGTAGGTGGCGAAAGAGTGAGTGACGGACAGACAGGCAGACAGACTGATGGACGCATGGACGGATGCGCGGATGGACAGGTAGACAGATGCACGGACGGAAGTATGGATGGACGGATGGACGCATGAACGGACGGATAGACAGAAGCACGGATGGACGGACGAAAGCATGGACGGACAGACGGACTCAAGGACGGATGCATAGACAGAAGCATGGGCGAATGAACGGACTCATGGACGGACAGCCGAAAGCATGTAAGTACAAACACATGGACGGATTCACGGACGAACGGATGGACACAAGCACGGATGCACGGATTGATAGAAGGACAGAAGCGGGAATGGACACATGGATGGATGAATGGGGGAACAGGCGGTTGGACAGACGCACGGACGAATGCTTCGCCCCACTCATCATTATTGACTCACGGGATATGCTGTGAATTTTTTCACACAGTCTCTTTTGCCCACGCTGTCTCCTTTTACCCCGCAGGTTGGGAAAAAAAATGAGACATATATGTGGTGAATTTTCCATTTGTAAAAAAGAAACACCCCTTTGAACTATGACAACATGGTCATATTTATGCAGCACACACCTTGCACCAAAAGAAAAACTTCTGCATTGAGAGATATTGCTCAAGAGTAAAAAAAAAAACTTACTGAACTTTTTTGTTACATATTACCCCACCCTATCTTATACGTTGGCCTACCAGTCCCCTAATGAGTCCTACGCGTGCTATTAGCTTAGTGATGCATAATATGTAGTGATGCATAACGCCTCATTAAATGCTTCGTTTTCAGGCATGCATATTTAGCTTACATAATCGATGAACGCAATCGAATGCTGTTTTAGCGCCCCTATTTACAGACTCTATTTCGCAAGACATTTAGTTTTCATTTTTTACAAGGAACCCTGCATTGTATGGCAAGTTCTAATTTAGAGCTGCGCTTAGAGGGACAAGAATCGTCCAATAAGCTACAAATCCCTGTGAAAGGTACCAACATGTGTAGTTCTGAAGCGACAGCATACCAATTCTGTTTATTTAGCCACGATGTCAATTCCTGTGTTGGGCAAAGATTTCTAGCCACTTGAAAATTCGCCCGCATTGCCACGACTGTTTTTCCGTTTCATGCAATTTCGGACGTTCATAATGACGGACAAGGCAGCGCTGGGACGAAAACAAAGGGAATGATAAAAAGACGGCACATGCGCTGTGTTACCAACATTACGAATCCAAACCACAAAGTTTTCTAAATTTAACTATAGGGGACTTTGTCGCTACGATCATTCAGTGACCGTGGGAATGACGGGTAGTACACGTATTTGTCTAGTCTTCTTGCTTGCAGATTTCGAATGCACTTGTGACTTTGCTTATTGCGAAGTCTAGGTTTGGACTCGAATGAAAGAACGGATGATTTTAAACTACATGACCCGATTTGAAATGATGAGCCTAAAAAGTTAAGGCAGTGAAGTGCACCTGCTAAACATTTGCTATTAATGTTTTGGAACAAAGTAACTTTAATCCACGCGAAGTCAAAAAGAGGCCAAAGTGCGAAGATTAGACACAGTTCATGTATTACCCATCATTCCCATTCTCGCTTAAGCGCCGGGCGTAGCAGCTCCCGCCGGCACGCGCCAGAGGTCTCTCTAGTGCATTTATAGGAAACTCTAAACAACCCACCTATACGCGTTTCTGTAATATGTTGTTCTCTTCACAAATAGAGATTTGCCGCAAACGCAATTCACTAAAACATATTCTCTCTATTTTTAGCGAACATCGCCGCCATCATGACGTTCGTCGTTATGGTGATGACCCTGATCCTGCCCATCATTATCCTGGCCGTGTCCGGCGCAACTCTCATGGACAGCAGGCTGCCTCCGAATCCGTACAATGTGATTTACCAGGCGGTGTGCATGTTGCCGAATGTTGGCTTCGCGTATGGCATCACTCTCATCTGCGAGAGCGAGGAGCTGGGTAAACAGCGGCTAATGCTTGTTTTCACGAACGCTGCGGTATTTCGCGTTTTTTTGTTCGTTCATAATAAACGTTCAGTTTAGTGGTCACAAAGGGCAGAACATAATAATGCTGCATATTTGTCATATACTTAGTTATCTATATTTCGTTTTCCTGAACATTGTAGCGCGTATTTGACATGCTGCTTTGAATAGGTAGCCTTTCGGAGTGAACTTACACGCCAATATTTTCCGCCGAAAATGCTGGCCAATACCTCGTTATTCAATCCCCCTTGGAATGAACATTATCCACTTCCTGAGGTGTCATGTCTTTTGTCCTTTTTTATTGTCTAGTTTGATACGCATAGGTTAGATCATAGTTTACAGTTGACCTGTAGAAAGTGGCTATGCCGTATGTGACCGACAAGAAACCTCCCCGGCGGTCACACGCCTGGCGAACTATGGACGACCTGGTCGCGGGGACCCCCTTCCTATTAAACCGGTGGTTATCTCTCGACAGGATTCGAACCACCAGCATCCCGTAGCTAAAGCGTCCGTCGTACACCTTATAGGCCACTGCTATAGCTTTCTGTGGAGACAGTTCAACTTAGTTTTCTCAACTACGGAGTTCTGTTCTTTTATTCTTTGTCCCGTTGTAGCACTGTTTATCACAAATGCTTTGTGGCACGATGTTCCAACAGCCCTCATTAAAACTTTACATCAGTTTAAATTTCTGAATATCATTTTCATATGAACCATTCTACTTTCCTCGTTCTATCAGTAATCATGATTAGCCATTCCGCGCCTGATATTGCCTTGATGAGTAACTCAGGGAATGCATTACAGATCTTAATTGCTGAATAGGACAGGCAAACCAGAATAGCGGGCATGAAAATAGGTATATAACCACTGGCTACTCTCAAATCAGGAATGGCCATTTACCACTAAACTCACGAGAAAGGTATATACAGTGGCATTATGCCGGTATTTACGAAGACTACCTTCGAAAGGAAAATGATAGGTTTAACTTAACGGAACAAGCAGAAAGTAGGACAGAAAAATAATGGTTTTTAAAGACATCTTAGTAGAAGTGCTGTAGTAATAAACATAGGCAAGACATGTTGCACGAAGTCAAGTTAACTATTCATTGATTGATTTGTTGGGTTTAACGTCCCAAAACCACCATATGATTACGAGAGACGCCGCAGTGGAGGGCTCCGGAAATTTCGACCACCTGGGGTTCTTTAACGTGCACCCAAATCTGAGCACACGGGCCTACGGCATTCGCCTCCATCGGAAATGCAGCCGCCGCAGCCGGGATTTGAACCCGCGAACTGCGGGTCAGCAGCCGAGTACCTTAGCCACTAGACCACTGCGGTGGGGCCAAGTTAACTATTAGTCATTAGAAGTAACAGTAAAAAAAGGCGGACGTGCGAGGGGAAGCAGAAAGTTAGGTGGGCAGACTGAGGTTAAGAAGTTCACTGGGATGACGTGGCCGCAGAAAGCCCAGGATCGGGTTCATTGTCTAAACTATGAAGAGGCTTTCGCCCTGCAGAGGCGCAGTAAGATGATGTTGATGTTGATAAGGAATAGTTTGTTAAGAGGCCTCCGTACGCGGGTATAATGCCGTGATGTAGTCGTGCGCGAGGGCTTGTGAATTCACGTTTATATTCACGCCGACGCTAGGCTGGTGCATTGTGGTCATGCCAGTCACCGTAGCCTTCTGACGCATGCAGGAGAAGGCATCTCATGGAAGACCTTCGCCTCGCACAAGACCTTCCACCAGTTGTCCCTTCGCAAGATCTCCATCGCCTTGCTGACTTCTTGCTCAGTCAGCCTGGCCTTGGCATGGTACCTGAAGAACGTGTGGCCCTTCGGCTACAGCTTCCCCAAGCCATGGTGGTTTATTGTAATGGTACGCCACTGGCTCTATCTCGGTTTGTATACTCGCTGTATGGACACCTGAGTGAACTTCGGCCATTTCGATTGCGATTTCAGTTCATTGTGATTTGAATTCTGCTGAAGGCTGCACAAAAAGCAGTTTCGCAAGCATTGTATCTAAAACAAAGGGCAACTGTTCCCCGTAGCAGTAGAAGAATTGCTGAGCTGGGAGCCCTTGTATTGCTCCTCTTCGGTTTTCGCTTTGTTTTCTTTTTCTTTGCCAGTTTTTTCTGTCCCCCTTACCCACTATATTTCTGTTTATGCCTCCCACTCTTCCTATATATTTTTTCGTTCGTTCTCTATCTCTCGCTGTTTTTCCTTTTTTTCAATGTTAATAGATGGTTTTGCCTCGGTTATTGTTGCAATAGCAATTATGTGGACACTCTCAGCTGGATTTTGCCGCCGACGTCGGTGTCACTCACAGTGTATACGTGCTTATATATATGAAAATGCAAGAGAAAGAAAAAAACAGAAACAGACTTCGGTGCGCGGAATCGAACTTCGGTCCTCTCAATCTTGAGTGTGCGGCGTTAACCACTGAGCCATAAAGGAGCACGTCGTTCCCCGTTCAAACGGCAAGCTATTGATATCTACCACTTACCGCCGCTCAGGGGCATGTCGGGGGAAATCATTGTGTTTTTAGCATTGTCAGCAATATGGCGCAATCAGCGCGCGTCGCCACATCGTACGGCGGCGCCACTCTCTGATCTTTGCCGCGCTTAGAGGAGGGGAGGGACGCTCCCGTACACCCTCTTATCTTGCGGTGGGGAGGATTGTACAGTACGTCTTGACTGCCCTCGGGCTTTACCTGGAGGAATTCTGTTGTAGTTACTGGGCGCACTAAAATCATTGCAATCCCAGTTTGCGAAAAGCTCGCGCTTTTCAGACACAGCGAAGTAATAACTGAGACGCTTATTCACGTGTATCTATACCTGTGGATACGTTTTGTGTGTCATTTGTGCGTGAAAAACACGGGGCATGTTTCTATCTGCTTTCCATACCTGGGAGTACGTTTCGTGCGTCATTTGTGCGTGAAAAACACGGGGCATGTTTTGATCTGCTTTCCATTCTGCGTGTGACCTTCCAATTTGTTGCTATCGCTTTCATTGCTTCGCCTTTGTAGCAGAGCTGTGACTTTCTATTATAAAGGCGTCATACCCAGGCAGCATACGATAGCCCTGCCTTAAATCAACAATGAATTAAATGCATTTTATCAGCGAGATATAAGAGAAAGACAAGGAGAGATACATACAGCGTGATCGCTAGGCTTACTGTGTGCATCTTGCTTCGTCCCTGTCTTTCCCTCGCTTGTAAAACGTATGCAAGTGAAAACCAACTTGCCTAACATTGCACATTAACTGGCACAGACTATTATACTTTGGTATTCAAACAAGATGGCAGCTGACTGAACTGTTGAAAATCTCCTACGTTTGGGGTAGGGGTGTAAATGCAAAACGAAGTAGTCACGCTTCTTAGACCTTTAAAAGTTACGCTATTTTAAGTGTGAATGCACTTTATAAGCGAACCCGAATTCACCGTCCACGGTGTGCCTTCTCCTCTCCCCTAGCAATGGCGCGAGGAGCGGAGAAGAGCGTCTGTAGCAATGCCGCAGCGACGTCACACACCACGTGATTGCGCGCGCTCCGCCCTCCGCTCCGTGGCTTCGCGCGCCCGCACAGCCACGACTTGCTCGAGATCGGCAAGTCGTCATAGGTATGGATCTATTGCAGGCATCAACCTCGACTGCGATACCACCACTAAACAGTAGAACGCAATCGAATGCGAGCATTGCACGCGTCGTTGAAGATGTCAAGCCGGTTCAAGACAAGGCAGCGGCGAAGAGCCCGTGATGCCGAGCGCAAGTGGGCGAAGCGGGCCGCGGACATAAACATCATTATGGTGCAATTTCACTCTCAGATATACGCGTAAACACACCAAGATTTCCCGAGAGGGTCTTATGGTTCCTGGGAATCGCACTGTGGTCACACGGGGGAGTTTACGTAACTCACCGGTGAATGCCAACGGATTTTAACTTTACTCCCCCTTATAGCATCACTCTGTGCATTCGCACTTAACACTGTTCACCATCGGGGAAATGCTTGGGAGTTTCTTTTTTAATAACTTTCCTCTTAAATGACTTCTTCATCGTCGGTGCGAGGTAATGTCGAGGCACGTGTGGGATTAACACGCAAGCTTCAATACTGGAACCTTCGATTGGTATTCTAGCTTTGTACGTATGCATTCTTTAGCATTCACCAGTATTAAGGCGCTTATTATCACCGATGTCTTGAACCTAGTTTGCGCACGCTCTTTAACAAATACAGTAGTACTTGCTAACTTCGGGGCAGAAGTTGATGTGGAAGTAGTAATGCCAGTGGCAGTAACCCGCGACGTACTAGAAGCAGGCGTGTCACCTACCCGTGGAGCACGTAAACAAAGGGTAGCGGGTTGTGGTCGATTGACCCCGACAGTGATTTCTGCGATTTAGGCTGAATGCAGGACGCGGAGTTTGCAAACTTGGTGGAACTTTGTAGACTTGCCGGGATGTCCATTGCAGTGGACTCACTTCAAGATACCCCGTGAAGAGCGTTAACCCTGCATAACAAACAAACGATATATGTCCTCCCTTTGCGGTGTCTTGAAGCGGGGACAGTACTCCTTTAAGAGTGCAGATACAAACGCGGTACCTAGAAGTGACCACCATTAGTCAGGACAGTCACGTTCGGAAGGGGTGAAGTTGCTCTAAAATGACTTTCAGCAGTAGTCACTACACGGAAAGCAAATGACGCAATTCTGTCATGATGGCGAATTGTGCAGAAAGGACCTATTTTAAAATAGCTGAAAGCTTACAAAAACTGCATTATTCCGTGAAGATGCAACAAGATTAAGTACCAGCCAACTATCTGTTGAGTTTTTTTGCCTTTCTGTTGTATGTCGCAATTACAATGTCACAACCAGTCTTTCAAGTACAGCTTCTCTCTTTTCAGCCGAAGTACTGGGGTTTTTATGGAAGCGTGGGCATTTCTGCAGAAGAATCCAAGACGATCACGGAAGACCCTAACCTGTTCGAGCCCGTGGCTGACAATCTGGAGCCTAGCATAGTTATTTACAAGCTCAACAAGGCAAGTAGACCATAAGAATGGGGTAGAAGAATCAGCATATTAGTATTTCATTAAGAATGACATGCGTAGTGGACACGCAAGTAAATAGCGAAAGGGGATGCAATAGTGCGTTATCGTAGATGGGGAATACACGTGTAGAACTTAAAACACACTCCATAAAAAAAAGCATCGTTGTAGGGTTTGTATGTGAAGAAATATATGTTTCAGCTGCAATTCATATGCCCTATTTCGCTGTTGAGACCAGATAGCACTGAAAGTTCAGTGAGTTGGTGTTGGTCATGGCGTAAGAACAATAATTTAGGTGTGAACGCTCTCCGCCCGCCACCGGGGAGAGCTCGTTGAGACAATGTTCGTCTTTGGTACATGCGCTGGCCGCAGTTTCGTGAAGGGCGCTGTGACATGCATGCTTATAGGGAGCCTACATGAACGCCTGTTACAGTGTGGAGACATCTCAAAACGTGCCCTAACAACAACAACAACAACAACAACAACAGCAGCAGCAACAACAACAACAACAACAACAACAACAACAAAACTCAGCCAAAATCAGCGGGCAATTGGGCACATTGTTGCCAGGTTTCGCCAAATTTAGCATAATTTGTTTGTGCGCCGTCATTTTGAGGCCGTCAGTACAACCCCCTCTTTCCCTCACAGCTATTAATGATCTGCCAGGTCAGTAGTGATTCCCAGTGTATTTTCAAAGGCTCTTTCTAGGCTAAAACCTTATTAAGGCAAAAGCCTTCAATACATCAAGAGTAAAATGTCGGTGGCGTCCAGTGTCGGCGTCAACATGTTACATGCATCAAGCTCGAAACGTAACCGTCGGCGGTGTCCAACGTCGCCGTCAACACGTTACATGCAAAGCTCGAAACGTAAGCATTGGTGGTGTCGTCCAGTACCTGCGTCAACACGTTACATGCATCAAGCTCGAAACGTCACCATCGGTGGGGTCGTACAATGTAGGCGTCAACACGTTACATGCATCAAGCTCGAAACGTAACCGTCAGTGGGGTCATACAACGTAGGCGTAAACACGTTACATGCATCAAGCTTGAAACGTAACCGTCAGTGGCACCGTCCAGCGTCGGCGTCAACACGTTACATGCATCTAGCTTGACACGTAACCATCGGTGGCATCGTCCAGCGTCGACGTCCATACGTTACATGCATTAAGCTCGACACATAAACGTCGGCAGCGTCGTCCAGCATCGGCGTCAACACGAACACTTAAATGCATCAAGCGTGAAATGTAACTATCGGTGGCGTCCAGCCTTGGCGTCAAAGCGTTACATGCATCAAGCTCAAAACGTAACTGTCGGCGGCGTCGTCGAGCGTCGGCGTGAATACAATAAATGCATCAAGCTCGAAACGTAACCGTCGGTGGTTTCATCCAACATCGGCGTTAACACGTTTCGTGCATGAACCTCGACACGTAATCGTCAGTGGCGTCGTTCAGCGTCGGCGTCAATACCAGCACCTAAGTGTATCAAGCGTGAAATGTAACTATCGGTGGCATCCAGCGTCCGCGTCAGCCGGTTACATGCAAAGCTCGAACGTAACCGTTGGTAGCGATGCCATCGTGCGATTCCCGCACCCAACACTATGATGTTAGAAATTTCGAAGGCGTGTACTGGGCTCTGCATAGCTTCTGCTAAATAAAAATGAAGCATGTGGGTGCCTGCCCCAACGCGGCGGTCTAGTGGCTAAGGTACTCGGCTGCTGACCCATAGGTCGCAGGGTCAAATCGCAGTGTCACTAGTCCCGTTAATTAGGGAGGCAATCGCTGGGTCAATTCCAAGGGATGAAGTATTGTCCCCCGAACTGTACCACGAAAGCATGCACAATTTAGATGTGGTCCTATTTGGTGCGTCAGCGGAAGCCGGCTGTGGTCCAAAGAACGAGTCAGAGCCGAGAGTTGATAAAAACAAAACATATTCACAAATACTGCAGATCGAACAATACACAAATATGCACTCTTTGCACTAGCACAAAACAACATGTCACCACACAAACAACGGGCTACACAACGCAACCAGCTGCACCCAGAACAACGGACACAAACAACAAGACCCGTTACAAAAACAATCTCGTGCATTAACAAACGACACACTTAAAGACTAAGAGAAAAAATGACAGCATATCCACGGGCTGACTGATGGAGAGTGGGGCGAAGCATCCGTCTGTCCATTCGTTCTTGCTTTCGTCCGTCCATGCGTCTGTCTGTGTGACCGTCCGTGCGCCATTCACCCGTCCTTGCGTGCGTCTGTTCATTCTTCCATGCATCCACCCCTGCGTCCGTCCATGCGTCCATCCGTCCATGCAGCCATTTGTGCGTCCGTCCATGCATCTGTCTGTGTGTCCGTTCGCTCGTCTAGTCAACACTCCAAGTACCACCATCTTGAACCTTTTCACCATATATTCCGCATATAGAAGCACCGCCATCCAGCGGACATTCCAAGGACTAAACGAGAGGTGGCACACGCACACTTTCTTACGGCTTGCGCTTCGTGTCTACTTCTCACATTTAACTACCTCGAGTTCATGGTATATACTAGTTCACTTTGTTCATGGCACTGCTGCCCAACGCTCGCTAAACCTTTCTAAAACTAAGGAGGTTAGCCCCAGCCAGTATAACTAGCAATCCTTTCTTGTCAGATAGTGCTCAACATACATGCCAATGGCTGCTAATGGAGAATGAAAGACAGGGAAATTCGGCTTTGCGCACGCTGCTAGCTCTTTATTGTTCAATGCACAGGAGAAATGTTCTACCGGCACCACCTAGCAGGTCAAAGCGTAAAACATGTTACGTACTACGACGAGGGACGAACGGGTGCCGCTTTGAGGAGCTTCGCCTCTAAAAGTTCAACTTATTCAGTCCAGAGTTCTTGAAACAAAGTCGAATAATACTCTAGAAGGAATCACTAATTCAAAGTTCAGCGCTGTTGTCGTTCCGCTCCCCCAAAGTTTCTCTTCCAGAAAACCTCGCGTCTTCAAATGTCCACACTCCTAGCACCAAACTTCTTCGCCGGTAACACTTCGGCCTTTCACACGCTGCGGCTGCAGAGCGCGTCTTCGCCCACTGTCTGTAGACACATTTTTCTTCTGCTTGTAAATGAAGCCTTCACCCTTCAGGTGGAAAACCTCTTCATCTCATGCTTTGTCAAAGAGGAGAAAAGCCTGCACCTGACGGCGAGAAAAACTCCACGCACGCTGGCGCAAAGTCTTTCTTCTTCCCCTGATCACCACTCTCCACTGCTCGCTTAGATACATTCCCGATAGGATCTAGACGTTTCTAATCGTTTCATCGGTGCAACGCATAGCCAAGGCTGGGGAAGAGGCGAGAACTTTCCCCGAGCCGTGATGCAACCAGGGAGCGACTCACGCTTTCCTTCTCGATGCTTCTGGTGTTCGCTCGGCGATAGGTGCGAGGAGGTTGGTCAGCGTGGCGACGCCTTTAAAGGCGGGGGGTGAGACGGTGCCCCCGAGGAGTACTTTACGCTTGTTTTCTTCCTTGGCGTGACAATGTGGTGCCTAGTATTGTCGCCGTCTCTGAATTTCGGCGACGCGCGCTTTCTTGAGCACTCGTTTGAGACACCCGGCAGCGGCGGCTGCGTTTCCGATGAAGGTGGAAATGCTGTAGGCCCGTGTGCTGAGATTTGGGTGCGCGTTAAAAAACCGGAGGGGGTCGAAACTGTCGGACCTCCACTACGGCCTCTCTCATAATCGTATGCTGGTTTTGGGACGTTTAACCCCACATATAAATCAAACATGACCATCATGACACGCGTGTCACATAAGAGCATGTCTACATGCCACGCGAGTTATGCGCCCGCGGCTGTTTCGCCAGCTTCATACACACCAAATTTGACATAACGTAACGTGAGTGAATGGTGATGATATATGACTGGTGCAAACATGATAATTATGACATGCGTGTCACGTTTTGCCACGCTCATTATGCACTAGCGGCCGTTTCGCTATCTTTCCATATAACGAATCTCGCATTACTGAGCGTTAGTGGATGACGAAGGTAAATGAAACGTCACCACTTGATAATCATACTATGCGCGTGATGTGAATTATGACTACTATATATGCTCATAGCATGCTCACGGCCATTTCGCTAGCTTCATATATACCAAATTTGGTATTACGTGACGTCAATGGACGATGAACACCAATACCAGGCGCAAACACGATAATCATGACATGGAAGTCGTGTACAGCATAATAAACATTCTACGCTCATTGTGCGCTTGCAGCCGGTTCGCTATAGCTTGATAGTACTCGATGCCTTTATTTAAAGTGGCAGGTTGTTACAGTTTCCGGCTCACCCATTTTGTACAAATCTCTCCCTCACCAGAAAAGCGCGAACTTTGAGCTACAAATAATCGAAATTCATGACCCCTATATACCGAAGCTGAACGCACGTGTCACTCATAAAATGCCGTAGTTGCCTTACGCCAAACAAGGACTTCACGTGACCAATTTTGAAGAAAAAGAAAAAAAGGGTGTGTGACAGAAGAACTTCGAGAGAGAAAATGGCTTCCCGAAGTACACGAGTTGTCCACTTAAGGGTAGCGTGTGATGTTTCATGCTTTTCCTTACACAGTGGTGTGGGCTCATTGTTAAGAACGGCGCAAAAGAACACGGGACAAAGAACCATGAGAACACCTAGATGGGCACCGGACTCACAACTAATCTTTATTCACGTCAACTCCCACAAGCGCGTGGTCACAAACACCTTAGGTGCCACAACGCGCAAGATTTTGTCACACTTTTCTACTCATCTATAGCCTTACAACAAAAAAGTATCTTATTTAAATAGGAAAGCAGGACCGGCACCTGGCGTCACAACGCCAACGTGATGCGTCGAAATGAACACCGGTGAGCACGCGCACCGTGTCACGTCAAAATGTATTGGCACCTTCAGTTTGGCAAGTAGTCATGTTCTCACATGACATCTCATGATTATCCTGTTTGCACCAGTGACATACCTTCGTCATCCATTGATGTCACGTAATACCAAATTTGACATGTGTGAAGCTAGCGAAACGGCCGCGAGCACATCATCAGTGTGGCATGTAGTCATGCTGTTACATGACACGCATCTCATGATTATCATGTTTGCACCAGTCACATACTTTCGTCATGCATTCACGTACCAAATTTCGTATATGTGACGCTAGCAAAACAGCCGCGAGCGCATCATGAGCTTGGCATGTGGTCATGCTTTTACATGACACGCACGTCATGATTTTAATGTTTGGATCTGTCACTTGTGTCGGCCATGCAATCATGTCATACATTACCAGTTTTGCAGCATGCTATGTGCACGAAATCACCACAAGAGCTGAAGGACCACAGAATGTTAATCAAGACGTTCATGACATATATCATGATTTCCCAGTTATGACTAGTCAAATATGTTCTTCATAGAGTCATATAATGCAATAACAAGTTTGGTATTAATACCTTTATCAAAACGGCCAGGAGAGCTAAAAGTCGTAGGCGGCTAGATAGATAGATAGATAGGTAGATAGATAGATAGATAGAAAGATAGATAGATAGATAGATAGATATGATCAAAGTCGCCGAATTTCACTAAGAACTGCTCCTATTTAAAACATGACTACATGTCAAGCTCATGATGCGTTAGCGGCTGTTTCGCTAGCTTCACGTGTACCAAACTCGGCATTACGTGACGCGAATGGACGACATCAAAGTTACCGAAGTTCGCCAAGAAATGCTTCGCATTTAAAAAGAAAGAAAACCGTAGCAGAATGCAAGGTAACGTGTGCCGAATTTCATGGCAGCGTGAGTATCCGTCCAAACCATGCCAGCAATGTATGACATGTAAGACAGCCTAGCTGTTAGTCGCCGCATCCGGGTATACATGATGTCAAAAAATAAGTCGCAATAACTTCCGCGAACCCGAACATTGCAGATTGTGGCAACACATGATTGTTTGACTAACTTAGCTTTTGCTTCAATTTCACGCAGTGCATTCATTTTTTAAATAAGTGATGAAGAAACCACCAACGTTCAGTGGCACCATATGCCCTCCGGTGTTTCCGAAACGTCCATCGCCACTCGCTAAGCGTACACATCATGCGTATAATTAAGAATGGCTCGCGGGAACGGTGCCACATCGACACGAATAATTTGCTGATCAAGCTCCGGCACTTCCATGTCGCAGAGGTAACTATATTGGCCCCGAGAATGAACAGTGGCGTCGCTGCGGTCGGGGCGATGTGACGTCACGGCAAGGACTCTCCTTCTCCAACGCCGCTTGCCTCCTTTCTCTGCGCCCGCCGCGTAACGGCTCTTCAGCGATACGTTATAGTGGCTACTCCTCAACTGCGTGGCGCGAATCCCAAGATACAAAAGTCAAAGGTTTTATTACTAGTGAAAGTTATCGAGGCTGTAAAAAGTTTGCATAATTTTGCTTAGAATATGTAGACTCCCGTCTGAACGACAGATTTACCGTGAAAATTGTTGCTTTCGTTGCGTACACCAAGAAATGGGAGTTATAGAAAATTAAGCTAAGGGTTGCTAACGTGAATGCAACTAGGCATAGGCTCCGCGATGGAAAAATATGTGTGCCAAAGTGTGACAAATGAAATTAGAATGTTTCCAATTCACTAAGTACATCGCAATTTACCATGAAAGTTGCGCCTGCAGCTACTCATAATCTAAATCATTTGAAATAGTTTAGCTTTCTCCAACGGGAGACATTACATGAATCTGTCTGTATATAGGCACAAACTTCAAATATTCGACAAATACACGAAATTGTACTGCCACAGACAACGATTTCGGAATTTTTGAGATATGTCGGTTTGCTCAAGTCATATGTACATGTTTCTTCTCAACAGTCACCAGGGATTGTGTAATCGTATACCTCGGCTTGAGTGAAATGCTGGGGTGATCTACCGCCGCGTTAGAAGCAGTAATGTTCACTTCACATGGGAGCGCCGCTGATAACAACGATTTCAACACAAATGCCAGGAAGTCGAAATGAACATTTTTGATGGCGCATTCAGCGACGTGGCACAAGTAATAAACAACCTTCACCTCGATGAGGCGACGAGTTGTCTCCTACGTCTTGTCCACGTACTGGTAATGAGATGCAAGAAAAATTAATTTCAGTGTTTGATATCTGAACTAGTAGTTACGAATGCCACAACCCCGTTTATTCGATTGTGCACGACGATAGAATATGAAAGCAATGAGAATTTTCGCACATAACCTCAATCTCACTTAACCTCAATAATTTCGGTGAAGTGAAGCTCCAAAATTATTGCGAGAGAAACATGAAACTGAACAAGGTGTTAAATGAGAAAGTACACGAGAAAGAAAGCCACAACAGCGGCGGTGGCATTCTAGGACGAGCGCGTGCGAGCTATTTTGCGGGACTTGATAATGCAAGCCAGTGCGGGTCTTGGCCCACTAGCGAAAGCAGTGTCTGTAAATACGGAGATTCGTGCAATACAAATAACCCTAGAGAAGAGTAAACCCTAATATCTTTTATAGGAGTCACTCATGAACACTTCAACCTACCTATGTAAATATTGCGTCTTGCGCCTCAAAATCACATTATGCGCCAATGAGTGTTGTATGCAAGCAGAAGTGTGTTTTTGCGTTTTAAACAATCGGAATCTGGCTGTCGTGGCCAGGAATGTAATCCATCATCGGAGTTAGCAGCACGACACAGACCTTTTCACCCCTTTTACATTGTTTATCATCATGCGTGCGATTGTGCAGAAGCAGAAGTAAACATTATTTGTTTTGTCGGGAATATTACCGATTCTGTTTTCGTCCTTCAAGTGCGGCTTGAGAGCAGAATGTGAACTACGCATTTCAGTAATTAAGCATCTGAAATTCAAAAGTAAATTAAATCATATAGTTCCTGCTAAAGTTGCTATGGGACTCCTTGGGTGTTGCCGTCTAACTTAATAAGAAACATGCCGGTGCAGTCATTCGATTAGCGCTGTTCTTGCTTCGAGTTTTGTATGAATGAGCCAGTCTGCGTAGGAGACGGAGGCTGAAGGTCACCGATGGCAGGAGGGGAGAGGTTCCCGCTGTGCCCGACTGCGCTTGAAGATGGTGTTTGAGAGAAGATGTTTTACTTGAATACAGTGTTGGCATTTATCACCCATATTCTAATAATTGCAGACTTTCGGGCCAGTCGTGTGTCGCACCATCATCCTGAAAGACGTCACGTTGAAGATTTTCCAGGGTCACATAACATCTGTCCTGGGAAGAAACGGCGCCGGCAAGTCGACTCTTCTCCGAGCAATCGTTGGTGAGCATGGACGTGCAAAATTATTTATAGAGTGTGGACACTTCCAGAATTGGGCTTTCGTCGATTCAACTGTGTGGAACACAGTTGCATAGGCAAAAATCGCCAAAATGACATTTAGCAGCCTTGAAGAAAGAGGATGTGGAGCACTATAAATATAAACCAAATATGGCAAGCTTCAGCCATATATGGCAAAAAAGAATCATCAGTCATGACGTCGGTGACGTGAAGATACCTTGACCATCACGATGTTCCAAAACTAGATTCTTCTAAGACAGTCATGTAAGTGGCAAGTCAGGAATACCCGAAAGGAGTCACACATACTCTTCCTTTAGAGCGTTAGTCAACGATGAGAGGACAATGACGCATTAGTATTATTATTATTTTGGATTCAGGGATATGTATTAGGACATAGATCAACGTCCTTGTGCAAATTCTGAAGCTATGTGTATCTCGTGGGCCCACGATGGGCACCACTGACTGAGGGTCTTTGCAGTAAATTTGTCGCCGTTTGTATTCTACGTTAAGATCGCCAGCAAGTGATATGTCTGTTGTTGAGCTCATGCAAACTGTTACAATATTTACCAAAGCGGGAGCTAAGCACGTATGTTGTCGGGCTACGAACCTCGAAGGCGTGGGGTTCTTCGCCGAGCAAGGCAGTCCCACTCGAAGGGGACGAAATGAAAGCCTATTTGCTTCAAAAACCTCTGACACCAACCCTGGAAACACGAGATTTTTGTGTTGTTGGATACGCCTGCATGAGGGAGACTTCAGACTGATTATTAGCGACGAGCGTTGCCTATAAGTTATTTTCATGTGGTTTTAAAGGGAGGTACGTGATCGTCCGAGTAAGGAGGTGCAATCGACAGTTTTTATGGTTCAACGTAGACAGATAGCCCCCTCATGACATTGCAGAGGGGAAGCAAGTATTGTTGGCGTCAGAGAATAATGGTGGGGCGTGTAGAATACCCCGACTGGCACTCCGCGAGAACTATTGTTCTTCACCCCTCTTACTCTATTGTCGGGTTGCTCTCAAAGTGGTTTTGGCTGCTTACGTCAGCAATACTTTTCTTTTTTTCTTCTGAGGGGTAAACACTCAATACATTCAAATCGTTTCATTTTTCACAACCCGCGGGTCCCCCTATTTTCTACGGCGTCTCTCATAATCGTATGGTGGTTTTGGGACGTTAAACTCACATATCAATCAATCAATCCCCCTATTCGAAAACAGCGCGTTCAGCGTCACCGATTCATCACCCAATCTGGGGCGCACGTATTCTCAGGCTCTGCCCCGCTGTAGGGCGCTAGTTCTTTAAGGTATTAGGCAGTTGTGTCAAACTGACACAAAATTGTTCCGAATTAACGAAGCTAACATAAATTACACGATGTGTTATAGCATTTACGATTCAATTTCGGCATAACCATACGCAAAGCAACAAATCACTGTAAAAAAGTCGCAAACAAAGCTTTCGTTGTCAGTGTCCTTTAAGTTGCACGTTCAGGTTCAGGTGTAGGTTAAGGAATGCTAGAAAGTCGCACTTAATATGATGTCTCACTATTACGCCCTTTATCAAATCGTTTTTCAGAACTAATTGCTCATAAAATGTTATTTTTACTTCACTTCACTGTCTTACTTCACTGTCTTACTTCACTGTCTTCGAGTTTCCCCTGTGGCGGACACTAATGGCAGTGATACACAGCTATGTTCGCAAAGTGACTTAGGGAAAGAGTTTAATTAGGCGCATTGAATGTCATATCTTCCCGACTCAGTTATGTCATTCGTAGACTCCCGTACTCGCATGCCGATGTTAGTACACAGCTACACAGCAGAATAAGGATGACTACGTGAGCACAAAATGTTCGGACAGACAGACAGATAGAGAAGTAGATACATAAATATATAGACAAATAGATACATATATATATATATATATATATATATAGATAGATAGATAGATAGATAGATAGATATACATTGTTGCCTCATGGATCGAATGCATTGGAAGCATTCCGCGCCTCAAGTGGCCTTGCTGCGCCTCTGGGCTCACCTTTTATCAAGCGACTATCCCACCTGACGACGTCATTAGATGACGTCACGTTGTGGGCGTCGTGCTGGTCAAGATATATTCAGTTCACTGACGTCATCATTTGGTGTCAGAAGTCCTGAAACAAATGAGCTTTCTTTCATTTCGCTCCCAATTGAAATGGGATCCACCTTGCTCGCAAATGGAACCCACGGCCTTGAGTTTTGAAGCTCGACAACTTACGTGCTTAGCTGCCACTTTGGTTAATAATATAATAGCTTGCATTGTTTCAACAACAGACATATCGCTTTCTGGCGATCTTACCATAGAATACAAACGCTGGCAAATTTACTGCAACGACCTTCAGTCAGCCGTAACGATTGTGGGCCCACAAGATTAACGTAGCTTCACAATCTGCACTTATCATAATACATTGCACCAAACCGAAATAATAATAATAATAATAATAATAATAATAATAATAATAATAATAATAATAATAATAATAATAATAATAATAATAATAATAATAATAATAATAATAATAATAATACCTTTTAGGCGTCCGCTATGTGGCTGCCTTGCATGAAATTTGTTACCATGCACTTAAAAGAAAGAGTATACGTGTGGCTCCTTTCGGGCCTTCCCGACTTTCCACTTACGTGACTCTCTTAGAAGGGGCCCGTTGACTCTCTTGTGGGTCACACGGCTCTGCGACGAGAGCACAATGGCCCCCAAAAAGAGTTGACGTGCCTTATGCGTGGCAGGGCAGGACTGTCGAAAGACTCATTTTATTTTACAGAGGGCAGATTGCGTGGGATATGCCGCCACGTTTTTGTGCGTCTGTTTTCAAATCCTCCCCTCTCTTAATAACCAGAAAGATTGTCATAATTGTAAAGCTAAAGGTTTTCCGTTATGCAGTTTGCCCGACTAATGGTGCTTCTTCACTTTCTGTAAACAGTGTGTTCAACAGCGCGCTATGACACGGTAAATGTAGGCTCAGCTCTGCTGTCATTAATCTGCTATAGACGAGCCATGCACAGCATGTTCAGTTATAGACCTTGTCTTCATTTGAAGCTGGACAGTTGTTGCTATTTGTATAGGGTAAATATGCAGTGCATGGAGACGAGGGTCGATTCCTTGATTCATCGAATACAGGATGATCAGCGAAGTGTTTACTGATGTACTATCAACAGCAAAAGTTTGCGGGACGTCGGATCCACAACAAATGCGGATTTCTGCCACATCAGTGCTTAATGCTTTTAATCAACCAGGTAATTGTACAGGTCGGAACGCCAAGTGCACTATGCAACATTTATTTTGACATTACATTTTCCGACAAAGCGACAATTTACCTTTATCAAACATTCGACTTTCCGCAAACTTTTTCGTGCTGTTGATAGTACATGCATTTAGTAGCAGGCATCAGAAGCTGGTTCGATGCACTGCGGTGACAAATTAGACCTGATAATTTACTCTACGTATTTAGCGGCGCTTTTTAGAATTTTTTTTATGCATGGTGGCAACACCTTTTTATTTGTAAAATAGCCACGAGTGCAAGCAAGAAAACGCCCTACTATTGCATGTAAACGTCGCAGTGGCCGTAATTTCAAATGTTTTAGGAAAAGGATGATTGAAAAGGCCTGTACTTATCACGAATTATTAATGACTGCGCAATTATAGGTTCAGTTAAACCTGACTCCGGCACATGCTTTGTGAACGGCATGGACGTCCGCAAGAAGAAGACACTTGTGCGGCAATCTGTCGGCTACTGTCCACAGCATTTCGCCCTCTACCGCGAGATGACTGTCGAGGAAAATCTTTGGCTGTTCGGCAGGGTGAGCGATAACAAAGTTTTATTTGCACTATGTACGCATGTTTCAAACAGGACAATGCAACGTCTGGGAAAAAAAAACTGCAGCGGTGAATCGACGACATGATTGATTCTTCGTGAACAAAACTGAAAAATGGGGCCTCTTGACATCTTGCTGACGTTTCTGTTGCCGTCTTACTCTTTTTGTGTGGTGTAATAACTGCTGAATTTCTGTATCGTTGCGGACAGCTCACAATGAACCGATAGAGTATTTCTCTCTGGTTTGATTACCTGGTGATCTTTAACGAGCACTGACATCCCACACGGCACGGACATATTGACTTTCTCTTCCATAGTAATACTACCGCCGTGCCAGGGATTTAACCACGATCCTCCAGCCTGAAGCTGAACACCGGTAGCACTACACCACCACAGTGGATTGTCCTAATAATTCACTACCCCGTGGATACCGACTGTATGTAGCAGGCACCCCGCCGAACAATGCTGTTGTACACAAGGACGTTTGTGGCTGTTAAGACGTTGTTGAATTGCATTTCTTTACCTTTTTGGTATTTTTAAAGTTCAAAGCGCGTCAATGACCACGTACAACGAGAACTCTACGGCTACTTGAAACTAAAGCAAAATGATATTTCGTTCTGGAGGCAATGGATACCATCTTAGCTTTTAGAGGTGCTGTAATCCGTAAAAATAGGCACGAAATATTTCTTTCGTCTTGCGAAATATGGTACGACGTGAGCGAAATCGAGATGGGTATTGCTAAGATGCAGTATTTGTAATTTGTTCTCGGTGCTTGCGTCAACTGCAGAGCTGTTGATAATTGCGGCGCTTTCAGTCGTTAGAAAATTAATCACTACCTGGCACACACTGGGTAAAATGCTTCTTAATAAAGGATAACTGACAGACAATTATGCCATGGACAATATATATAGATGTCATTAGAAGTAACTGTAAGATTATAGAGAAGAAAAAAAAACTGGACTTAAAGTTAACTTACTGTCGGCAAAGACCAAACCTGCCACCTTCAAATAACGCGTCCAATTTTCTACCAACTGAGCTACCACGGGGGCTGTCCCACCGTCCACTTTACGGGGTATGTGCTTTCAAACGTGGACGCGTCCGTGAGGGCCCCATGTTGCCATTGCGGCGAGTGTGGGAGGCATCGTTCCTCCACGCACGCCGCAATATGGAGCGTCGGACGCGTTGTTCAAAGGTTGCAGATTTGGTCCCTGCCCACGACGAGTTATTTTTGAATCCACTTTTCTTTCCTCACAATTACCGTACAATTACTTGTAACAACATCCCATATACTTTCCATGGCATATTTGTCTGTCACTTCGCATTAATGTTGTGTCTAACAAAGAAAGCGAGGACTTGAGTTTACTCATCTTTCCTTCATTCATAGCGAAGGTCTCATTCTGGTAGACTTAATGCCTTCAAGCGGCATGCGAGGGATTATTTGTCAGCGGCCAGCTCGTGATAAGATCACGTGCTACGTGACGCCAAAAGGCCAAAAATTAGGGCCCGCCCTCACCGCAAATGTAACAGGTGGTACTGACTGACGCTCCGACTGCGCATACGTATCCCAATAAAGTGGACGGGAGGATTCCATCGTATTAGCTCAGATGGTATACCATCGGATGTGTTATTCGAAGGCCGCAGGTTCTTTCTCTTGCCACGGCAAGCTATCTTTTCCTCCACTTTTCTTTCTTCACAATTACCTTACAGTTACTTCGGATAACATCCTGTACTTTCCGTGGTATATTTATTTGTCAGTTCTCATTCATATTTGTCTAAGAAAAAAAAACAAGCCCTTCAACTTACATTTCTTCCTCTAGTCTTAAAGTGGTTCAACTAATGATCTGAAGTTCACACATGTCAGAATGGGAGTCTTAGTCCATGCAAACAAACTATTTTGAATTGTTGATTGTTAGTATGGTATGCAGTTTTCCGTAAAACAGTTGAGCAGCTCAACTTATTAGCGCATGATATTGAGTGCATTTCCAGACGGAGCTATCCAGGTGAATAGCGAAAACAAAGTGGTATCTAGTAATAAGAATGTTTCGAATGAACCCTAGGTGTCAAATGTCACAGCAGCTGTCTTTTCTTCAAAGGAAGTCGCCGTCCTTGGCTCTATGATGTCGTCAGAAAAAATAAGCCTTAGTTTGCTTGACCGAATGTTGGTTCCGCACGTATCTCTTTCCATGTACAACCGATGATTACACCAGGAATTGATAAAGACAGCGCTTTTCTTCCTCCTTCAATATAGCCTTAAAATTTGCTATAGGCCTTCACTAATGTTAATTTTCACTGCCGCAGATCCGAGGATTGTCCGACAAGGAGACGCTGGAAACGCTGCAGATCCTCGTGATGTCTTTCCAGATGCAGGAGTACAAGGAAAAGCTCGTCAAGCGCCTCAACACCGGCCAGAAACGGAAGCTACAGCTAGCCATTGCCCTGATCGGTGATCCCAAGGTAGAGCACAGCAGTGGCTGCCATTAAACTATAGCAAAGGGCGTCCATCGCTTTTTGCAGTCATGCACCCGAGTTTTGCAAAGTTCGAGTAAAACCACTCTTCACGGGACGCAAGCAGTGAAAGCGGTCACAGAAAATAGGACTGTCATACGAAGTAATGCTAGAATCTAACTTCTTTTGCATCTAAGTTGGCGTAACATAACAAACCCTTAGCGAACAAAAAAAACTCCACCACTGCAGTTATTGAAGCGGCGTTCGCGCATCAGTGCAAACAGTGATGGTTACACGGAACGTACGTCTGCCAATACTGGAGAAGATACTTCTCGAATCACCGTGCCCTGCTTGCTCATAAAAGTATGAAATACTTGCCGACTTGTTGAATTTGCGTGCTCTGAGGCAGCTGGGACAATATACGCCTAATTGTAATATATAAAAAATCGCGAGGGTGAAATTGCTTTGTAGATGACCTCGAAAAAACAAAAAATCAGGACCAGAACTGTGCTTGAAAAAGTTTATGTGAAAAAAGTGGCGGGCTACTGTAATTCCGAAAGCAAGTCAGCGACTCGCAAGAAAACTTCGATAGGCGCACATCAGCAATGAACACTTACCTCAAACGTTATGCAGTGGTTTAGTCGCTCGCATATTGTGCTTTTTGAGAGTTTGGTATTTACCAGAAAACTCCTAATCCATAAATATCATGAGCAAATGCCATCCAGGTCTGAGACTTGTTGTGAGGCGTCGATGAGTCTATAAGTGAAAGCTAGCACAACAAGACCACTGAAACTTGACACCGTACTATCCGTCGCAAATGAAACCCGAACAGCGGAAAGCTTTCGCGTTAGTATACTGCCCACCGCCCAGTTACCACCATGGATAGGCGCGCGCATCCTGTTCGGCAGCTCTGCGCATATATGCGTGCCTGTCCATGCTGCTAAGTGGCCGGCGCGCACTATACCATCGCGAAAGCTTTCCGCTGTTCAGGTTTCATTTGACGCGGACAGTACATAATCATTGAACTGATATTGAATCAGGGAATTTTTTATGCACATCTTAGGCGTATCCTCCGGCAGAGAAAAGGCGCTTACCATGTATACCTGTTGCTGTGAACTGCTGCTCTTTTTGTCCCCGTTAATGGTAGGCAACTGCACGCAGATACGGAGGCTGCCCATTTATACACGGCGTTGGGGGGAGTGGGGTGCGGACGATAGTGCGTTCAGTGCAGCACGACACATCCAGCCAGTCTTCGCCATAGCCACTACAATGTGCACCATCATGATTAAAATCATTCCATCATAATTGTACAATATGGTAGTAGATTGTGGAGAAATTTTTAATAGATATTTGTTTTAATATGGTCAATGTTCACAGTTCATATCAACTGGTCAATATGTAAGTATGCGGTAATGACACGGCCGGGCACTGCAGATGCTGCTGTTGGACGAGCCAACCGTGGGATGTGACACCGAAGCGAGGAACGCGTTGTGGCACGCCATTCTGAAGAACCGTGGTCAGCGTGGCATACTGTTGGCCACCAACTCTATTGAGGAGGCAGACATTCTCGGCGACCGTTCTGCCATCATCTCATCGGGTAGCGTGCGCTGCTGCGGCTCGTCCATCTTCCTGCGAAGGAAATATGGTGAGCATGGTCGTCGGCACAATTTCCTCTTGGGGGGGGGGGGGTACAAACCAATGTTGAAGCGCAGCCGAGGAAGGGCAGCATTAGTGTAGCTTGGGTGAGGGCATGTGCTGGTGAGGCTTCAAGAGAACAAGTGCCCCTTTTGCACCCTCTTGCCGACTACCTTGACGGTGAGTTTAGGGTTCTTCTTGCACCCCGAAAAAGATACAAAAGCTATTTCATCACGCTATATCTCCCCCCCGCCCCTCCGAGCACAGTGAAATAGATGTTCTTCTTTGCTCACTAGTCAAACGAGTTCAAGCGATCACGGTGTTAAAGAGAATGCCGAACGCAACAACCACGTATAGATTATTGGGAGCTCATCAACCCTCACGGCCTTCTGTGCATATTGATGTTACATACCATAATAATGATGTTTTATAGCAAGAATTGTATGAAAAATAATAGTACCCACTGACTCATTACGTATGTTAACGCTTTTTCTAGCGCCACTAATATTGTAGCAACCCGAAGTGATAAAAAGCTGAACATTGGCACTTTCGCTTCTCTGTTATAGGGCTCGACAATGCCTTATGTAGGCGGCGCGTCCTTAGGATAGTCTCGGCGACATCCAGTACTTCTGAAGATATACAATGATCACATATTCGCCTTTACCGAAAGTATTGTTACTCACGACTTTTGAGGTTTCTTTCAGATTTTTATGCTTGAAAAAGCTCAGTGGCTTTGTACTTTAAAATAAAACGCATACGCTTCGCAAAGGCACGCATTTCTTTATGCGACTGCATTGACAGCATAGATCCTTCTGTGTGAGGTGGCTGTTCAATAGAACTGCTTGTATGTTCTGTTTCCAAGGATTTGAAATAAGAAGTGGCTCTTCAAAAAAAAGGGGGTTTTCGCTGATTTGCGGAAGAATATCTGCCCAAGTGGTTACGCGGCACGCGCGTCTTACAGCAGTTGCTATATGCCATGTAGTACAAAACAGAACCCGTGTGCTTTCACAGGAATTGGCTACCGGCTGCACATGACGACGACTGAGATGCCAAACGTGAAGCACATCATCGGATTCCTCAAGACCGTGGTCGAGGGCGCTGATGTGTTCCTCGCGCGTCGGGGTTTTCTCGTATTCTCTCTCGGCAACCCGGAGCACACAAAGCTCGTCCAGCTGCTCAAGGCAATTGAGGCCAACAAGCGCAACCTCGGCATTTTCACCATGGGTCTGGCCGCTACTTCGCTTGAAGACGTCTTACTGAAGTAAGAAACACAGCCACCATTGCAAGTTGTCATCACGTCAAAATGAAAAGCCCTCTTAAACAACCAAGCTAGCATGGTCACTTCTAGCAGTAATACTTAAGCTGACAAAAAATCTTGCGGCACAGGAGTGTCCAGCCGCATAAGTACACCATTTGATTCGGCTTTTATGATAAGAGATGTTTAGCAGGGGTGAAAGGAGGCTTAGCTTAGTTTTTATGAATTGATACTCGCACATCGATATCGTGCTAGCCGGCAAAAGGCATCCACCCTGTTTTGATAGTTTAGCCTGTGTTCACCAAATCTGAGTTGGCCCCGCCGCGGTGGTCTAGTGGCTAAGGCACTCGTCTGCTGATCCGCAGGTTGCGGGATCAAATCCCGGCTGCGGCGGCAGCATTTCCGATGGAGGCGGAAATGTTGTAGGCCCGTGTGCCCAGATTTCGGTGCACGTTAAAGAACCCCAGGTGGTAGAATTTCCGGAGCCCTCCACTACGGCGTCTCTCATAGTCATATGGTGGTTTTAGGTCGTTAAACACCACATATAAATGAAATCATCAATCAAATCTCAGTTGGTACTAAGTCACTCAGTTTTTTTCTTTCGTTCTCGACATATAGAGATGAGCACATGCGATCAGCTCGTGCAGTTAGGTAAGCCTATTTTGCGCTGCTCCATTATCAAAGGGTGGACGAGGAGAACGTGGGCATGGAAGCGGATGCCGAGTCCAGCGAACCGGAGAGCAGTGGTGGAATCGGCGACGCCGTAAACAGCGCAAAGCCCAAAGAATCCACTGATGTCAAAAGTAGCAAGGACGAGGAACGTAAGCGAAACAACGAATACGACAATTTTCGCTTTGTTTTGTTTTTGTAGATACTTACAGAACCCCGACTCATGCACGAGAAACCAATGGGGGTGACGTTAGTATTCCAAAATATTGGTATTCTGAATCGATGGGCGAAGTTGCGGAGGCCAGTGATTAGAGGAGACGCTACATATGTAATGATTCAGTGTACTCTTCGGCATGATTGCTATGATTGAGGGTTTCTCGCCATGATTTCTGGGTTCTTTCTAGGCTGAAATACAGGCTCTTGTCTCGGAAGTTTGCCGCTAAAGTGTTGTCCTGTATCCTGGTGCCATAGCGTTGCACCGGTCTTTTCACGTTTCACAGCTCCATGCGTGGTCCTGAACGTGCCCTCAAGCTTCTATGTGGGCCTCCCATGCTTCTACCTCTTATGTTAATTAAAGCGAAAATACAATGTCTACACATTTTTCGTAGCACTCGACAAAAGAATGACAGGGGTGACAGGATGTGTACAGAGAGCATACAGATCGAAATGGATTTGCCTTGGTGATATATCGGTTATGGTGATCGACTGCTGACTCGTAAGTCGCGGGATCGAATCACGACCTAATGGCCGTGTTTCGGTAGAGGCGAAATGCAAGATGCCTGTGTACTAAGATTTAGGTGCACGTTAGAGAGCTTTAGTTTCTCCAGTTTTCAGGGGCCATTCTAGACAGCGTTCCTCATAATTACCGAGTGCTTCCATAATACTAGCGAACACACACAAGGACAGAAGAGAAAGAGACCAGGGCTAGGCAAAGATATATACTTTAAAACTGTATCGCGATACCATACCAGATACTCGGGCAAGAAGTATTTCAGATACAGATACAAGATACTTGAGGACTAATTGTATCCAACTGTAGACTTGCCAATTGTATCTTAAGATACTCTAATACATTTGCAAGTCAGCTAGTATAGATTTATATATTGAAGCAGCAAAGCTCTATGCACAAATGAGCTCGCTTCAGAATTTTTCAAGTCTGACAACTTTGTTTAAATGCTCTTTTGCATCACGAGGACGGTTCTGTCTTTCTTAATTAAGATAGACGAGTTTCAATCCGAAACAACCTATTGGGACTTGTTTGGCTGGATAGCATGTTAGATGTTTAACAGCTGTGGTGTTACTTGTGTTTTGCTTAGTATTTCGCCATTGCTCTCGCTGCTATGCTTGGCGGCCAGCTAATGCTGGGGTCTTAAGCACAGCCCATGGTCTGCATGCGGCCCGCTTACTTAGACGTTCGCGTTAACGTACTTAGGTCGAGATTGCTCGAGTGCGATCACAGGACTGGGCCGCACCAGCAGAGACGCGTCATGCTCATCGTGTGTTCTCGCTGGAGCGCTTTGGAGAAAGTATACTAGAGTGTTACTGCCATTGGTTTCATTTTGGTGGCTCAGTGGAAACCATATCAGCTTGTGAACCGAGTATTTTTCGTGGAGTGGAGCTTCTACAGCAGCATTCGGTATCTTAAGATACACAATACATTACCAAATTTATTGGAAATAGAGATAGAGATACTCATTTTGCGAGTCGTATTCCGATACCAATACAGATACCCAGAGTATCTAGAATAGTACCTAAAATACATATATCTTCGATACTGTCCAGCACTTAGGGACGGAACAACCGCTATACTTGACGTGATCATTTAATCAACATGAGGACGCTATAAGTAGAATTTTAATGTGCACATATGTGTGCCTCTTCAAAGACAGTTTTTTTCAAAAAGGAATTCAACTGCCGCCTACCTGTACTGCCCCCCCCCCCTCACCCACGTGAGTTTTGTTTGCATAGATTGTCCCTCATGATCATATTGTGGTTTTGGGACGCAAAACACCATGTTTTGTTGGAATTCATGAAGGGCCGCTGACTTAAGAATAGACAGCATATGTGTGAGAAGCAGGAGAGAGTTGGAGCCGTTGCGGGCGTTGGAGACAGTGGCATAGCTAGGTTTGTCACACAAAACCCGTGCACCCCCCCCCCCCTCCTATATTTATTTTGGCTATGGCCTACAGAAAACAAAACGGCGTTCGAACACTGTGGCCTACCCCGCCCCCACTCCAGATCAAGGAGCTGCCCCCCCCCCCCACTTGAAAAAATTTGCCTGTAGCCCAGTTGGAGAACGAAAGCTGCAATAGAATTGAACTTAATTACGGCAAACAGGTTAGATCATCAGCCTGTTCCAAGTGAAATGCAAATAAATGTCATCAGCATTATTAAGTTTACTAATTAAGGCTCATCTGGAAGATGCACACCAAAAACAATGTTTACAGAGACAGAGGTCTGTGCTAGCTGCAGTGAATATATTTCTAAACCCACCCTTTTGCTCAATGACCGTGCCTTTATAAGCACTATTGCTCACCCGCAGGTCGTGGTATCGAATCTAGGCCGCGGTAGCCGCAATTTCGATTGAGGTGGAAATGCTTGAGGCCCGTGTACTGGGATTTAATAGCAGCCTAAAGAACACCAGGTGGTCAAGTTTTTTTCTGAAGCCATCCACTATGGCTTCTTTCATTATCATAGTCGTTTCGGGACGTTAAACTACATAAAATGTTCATGGGTTATTTTGTCGCAATTTACTGCGGCTCCCCTTGTAGCCTACACGCGGGACTTTGTTCCGGTGACGGGCTTCCGGCTGTGGCGGCTGCAGTTCTGGGCGCTGACGTGCAAGAAGATGAGCTACTGCAAGCGCAGCTACGTGGCCATCCCCCTTCTCGTGGTGGGCATCTTCATCACGGCGCTCATACGCACACTCTCCTACTTCCTCTTCAAGTTCAACCTGGCCCGGTACGTCCATCTCAAGAAGGAGCCGATAACGCCGACGGCTGCCGAGATTGGTAAGCTGCTGTTCATTGTGCCTTTAGAGATGTGCAACGCACGCTGTGCGTTCTTCTTTGTGCCTTACGCCCACACGCATTCTCGCAAAGCTGTTACGCTGTAGCCTTGTTCTCAAGAAACATATTTCACCTGGCGTGTTAACATACTGAATATACAGATGGTGTTGACATTTAAGCTTTTCGGATTTTCTAAAACTCGGTACTGTGAAGTTCGTGAGACCCAATTTTGCACATTGGTTATGCATAAAGCGGGGCATGTAGTGAGACAACAATTATTGCTCTCAACCAGCCACTTAATTAAGGTTAGGTAGTGAAATATTTGGTGCCTGCAGCAAACGGGCATGTTTGTATTAAAAATTCAATGCACTCGCGCTTGTGTGTAGTTCTATTCAGAATATTTTTTTAGAATGTCTGCGCTCCCAAATAGACAGCTTCAGATTTAAATTGCGGTTTGCATAATAACATATGAGAGACAGTGAGCACTGGCTGAAAGCTCCTCCGATAGGCTAAGATTAGTTATCGTTTTGCTGCGGGTGGGTGATAGGAAGCGATGACTGCTAGTCATACCAGGAACGAAAAATGCGCCGATCCTCACAGCTCTAGATGTCTAATCATGTAAACTGCAATTGAACCTTGGAGTAGGATATCTCGAAGCACGCACATGCCAAAGTAATTCTTCGATGTGGAACTGTGCACAAATTGAACGGCTTCCAACTTTTCAATTAAAACTTGCCTGAATTTGAATCAATTGTCATCTAACCTGGCTACTGAAGCAAGTATTTCCGTATTTTATACATGGGTCATTGCTGAAAAGGATGTCACGTGAAGATTAGAGAAAAATATGGATACAGATCTCCGAAATGGCTGAATTCTTCACGCCGACTTTGGAGTAAAGAGCTTTTGTTTTATGGTGTTGTTTGAAAACTTAGTGACTGCATAAGTTGCTGCAAGAAAAAAAAGAATGCATGGGGTTGATGAATTTTGTTAAGGTTAGGAAAATTTAGGAAACATAAATATATGGATCGAAGATGGCCACGTGCAGTGGGGGTCACTTGCGGTCCATGTGCCGGATGTTTGAGAGCTCTGGTCTAGCCATCATGTTACTCGACTGGTCACCCGAAGGTTGCATGGTGGAATTCCGGACGTGGAAGCGACTTTTTGATGAATCTAACTAGCTGGGGCCAATGTTCTTACATTTAGGGGCACGTAAAAAAACCCCAGGCATCCTAAATTTCCGGAGCCCTTCAGAAAGGTGTACCTCATAATCGCATCTTAGTTTGGAGACGTTAAATCTAAAACTTTATTGACCAGTACATATCAGTGTTCTTCGGCAGATTCGTTTTTGTCCTCTTATACAATCGCATCATGATTTCGGTCTTAAATACAGAAAATTTAACTTAAGAACTGGAGAAAGGGATAGAGGGATGAAGCAAGTAAAGGTGTTAGCTCCACTAACGTGAAATATGGATAAGGGGGGGAGGGGGTGAAGCATGCAATGTGTATCGGTGTTTTACAGAAAAAAAAATCTTTGCTAGTGAGCAATGAGCGGCGGATGAAGTATAATAAACAGAAGAGGAAGCATAGAAAAGTGCCTTACTGAGGTAATTTACCAATTAGTTTGAGGGAGACTTATTTGATGAAGCACTAGTTGTAGAAACTCTAAACGCAGACATGCGAAGAAGAGTGTTTCAGCTCTACGAATGTCGTCGCTACACTGTTTTGGAGTGCTACTTGCAGTAATGCGTTTTTTTACCTGCTTTTGTCTATCATTGGCCAGTGGCAGAGATTTCACCGCAAGTTGTCTTCGTGTTATACACCGCAACATACTAAAGAGCGTTCTGTCCAGGAGACAACCTGGCACTAGAAAGCAATTTATCCGGAGTATGAGAAATGTCTGGTAATTGATGCCTTTATGCCCTGATAAGTTGTCGGATGTCTGTTTAGCTATCTGTTATACCTTCATTTTTAGTGGACCGCTAGGGATTAGTGGGATTCACCTAACTTTGTTGCGCATACCCATTTGGATGGAACGTAACGACGACACGAAACGCCGACAAGCCGAGACCAAAGTGCTTCGCCCCTAAAAAAAAAAAATGCTTGAGCTGGTGTTGACGTTGCACATTTTCACACATTGCGATTGTGAGCGCTAAATTACAAAAAACTTAACTTCATAATTGAAGGTGCCTGTTTCTGTAAATGGGAACATAGAAGCTATCTGTGTAGCATAGCCATTACGCCAACAAAGAAGTTGACCTGTTGTTCACTGCAATGTCGGGAATAAGCGCAGCTGAGCATGATGCGTGGCAGGGAGAGCTGTTGCTTGAACCTGCAACGCCCGCATAGTTTAAGGCAGTTGGTGCCCAGCATGCAAGAGTTAAACTCCAGTTAAAGAAAGTGGAGAAAAAAAACAAGCGTCTTGGGAGCAGGAAAGAATTATATTTTTGGAAAATTAATAACCATTCAGGAACTAAACATCCCAATAGGGTGAATGCGGGCACAAAAAAGCATAAAGTGAAACCTTGTTGAAGCTTACTGAACAGCCGTCAAGATTAGGATTGGTGACCAGTACGAACAGCAAACAACCTGTGTTCCGCCTCTCTTTGAATACAAATGTAGCGGATAATTCCTGTTTTAACAGCTGAGCTTTCCTGGTGAGAGGGAGAGCATGGCTAAAGCCTAGTTTGTGAATAAGTAGCTTAATTAAGGTTGCGAGTTCAGCCTTGAAGAGAAACGGTTGTGACCTGAAAAGAGTGAAGTTGAATAGAGAGAATGAGCTCACGGTGAAGCTATCGTCGGAAGGATGTGATGTGAAGCGCAGGTCAAAGCGAGAGCGCGATTGAGTGTGCTGGTGAAAGTAGTTGACCTACGCTAGCGCATGTCCGAGCACAGGTGGTGCTGGTGAGAGATGCAGGGCTCGCCGAGCATTGCCAAAAGCGGAGAGAAAATGTGCTGATCTCACCATTCCCGCAGTCTAATCAGCCTTCGCGACGTAAACTCACTTAAAACTGAGCATAATATTGAGTAGCTGTGCAGGAACATTACAAGGAACGCAATGGTGCGTTAAAAGGATACAAGATGAGATTATTATTTTCTAAACAAATGTTGCATACAGATGTCTAACTATTTTTACTCTCTGGATTACTGAAAGGCTATTCACTTTATTGTGGCCTAACCTGTTTACCACGGGAATTGTGAAACTGATATGATACATATCTTTATTGTTTTCTTTCTTTCGTTCATACAGCTCTTCTGCAGAGGGAACCAGCCTTCAAAGAATTCTGTAAGCTTGCTTTTTGATTTTACAGCCTTTATTTTCAGTACATATTTATTTCAGAGGGGTATTGAAGCAATATTTCTCAACAGTGATGACAAAAGGTATTTGCTAGGCCTTAATTGTCTAATGGCACCTTTGCAAACTAAGACGTCTCATGTTCTCCATAGGAAAATTATTTTTTCTGACTAACCGAATACTTTTGCTTTCTGTTAGAAGTTCCACGAAAAGAGAAACCAATGATTTTGCGGCCCAAGGACTGTGCATTTACAGGCAACGAGGTGGGGGGAATTCTTGAAGAAGTTTGCATGTAACCGGTAACTAACATCAGGAGTACCCAAGTGCGTCTCAAGCATGCGCAGTTCACAAAATCTAAGTGATGTCATTTTACGCGTTAGTTTAGCACTGCACAATTATTTTCCGTCTATAAGGAACAAGAAGCTGTTTCGTAAAAATTTAGTGATTATTTGAGAAGTTATGGACGTGTTTTAGTAGGGGGTTCATTTCCGTCCTCCTTGTAGTCACACTGTAGCATATTGTCATGAGACATTGAAGAAGAATACAATCGCACTGGTATAGACCAAACTTTCCATAGGGCTAATGTTTACCCAGAAAACTACAGAAATAAAGTAATGAACGCAAGACAGCAATCACAGTCATAAGCTATGGGTAATATGATTGTCGGTGGAACGCGTCGCCTTCTGCATATGTCGTCATAAATTCTAGTCATTTTTAGGGCTTGCGTTGACCCGAAAATAAACTGGGCTAAACTGGGCTACACGTTTCGTGCGTGCACGTTTTAGAATGGCCTGAAACAAGCGAGAATATTCTCCGATGATGTGGCGTAGCCTGTGCCGAATGGTATAGTTCTTGTTGATAAAAGCCTATATTGTAAATATAACAGAATAAACGCGCGCGGGAATCTTGAAGAGTTGTTTCCATGCGCAGACTACATGATTCGCGAAGGCCCGAGGGCGGAGCTGTTCAAGTTCGACATCCAGCAAGTGCAGGACAGCGTGGTGGACCCGGTCTTCACGGTGTGTCTCATTGCCCGCATCGTTGACTCGCTCACCATCCCGCTGTTGTTGTCGATGCTGGCCGCCGCCTACGTTTTCCTGCCCACCGAGGAGACCTTCACCAAGGCCAAGGCCATTCAACTCATGACCGGCATCACGGCGTCACGCTACTGGTTCATGAGCTTCTTCATCGACATGGTGTCCTACACCATTGCCGTCTTCATCGCCTTGTTGCCCCTCTTCATCATCGATCCATGGGGACTCACCAAAAAGGCAAACATTATCCTATGTAAGCGCTGTTTTTATATAAGGGCTACTTTGTTAGTCATCGCTCTGCTTATGCATACACTTTGCCACATGTATTCCTCGCTACACTATAAAGAAGAGAACTGAAGAAGATGCCCACCTGCTCCAAAACTTATAGGGTGACCTGAATTCGAAGCTACAGCTCGCAGGTTCTTCAATATTTTGAATACTTGGCACATTGATACACTGTGTTTGTGTGCGTCTGAACCAGACACGAAAAGCAGAAGATTAGGCATAGAAGTTATCATGCGTAAATCTAAAGTACTGTGCAACAATCTCGGCAGAGAACAGTGCTTTGCGATAGCTAGAGAGACGCTGGAAGTTGTAAAAGAATATGTCTACTTATGTCATGTAGTAACCACCATAGCGTTTTCCAAAATTAACTGGAGGGGACTTTGTCGCTGCGATAGCTCAGTGACCATAGGAATGATGGGTAGTAAACACATTTTTATAATCTTCGTACTTGCGGGCGGCGAATCGTACTTGCGGCTTGGTTTATTGCTGTTTCGGTTGAGTTTTGAAAGAAAGATTGAACCCTTTTTAACATCATGACTAGATTTGGAAAGGTGTATAAAAGAATAGGGTGGTGAAGCGCAACCGCTGAAAATTCACCGATTTTTGTTTTGTGAGAAAACAGCTCGAAGCCACGCGAACACACACTGAGCCAAAAGCAGGTAAGAAGTACGTAGAGTAGACAAATGTGTGTACTACTCACCATTCCCATGCTCGCTGAAGCGCTGTGGTTGCAGCTCCTATAGACACTAGTGCCATAGTTCCCTCTAGTGTATATTAGGAAACTCTATGGTAACCACGGAACCGAAGCATGAGAGTGAAATAACTAGAAGAATAAAAAAGTGGTGGATCACATCGGCAAGATTCTCAAATCATGAATGGTAATCTGCCACTAACCCTCAAGAGGAAGGTGCGTGACAGCTGCATTTTGCCAATACTTGCGTAGCAGAAGCCTCGCGGCTTACAAACATGGTTCACCTTAAATTGAGGACGACGCAGTGAGCGATGCCAAGAAAAATGATAGGTGTAACCATAAGAGACAAGAAGTGATTAGGGTGGATCAGGGAACAAACTGGGGCTAAAGATATCATAGTTGAAATGAAGATAAAGAAATGGATATGGGCCGGGCACATACCACGTAGGCAGGATAACCACTGCTCATTAAGGGTAACTGGTTGAATTCCCAAAAAACGCAAACCCACGAAGGGGAGACGGAAAGTTACGTGAGCCAATGAGACTGAAAAGTTCGCAGGCGGCAGCAGAAAAGCATAAGGTGGCAGCAGAAAGCACAAGACCGGGTTGATTGACGGATCAAGGGAGAGGCCTGTGCCCTGCAGTGGGCGTAGTCAGGATGATGATGATGATGATGATGTTGATGATGATGTTGATGATGATGGTGGTGATTATTATGACGATGATAGTGATGTTTGTGTGCGTGCGTGTTTGTGTGACCAATTTGTATATGATCGCCTTGTTAAGTACATTTATACATTAGAGATTTGGTCATTTTCCCGAGATCATTCTGAAGTTCTTCTAGAACAATGATGTGACTGACAGTGTGGCTAAACGCAGCAACGTATCTCGGACTGTTCTTCTTCTTCGGAGTGGCCTTCATCCCCACCTGCTACGTGGCGTCCTTTTATGTCGAGACGGCAGCAGTGGCCTACTTCGGCCTTATTGTCGAGAGCTTCATAACGGGTACGTCTAAAAATTGGTTCTTTTGATTACGTTCATCAACTTGCCTGTACATGACACTTCGTTTCCTAGGTACAAAGTATAATAGGCGTCTGAATGCTTCTTAGCACTGAAACGTTTTATATGTACAACTCTATGACTACCGTGAGTAAGACACGATGACCAAAGATTACGGCTGTTATATTCTCTGGCACATGCAAAAGTAACATTTTCGGTTGTCTTTGACAAGTGTGGTGCAATAGTCGCTATCATCTCTCCTTTTAGCACCATTCCGTACTAAGTTAGAGAGCTTTGTTAGAATCAGGTTGCCATCGCCCATGTACCTAATTGCACGTTGACACCAGTACTACCACCCACAACTTCTAAGTGGACCTTAGGTATTCAGTGACAGCGCTGCTTTGCCGCTAGTGAGACATTGAAAGTGCTGATTGGATGACAGAAATATTGAATTAATGGCGTTTCACAAGGCTGTCGTCAAAGAATATTGTCATATTGGTTTTTGAGGAGTGTAGCATTATCCCTGTACGCTATAACTGCAAACGCAAGAGTGAAATTCTCAATGTTGAATGTCTGTCTTGAGACTTAATACACATAGTAAGTGTTGCTTCCCGTTTTTCGTGTATTGTGTGCGGCACGCGGATAGATCTGGGGGGACATCAAAAGATATGACTATCTTCACCTACGCCTTCAATAGCGGATACTTTCATCCGTGAATAATTTGTCTTGGCTAATTACAAGGCAAACGAAGCCAGCGGAAACGCATTCGCGCATGAAGTTGAAGCTGAATTTTATAAGGGGAACTAACTCTAATGAACATTACAACGCTAATGTTACTCTGTGATGGGCACTTTCTCTTGCGATCGAGTGCGATCATAATTGAATTTCTGGAACATGATTCGCGTTAGCATGTACGCTGCGCAAATAAGCCTGTATAGTATGAAGATTGATTGTTGGCCTAGTTAGTACGGGCTTAATGACTTACTATAGGCAAAAATATCACAAACACAGACTGAAGAAATACACAACGACAAAGACAATTGGCACCCAGAGTTAAGTGTACAACATACAGACATCTGCAGTCTTCACACAGCCTTACGCTATTCAGCTATCAAACAATCTCTTCTCCGATACGTACAACGTCACCGACGTGTCGTTGATACACCATTCTCCTTTCTTTTTATTGAATAGGCTTCTATCAACTGACGCCTAGTTTTATACCTTCTACTTAGAATCTTGATATCTTTAAGACGTGTTTCACACATGCAGGCTCTGCAATGCATAGACAAATGCGTCAAGCCATCCTTCAATATATTTATTTCATGCTCCCTAACTCGGTCATTAATACATCACCCGGTGTGCCCGATGTACCTTGCCGCTTGTCTTTGTTGTCTGTTTCTTCACTTTTTGTTTGTGATATTTTGCAAATAAAGTATGAGAATAAGAGCACATAGATCAAGCAAACCAACCCCGATTTGGATCGATCGAAAATTGTGGAAGGCGCCTTGCTACATCTACATTAGTGGCCCATCATTTGCTATTGTAGACATGCGTGTTTTCCCTTTCCAGGCACGGTGACCAGCATCGTGCTGTTCCTGTTCGACAACAGTGTGGTTCTGGCGTTGAAGGAGAAGTCGCGCTTCCACCGGGTCTTGGGCAAACTGGAACTGCCGCTACGCGTGGTGCCGAACTTCGCCGTCAACCGCGGAGTGGGCAACGTCAACAAGCGACTCCTGGGACAGCTGGTATGCTGCAACTTGCCCATCGACCTGTTGGCCATGCTGTGCAACCACGAATCCAGGCTGTTCGGCACGGCACGCTTCACGCCCAACGAGACCGAATTCTGGGACCGCATGGTCGAAGGCTGTCCTGGTGAGGATTTCTCAGAACGTCGCGATACCTGCTTGGTGTAGTGCGTAGTCACCAAGTAATACTTCCCATCTCCTCTTGAGAACTGAGGGTACAAATACACATGCAGACGCTACCGATGTGACCATGTTATGTGACTCTTCAGAGAAATGGCTCGAAAGTTGCTTTTCGACTTGGGTATTTACACAGTCACCGCTTTGATCGGAGGTGCTGTGCCTTGACACTGCGCACTGGTTCCTATATCGAGCAGTTCCTCAAACAACATTCTCCTTCAGTTGGGTCTTTGTGGCAATGTTGACAAGCACTTGGTCAAATAGGGCTTATGGATTAGTAAGGACAGTAACTGAAGGCCAGTGGATATAATCACTTTCAGGCCCACTATATTTGTTTTTCCTATACAACAACATGGGTACCTCAAACAGTGGAGATAACAAGTACTTAGATTGGAAACTTTTAAAGCTTCCGCCAAGATTTAGCAAATCTCTATATTACGACATACTTCAATAATCACGTGACAGAAACTTGACGAAGAATACAAAAATGTGCCAGCAATAACTCTACGGTTCTGCAAGTGTGACAACTGACGCGTGTAACCAATGATAAATGCTAGTTCCCACAGAAGGCAGACCGGCCAAAGCGTTGAAGCAGATTGTTGACGCGTTCAGCAGGTGAGTGTGTGTACCTGTTCAGCCGCAATCCTGACTGCGCGCTTGGCCAAGAAGGCGGGGCTTCTCAAAATTTACTGCAGACATGTCTGTATCGCTTGGAACTATATTTGTCCACTCTAAGCACGCTAGCCGCCTGCACTGATCTCGCACCAATTAGGCTTCAACCGGATGTGTACACTACTTCCACCAACGCATTGCGTGCTTATTGGTAGCAGCAAAGTGGAGACATTCGGCAGGTAGAAAAAAAGTTGGTCCCCGATTGACTCGATTCGCCGCCTCTTTTTCCGCCCGATTTGGTGGCCTGCAGAGGAAAGAGCTTTCCTCTGCTTTTGCCGGTGCGCCCGTTTTTGCCACTCCGACTTCGTTTTTAAGGAGCCTTAACATTCAGTCACTAGTTGCGGACATCGTTAAATTTGATCTACACCTGCGAATGGCACGTCAAGTCATCGGTCTCGCCCTGACCGCCGCCGAGTTCCAAGGGATTCCGGCCGATGGCTAGGGGGATGATTGGGGGCAGAGGCCGAAGCCTCCTCCCCCGTCATTCTAGACGGGTGCAATAAACGTTGTTTTTCTCTCTCTCTGTTCGTGAGACCATTTGCGACCGGCTAACAAAAAGTGGCAGATAGCGACCGATGTTCATACCTGTGTGGAGCCTATATTTTCTCATTGCCGTATTGATATTTCGTGTGGTCCCGTATACCTCGCATGACCAATGCTCCATAAGATAACCTGGCCTCCCTTTTCGCCACACCCGATAGGTTCGGACATTCGCCACTTCAGTCACGCAACTGAAATATTGAGTAGGGTGCGATTGAGCTTCAGGAGTCATATTGCGACTACAGTGACTCTGTGACCATTTGCGAGCAGTACCTTTGCGTCTGACTTGTAATAATATTAAGTGAGGGAGTGTAACATCACGAAACGACCATATGATTAGAAGACACCGTAGTGAAGGGTTCCGGAACTTTTGAGACCACCAAGGGTTCTTGAAGGTGCCCCTAAATGTACACGGGTCTCAACCATCTTCACCTCCAGCGAAAACGAGTGCCAACGGAATTTAACCCAGTTTTCGGCTAATGTGGCTGCGCGAGCTGTGCTAAATTCGCAGCCGAGAATGATGCTTTATTATTAAACACCATGTGCTAATTCATTTTCGGAGCCCTTTCTTAACCAATAAAACGTTTCGTCTTTACTATTCTGACTCTAGCTTTTTTCACCATTGCAAGAATGCTACGATGTCGATGACGTTGCAGGTTCCTGCATAATCCACGACGTACTCAAGTCGGGCCTCGAGTGCGTCGTGAGTGCGAAGCAGACGAACGAAGAGAGGCTCGAGTTCCGCATTGACCTGCTCATCATGTTCATCACGGGCTTCGTGCTGCTGCTCGCGTGCGTCTTCCTGGACGCCAAGCTTCAGTCGCGCACAAAGTCCAGCGAACTGCTGTCGCGCGAGGAGCTACGTGCCAAGAAGCTGCAGATGAAGCACGTGGACCCCACCATCCTGGAGGAGCGCGAGCGCGTCGAGGCCCTGGTCGACGCCATGACGCATGGCGAAGAGGAAGGCCTCCTGGGACTGCTCGTCCACAAGCTCGGAAAGACGTACAGGTACCCCATTAGGTCTTGAAATCTTTGGAGAAGCACCAAGCAGAAGACTAGGTTGAGCGTGTGCTAATAAACTAGCGCTTTGTACATAGACACAAAGCCACCGAAGAAGCTTGTGATGCCAGAAAAGATGCTTAAGGAAAACTGGTCATGAATTTTGACGCTGAAATTGCACATTTAACTACGGGTGGTGTTAGAAAAGCCATACAAAATGTGTTACACGGCCCTATATAGAATACCTGATAGCAAGCAGCCAAGTTGGTTGAAAATGGAGATTTTATACTTATGACATTTGCGACACAGGGCAGTATATTCATAACTTGAATAGGCGTCAGCTGAAAAAACAGTGTCAGTGTTAGGTACTGGTATATTTTTATCCCCATCACGTTACTTTCGGTATTATACAACAAGTTTACGGAGGTAAACCCAAGTATACTAAAATCCCGTGATCTTGAACAATCTAACGAGAAAGCTGCCTTTAAACGATGACCACGTAATAAGGAACTGTTTAGTACAAACCTTTTTATACAGCTTTGAACTACCGAGAGCGCATTAGTCATAGCAGAGATGTCATTGGGCTTTGGAGCATTGTAACACCAGGGAGTATTTAGTTGTAAATATTTGTAAACGTGAAAGAAGTAAGCGGGAATGATTGTGTAATGATGTAAATGGGAAAGAAGTGAAGTGGATGAAATGATCACTTCCGGCTAGCAGAGTCCTAACCTGCGACCTTGGAATGACGCGCTCGATGTCATACCAACTGAGCTAAAGTGGTGGTCATACACCCGTCCACTTTACCAGGTATGTAAGTGCATTTACACCCGCGAATGCTTACCAGCACCGCATGAAACACTTTTTTTTCTATCTGCTGGCGCCGAAAAACACGTGATTGTTTTACGAACTGGCCACTGGCCAATAACCTCTCTCATAGTATACCCTGTAGACGTCCAGTCTGCCAGAGCAAGACTCGTGCGATGAATTAAGAAAATAGAGGGCATTTTAAAGGCCCGTAAAATGACATCAGAAAGTCACGTGTGTTTCTACGAACCTTTAGCATCATGAAAATGCCCTTCGCGGAAAATCGAACCGAGATGCCACAGTTTGCATTGCCATCGCTTTCAGCGCAAGCAGTATGGTAACGACGGTAACGATATTTCGGGTGAGCTCGTTTAGGATTAGCTAAGACAGAGAGATTTTAAGCCGGGGCCACGAGGAGCGTGATTTGCGACTTCTTGACTGCTCTTATGCAAAGTTAGTACAAGATTGAATTGTTTATAAAAAAAATTGAAAGTGTATTGGCATAATAGACGTTTGTTTATTGTTTTCTCGATAGTTTCGAAAAATGCGGCATTCGATTAATCCAGTCATGTTTTTCCAGTCCTGTGAAATCTCAATTACCGAGCTTTCACTGCACTATATACTAATTACATCACACCGCAATATGTCGAAAAATCTGTTGTACTGATATGGCCTTTCTACGAATCTTGAAATTAGTAGGGAACTCCAAGTGCTTTGAGGGCATCTTTTTACGAAGTTCAAGAATGTCTGATAATGTATGGGCCCCATGTGCATTATAAAACGATTAGAAATGATTTATGTTTTCGTGATGAGCGCCTCCTATAATTAGGACGAAACTTTTCAAAGGATCACCAAACAAACCAATCAAGCTCCTAATGACAATCAATACAACCGCTACTTCTGAATTTATGTTCTCACATTAAAATACAGCAACCGTTCTGTCACGCAGCCGTTTCGCGGGCCCCAAGGTCACAGGTATAGGATTCTTGGAGAGTAGCAGTGAGTTTAGCCTTTCATATATAACTACGATAGAAAACACAATGACGATCGGTGTTCTTTAATACTTCGTGTCGTTCATCATAAGCTGGCATACAGTGGGCTCTGTCGTGGAAGTACAGCGTGGGTGCTATCATGTGTAACAAGTTGGCAGAGCTTTAACGCTGTATACATAAGGACCACTCGATCCATCGCATGACAGGTATAAAAAGGATGCATGAAGAGTAAAATTACAATTTGAATCCACGTACAGCTTCGTACTTCGCGCAGGTCGCGGGATCGAACCACGGCTGCAGCGGCTGCATTTGCGATGGAGGCGGAAATGTTGTAGGTCCGTGTGCTCATATTTGGGCGCACAATAAAGAACCCCGGGTGGTCGAAATTTCTGGAGCCCTCCACTACGGCGTCTCTTATAGTCATACGGTGGTTTTGAGGCGTTAAACCCTACATATCTGTCTATATGTCTAGCTTCGTACTTGTTTTGCTTACAAAGGTTGCTGCGTGCCATACACTTCGCGCCCTAATAATGGCGGGCGCCGACTTCTGGCATGACGCCGCTCTCCGTGCAACACGGAAACGCTATCACTGGCAGCGTGCAGTCGCTGTACGGCCTAGCCAACTACCTCCGACGTTTTGCCGCGCTGGTGTTGCGCGAGGCCTGGTCTATAGACAGAAGAATGCTGTTCTTAACAAAACCAAAGAGATAAAAACAATGCTGAATTGCTGGAGAGGAATTTCATTGCCCGAAAGTGAAGCCGTGCCCACCGAAGATGTCAGCCGCAGCTACCATCTTAGTGGGGGCATGATAAACTGCCGCCTATGAGCGAAAAGCGCTGTCCGTTTACCTGGCACGCCCGACAAGTTCAATGACGCCGTTTTTTTGGGGTGGGGGGGTGGGGAGGGGTGGTCACATAGTGCTCGAAGTGTGACTTTGCGTAACTTTCCATAGTAAGCCTTAAAATCTTGGCAATTTTTATTGGCGAGTAACTCATCAGTACTCGTCTAGATGTGTTATTTCGTCGGCAACACGTATAGTTTCATTTATTGTAAAAGTATCACTGATAGATGAAAGCCGCTAGGTCTCTAGATTGCTAGCATGCCGTAAGAGGATGTTTACAAAGTCGTTGGAGGGCAAGACCTAGCTTAACTTCTGCTGATGAGTCATTTTGAGAGTTTTCACTCCAGCAGTCTCTCCCTATAAGAGGGAAGCTTCTCAGGCTTACATGACGTCCGTTGTCAGCATCATAGCAGGTTGTCGTCAGACATGAACACAAGAAGGTGTTACATATAGAGTACGTAGAGCGTTCATAGTGCGCACATTGTTTAAACATATACCTTACGCTGTGCGTCTGTGCATCCATTCATTCGTTCGCCTTTTATACAACTCGGTGACTTCAAAGTAGACATTATGGATTTTGACCCCGCATTGCTGCATCACCAGCATTTACTTCGTGGATCAGCTATAATTTTCCATTTCCCTAGTTCTAAGGCTTGCTCATTGTGTTTAAAAAATAAACACGGGGTGACAGTATCAGACAGATTCGCTTTGGAACCACAGGAAGAAACACCCTCTCTCTGATGCCACCCAGCATAATACTTAAATATAAGATAGCTATATTTGCCTATTTCACTGTATTTTTGGCCTATTTGTGTCACAATTTTCTTAAAACTGAGTAATTTAAGATATTACGAAAGACTTGTCTCTCGTAAGACGTTATTCAGTTGGTAGCTCCAATGCTCCATGAAGTACGAAAGTACGTTTCCTATATTTCATGTAAATGGTTGCGTGATTTGTAATATGTTGGAAAGATTCGAAGGGTATGGTTTCAATACGGTCTATACTTACGCGCACCTAAATGTGTTTTTCAATCGTTGTTTCTGTGGAATATTGGACGAACGATTTGGGACTAATTCGCGTTTTAATATGTCGCTGGCTCTCCCACACGTCGAATAATTCAATCCCTCACTAATGTTCTTGATCACACAAGGATTTGGTAACTCACTAATGTTCATGATCACACAAGAATTTGGTAACCAATCTTAGGTCCCGAAGTTTCTTTTTGTTGAAATGTTAACGCGTGATCAGTTTCGACGTGTAAAATAATACATCTTGAGCCATTCCTCTCAACACATTGCTAGCAGTGCATTGATTTCAGCATAGTTTTTTTATGACTTTAGACTTGAAATACTGCACAAAAGAGAGACCTGACTCGGCAAACTACTAAAAGTCGGCCATCGCTTTTGGCGTGTGCTTCCACTGTTGGCAAGCTGTCGATTGTATAATGCTGGCAACATAAAGAGTTACCATGCAGTCATCAATTATGTTATAAAGGCTCAGCAAAAGCTAGCTGGATGAATTTACTTATATGATGTGTGCGTCACAGATGCCGGAAATGGATGTAATGAAACGGGCCATATAGAGTAAAGAAGCGGGCGAGTGAATGACCCCGCATTGTGCTATTGCAGGGAGGTTTCGGTGATCGGCCAACTCAGCTTCACCGTACAGCCGGGCGAGATATTCGGTGTCCTCGGCTTGCAGCAGTCCGGTCGCAGCACGGTTTTGGCTATTCTTGCCGGCGACCGGGAGCTCGGCCGTGGCAATGCCTACATCGAAGGCTGGGGAATCCGACGCAACCCCAAGCAGGTTGCTACTATTTTCTTTGGCTCAGCTGAATGACATCATCTGCCTCGAAGTCATGGCGACATTCAGGCGAAGAAATAGCCGACGCTTTTTTGTGCGCCACATTCCGCGATAAAAGTTATTCACTAAATCCCAGCCAGGTCGCGAAGTGATTCTCCACTGAATGTTCCTTCCACCTCTTCCGTTAGAAAGTACGGGAAAGTAGGCTTGTTCGTGCTTATACGTGGGGTATCTATTTATCGCCACTCCATGCACCAAGAGCCGAAAACCGAAAACGAAGATATAAGCGCATTATCGTTTTCCTGTAATGCCATGCCTAACCTCGTGATTCTTGGAGCATAGTACACCACCCCCGCTGTTTTCTATTTTGAACAAGTCGCCCAAAGCTACTCACTTTAATGTTAACCCTTCGCGGTGAGCTAAGTTATAACCGCTGTCGAAAATAAACCTTGCTCGTTTCAAGTGACATTCGTGATGTAATGTTTTGGAGCCGACACTGGAAGGCATGCCAATAGAGGAAAGATAATCCCACATTGGTAAGAAGACTATAGGGGGTGCTGGAGGACGTAACTGGTGTAGTTTTGTTACGCGTATGGTTTCTTGCGATATTTAACCCTTGATTTTGGTTCCTAGTGCCAAAGTAGGCATCGCGCAATCGTTTGTGTCCCGCAGAGTCTAGGGCACTGTAAGTACGTGAGTTGAAAACTGATGCCCAGAGACATCTCGTATGGCGGCACACTTTCAATTCCCTTGGTACGTAGTGATCTATGAAAGATAATTGGAGCATTTTTAACTTGGGTCCGCCTTACAGAAAATTCAATTAAAAATTACGATCATTTTCTGCCTCATTCTAAAGAATACTTCGCAGCCTTGGAGAAACGCCTGATGTGCAGAAAATTAAGATTGTTTTTTTTTTGTGTGTAAAAAATTGGGAGGCTATTCTCTTTGCTGTCTGTATGCATGACAAGGCCGCTATGACGTTGCCTTTACAGAGCTAGTTTCGACACGAAGGGCTTGTTCAACTGGGAGCTTTCATGTCTTAGCTGGTATTTACCATTGAAGACAGTGTTACACGGAAAGAGGTGGACGCATTATACACTTCCGTCTTCACTAACAATGTAGCTGGCAGTTTGGTGTTTAAGCATTATCTTTCTTCATTAGCACAAAAATTGCAAGGATATCTCAGCTTATTATTTAGGAATTGTACAATTTATTTGCTGAGGCTACGATAAGTTTTTATGGTAAAATATTATTCCTTAACGTAGATATATTGTATAAAACCATTGCGCAAGCAACGAACGTGTCACTGAACCTTCGAAAAGGGCTGATTTCACTGATGTATCCTCGATGTTGCTTTGGCGTCGGCATATTTGCTACTAAGTTTGATTTGGAAGGGAGCATGATCTCGTTAGCCTCCAACATTATCAAAGTCCTGAAAACTTCGAAGCCAGTGCGAATTCAACGCTGTGCTGTTTCGCAGTACCTGAAGCGTATCGGCTACTGCCCTGAGGAAGACCCAATCATCTTCAAGCTGACGGGGCGCGAAATGCTGGCGCTGATTGCGCGGCTTCGTGGTCTCACGCACCACGTCATGCACAAGGAGATCCACTATGTCCTCCACCAGGTTGGCCTCCTGCGCCACTCCAAACGCCTGACCCTCGACTATGGGTATGTCCGCATATATATATATATATATATATATATATATATATATATATATATATATATATATATATATATATATATATATATATAGCACTTAATAAACATCCTACCGTGGTGCATCAAGACCTGTAATAAAAGATGCTTCTTCGTTTATAATTTATTCAAGAGGAAAAGAACCACCGGTTCATCACTATGAACCGGTGGTTCATAGTAATACTCACGCCATTACTATGAGGAATGGCGTGAGTGGTTCAAAAGTTGAACTTTTGACTGGTTAAACTGGATAGGTCGTACCATCTAGCGGGGCCTAGTTAAATCCAGTAGGTCTGCCATCGCGGAGGCCATGTCAGGAAATTGCTCAATGGTCGTTGTTGCTGTTCTGGATCCCGTTGCTTTCATTCTGCTGCTGCTGGTGTCAATACCACGCAGTAAAGCAGGGCAACAACGTTGTGCACGGCAACAGTGACGTGAGACGTTCTGATTGATGCGGGTAATTGCATGTGCGCTAACCCAATGTGGACCACTAAAACGTGATTTTATTTCAAAGTATGAGCTTTTTTTGCAAACAAACCACAATTAGAGGTTTCTGTATCGCTATGTCAACAATCAACGTTGGCCTCATAGTTGCATTCAGTGTCCCTTTAACTCAGCAAACGCAGCATGGCACTGCCAAATTTTACAAGCTCATTAGCTTTCGCTTGCATCGAATGATTTTGTATCAGACATAATCAATCAGATGGACTACAGAGGGCAATACAAAAACCAAATCATCCCCAAAAGAAAAATATGACTCATACCTATAAAATCTCGTTGCGTTGAATGTGCTCTATGCGCTGAATGTTTCAAAGGCAATAGCATATCCGAATGACTCATTCAGCGAACAAGATTTTGTGTCGTGATCGACTAATTGGCTCATGCTTCTCTTACAGTGTGTTGTACTGGTTGCATGGTCTCTTAAAGTGTGTGTATGAAGTTTGTGCCAAAATGTAGAAGATGCTCTCCTGGTAGTATATGACAGTCGAGAGTTCTATCATATGAAAGCATGCCTAAAAATTTCTGACAGTAGACATCCAAATTATCTTTGTTGTCCTCAGCTCTGGAACTCGCCGGAAAATGTCTTTGGCCATGAGCCTTGTCGGAGACCCTGCACTGGTCATACTTGACGAGTGCACATCGGGCGTGGACCCCATCTCCCGAGGCCGACTCTTCCGCGCAATCACGCGCATCCAGCGCTCCAGTGGAATGGCTGTGCTCTTCACGTCCCACTGGTGAGTACAACGTTGTACGTGATCATCTAGCAAGCGTTGCATGAACTGTATACTTTTATTGTTCCTGTGCTCTGAATCAATGGGGTGCGCTATGCATGAATACGGCAAGAGAACTAGTTGAACGTGCGTCAAAATCAACATAGATATCTGGGAGTCGCACTACCTGACATAGGCTTCCCAGCCGAAATCGGGGACATGACCAGGCCATCTACCGTCGATTGTACCCGATACATTGTCCAAGGGAACTAGTTGAACGTGCGTCAAAATCAACATAGATATCTGGAAGTCGCAGTTTCACGTCTACCTGACATAGGATTTCCAGCCGAAATCGGGGACATGACCAGGCTATCTACCGTCAATTGTACCCAAAACATTGTCCAAGGAAACTAGTTGAATGTGCGTCAAAATCAACATAGATATCTGGCACTCGCAGTTTCACGTCTACCTAACATAGGCTTTCGAGCTGAAATCGAGGACATTACCGGGGTATCTACCCTCAATTGTACCCAAAACATTGTCTGGGCCTTCATCATACGACTAATAAAGATGTTAATTACAAAACTTCAAATTAAAATCAGATATTTGAGTGGGATACAACATTGTATTCAATTCACTGCTAGCAGACGCGCTTCCAACTCTTCATCGAAATTGTAGTCAAGCCGTTCTGATAATATTAATTGTGTTTGTATATGAAATTCGGGTGGTAGAGAATGCGCTGCGTGTGCTTGCGAGAAATACTGTGTTGAATTTATATAAAGAAATTGTCATAAAGTTGAAATCTACAAGCGCAGAGTGGTTCCTTCTCCAGACTTGTTGCGATAGCCATCACCAAGACGTCAAGAGAAAGCTTCAAAGTGATGACGTGCGACATGTCTACGGCAAACGTAAGGCAATTATGAGAGCGAATATAGGCACCGAACCACCGCGACCACATGTAGTATGAAAACGTTTCAGCGTCCTATGCCGAAGCATAAAAAATAAATGCCCCCCCCCCCTCCTCTACCTTAAGTATGCTCACGGTCAGATTCATCCGAAGACGGTAGCCCTCCTTGCCGGGAAGCACACCGGTGCGTTTCGGTTCTTCTGATCCTGCCAACGGAGCTGACGCCCATCGGTCTACTAACGACACCTTGTTCACACGACACGTTGTGTTGCTGTCCCGTAATAATTATTCCGGTCATCACTAGAAGGTTCTTCCGCCACAACGGGGAAAATTTCGGAATAGCGAAATGGGGCGCATATTTTGTGAAATATTAAAGAAATAACTGTGTATGCTGTCTTGCACTTGGAAGTGTTACCAGACTCCCGAAGAAGTGGCTTTCCTCATAAAATAATAACGATATCGTAAAAGATTTCGATATCACGCCACCTTATGTAACATACATATAACTGTCCCCAATATATCATTATATGCCGAGCTACCAACATTTTGAACCACTCAAGTGTCGATCGCACTTTGGGATCATCTTAGGACGACTTTATTTAGCACTGGATGTGGTACCCGACCCGGAAAACACCAGCTACGCCTTTGTTATGCTCTCCGCCGAATAGGGTAGAACGCTAGAGCAAAACGTCACCGCGGTTTATTTGTTTCAACGCTTGCTAATCCAAACGATCGCAGCGACATCAGGCGGTGTAAACTGACTAACTACGCGTATACCTTTCTTGTAGCTTCCACAATTAGCTCCGGTAGCACGCTGCCAGAGCTAATTTGCGCAGGCCATGTCGTTTGGTCCTAATTTCATAGTGCCCTCGGGAGTGCAGTAATACAATTTATAAGAAGAAACTGCATCCACGTGTCTCAGTCTTAGTAAAGCACACGCTATTCTTCACAACTGTTTTTTTCTTCTCTACATTGCCTTTCTGGAGCATCGAACCCAGAGGGTTTGATGGGGCGGTTGCACGTCTTCTACATTTAAGAAAAAAAGCTGTTTAATTAGTGCTCGATATTATTACAACTTGCTGACATGCAACTTTTTATCGATATGAAATCTCAGGTATCTGCAGGTAGCTTCTAAGCGCCGGTAAATGTCAGACACATGAGTTGGCACCCAGAACTGCTGGTAATCTTGGATTGCGTTCAAGCAGCTTGGAGGGGTCATGACACCCAATTTTCAACCATATTCTATGTTGTGCGGGTTGATTCTTGTACTTTCACAGATAAGCTGGCGAAATTCGAGTGAATTTTGCCGAGACATCAAGTTATAATGGAATACTTTTATGAACGAGTAAGCGGCCTAAAGTCTGGCAACACTGGCATGCTCGCTAGCCCTGACGTCACGAACCACTTGTTGGGCAAGCTGCTCTACGGTCTGCATTCAGGACGATCGTGTTCTGTGGTCATCTGTACTTACACTCAAACTTTTGCTGCGTTGTTCAAGTTGCCACTGGAACTAAATGACTTCCAGGGGTTGAAACAATGCCACCTCGTCACTCATGTAGCGTTGGTACTTGCAGCAAGCGATTTCAGAGGTCAAAAGGTGTCCTGTGAATGTGCAATGCGTATGCCGTTTTCCACTACGAATAAATAGTTATTGAAACTCCTCGCAGGTAGTGCCAGAGTTGAGCGTCACACTGACTATTCATTTCCTTGAAGCGAATGCAATCGACAAAGTTCAAGCAAACATTAGGCCAAACTCGTATCTTGAGTAACCCAAGCGGTGCAGTGACAAGCTGTTCGCTTCGGCTTATGTTTACATATGCCACACGCAATTACCGATGGAAAAACAATAATCCCAACGTGCAGCTTTGCTACGACCACTCATTTATTATGTCAGCACCAAAATTTGTTCATGCATGCATGCTAGCCAACAAAAAGAAAAATATGCACACTTTGCCGATTCCGTGGCGCAAAGTAACACTTGCTCGCGAATGCAGCCTCGACATACCCCCGTATCCCAAGCTCGCTTTTCAACCTGACGCTAGTTATCATTGCGGAAAACCGTCTGCCACAACGACGAGGTTGTTGGCATCTTGGTTCCACCCTTGTTCGACGCTTGAGGTGGTGGCGATGGAGTTAACGTTAAAATACGCAACGTACACGACGTCGTCGCCGCATATGGCGATGGCACCGGTAACACTACGCTACACTTGCAACACCCTGACACGTGCAGGTGCTGGGGCAAGCAACCCTCGCAACACTGATCGCGCGCGGAAGGTGCTGTTTGGTAGCATATGACGACACTGTTCCTTCGTCTTGTGACGTCACGCACGTCATGACAAAGTGGCGATCACCGGCGGTGGGCAGAGTTTACATCCGATAACTTATGTGGCTTATTTTGGACTAATATAATCTCTTACTGTCCAGTTTTCACATGTGTAGAGGCGTATTCAACCATCTATATCTATCTTCGTTTTTCACGGAAAACTGTCAATTGTTGGGTGACCATGTCATGACCCCTTTAAGTGCGTACGAGTTACGGTAACCAACGACGGATACAATGCGTCTTGCTCTGCGCCCATAATCCCGCCTGAATGCACAGTTTCGTGTTTCTTTCCACCTCTGCATGTCGCACGTCCCGTGTTCTGTCCCTGCTCACCTGTGGTCTTATTTCATGTTAGGGAGATGAGTTGAGCTAAGCCCGCTTTGATAGCAGAACGAAAAACGCCTGTGGTAGTAGGTTTAATAATATCTGAGTTTTACGTGCCAAAACCAGGGTATGATTGTAAAACATGGCTTAGTCGACGGCTATGGAAATTCTGACCATCTGGTGTTTTTTTTCTGTGCTCTGACATCACACAGTGCACCTGCCTCTAGTATTTCGTCGAAGGCGAAATGATAGGGCCAAACCCACGACCAGTTACTAGATTTAGGTGTGCGTTGAAACACCCCAGGTGGTCAAACTTACTTTCGGGGGCTCTCGCTATGGCGCGCGTCAAATCGTGCCTTACTTATGAACGGGAAATGACAAATTCTGGCGAAGTTGGAGTGTCTGTTTCACATCGAGTGCTCTGTTTGCAGCATGCGTGAGTGCGACCAGCTCTGCACTCGCGTCGGCATTCTGTCGGGCGGAGACTTCACGCGCGTCGGCGACACGGTGGCCCTGAAGCAGTCAGCCACCCAGGGCTGCACCATCGTGGTAAAGCTGACAGTGGAGCAGAGTGTGCAGGATGGCTCCATCAAGGAGATCAACCGGGGCATCAAGCGCGAATTCCCCCAGTCAGTCATCGCCGAAAAGCGAGAGGTGAGCGCGCGCACTTGTTGCCACTCGGATAACTTCATAAGGTATTCAGCCACTTTGCTATGACCTTGGCGGATGATTCAGTGCGAGGGCCCTGTGACGGAAACAAGCATAAGGTACGACAGGAAGCTCAAGGTAAATGACAGCGTATTCTGGCACGAGGCATTCGCCTATGCGAAGATGTGTGACGAAGATGCTAGGAACGTGATTGGATTCGCGAGCCCAACACACGAATAAATTACCTTACATTTCTCATAAATTTCGGAAAGTGGTATTATTCTGCATATGCGCAGACAGGTTACTGTTATGTGGTACCTGGTTGCTGGTATATAATGCACGAATTTCGGGTTAGCAGCATTGTACCATAACCACTGCTCTACTGTGGTGGACAAGGCTTTTATAACTAATACGAAGCATTTCTCTAAGAATCAGTCGTTTCGTGTTTATTGCTACGACCGCCTACGTGTTCGATTTTGTAAGGCCGTTTAATTTTGATGTTTTGAAAATTGGCATTACATGACAAAAGCATCGGATGAACCTAAATGATATGCGAGAACAGGAAAATTATGTCAATTATGTTATCTAAGTTCGGTGCATCTCAAACTGCCAAAATGTGCAGGACATCAAATTTATGTGCAGCGAACACAATTGACAGGGCACAACATGAAAATAATGCCATTTAAGTCGTTTACGTCATATATTTTATGACAAATGACCTCGTTGCTCTCGCGATCGTTTTATGTAGTTTGTACTGAACAAAATTAGAAGGGCATGACATGGGTGTGCAACGAATGAGAAGACCGTGAGATGAACCTAAATGACAGGCCAGGACATAAAAATTATGACGTGTATGTTACATACAGTGTCAATTTTTATGAAAGGGAACACGGCGTCGCGTGGCCTGCGTGCTCCGGCGGCTGCTGGCAGCGCGTTCAAGCGGGAGCGAAAGCATGGATGGATGGATGCTATGAGCGTCCCCTTTATAACGGGGTGGTGACAAGTATGCCACCAGGCTCGACAAAAAAAAAAAAAAACTTTTTTCCTTTTTTTCTATGTTGGCCTAATGCCTCTACTTCGATAAATTCTATCTTAATGGAAAAAAGGTAAATTTTCAGCTTAAGTTCTCTGCCATTTACGGCACACTGTCCATATTTTATTTTTCCAATATTTATTTTTGTCCTTTCTCTCTAATTTTCTGCCACCAATACTCTAACCGTCTCTTACTTATTTCAATCGCGGGTGTGTTCAGCTTTCCATTGTTGTCCCTAAAACCCAAGGCTTCCTGTAGGTTCGTGCCCAAACGTACACCTGGGTGGATATCTCCACATTCAATCAGAACATGTTCCGCCGTTTCCTTATCTTTCCCGCAGCATGTGCATTGTTCTTCTTCTTTACTGAATCTTGCTTTATAACTACGCGTTCTAAGGCAACCCGATCTCGCTTCAAACAGTAAAGCGCTTCCCCTTGAATTATCGTAAAATGCCTCCCTCCTTATTTCATTTTTGCCCTTTCGGTAGTTACTCAAAGCCGGTTTTTTCTCCATAGCTGCCATCCAGTAAATCCTCTCCGCCTCCTTGACTTTTCCCTTAACGCTCTTTGTTGACATATGGCTCACAATACCAGCCGTATATTTACTAGTGAGTCTTCTAGTTCTTTTTCTCCACTGTGTGTCCACGCTCTTCCTATACAAATAACGGAACACCTTCTCTGCCCATCTACTCTCCTTCATATTTCTTAGCCTTTCTTCGAACCTTATTTTGCTCTGCGCTTCCCTCGCCTCAAAACCTGCCCACCCCATATCGCCCTTTACAGCCTCGTTTGTCGTCTTCCCGTGAGCACCCAACGCGAGGCGTCCCACAGTCCTTTGATTTACATCCATTCCCGATTGCACCTCTGCCCTCATGCACACCACTGAGTTCCCAAAAGTAAGCCCTGGAACCATTACACCCTTCCACAGACCTCGAAGCACCTCATACCTATTGTATCCCCACAACGCTCTGTGCTTCATTATTGCCGCATTCCTCTTTCCTTTTGCTGCCGAGGCTTTTTCCTGTACCTCCATGTATCTATCACTCTCATTTACCCATACTCCAAGGTACTTGTATTCACTTACCCTCGGTATTTCTTGGCCTTGTATGGACACCGTCTGATCACAGGGATCATTGAATACCATCAAACCACACTTCGTTACACTGAATCCTAGTCCAAGAGCTTCACCTTCCCTTCCGCATATATTCGCCAGCTGCTGTATATCATCTCGACTGTCCGCAAATAAGACGATATCGTCCGCATAAAATAAACCTGGAAGCTTCTGCTCAATCATCATGCCGCCCTGTTTGTGTGACAGATTAAAACCAATGTTGCTACCTTCTAGCGCTTTTTCCATACTCACCATGTACAGCATGAATAACAGTGGGGACAAAGGACATCCCTGTCTCAGACCCCTGCTAACCTCCACGTTCTCTTTGCTACGCATTCCTTCCCACTCTATGCAAACTGTATTTTCTCGGTATATCTCCCTCAAAAGCTGTATACAGTCGTCGCCCATGCCCATTCCTTTCAATATATCCCACAAAATTTCCTGATTAACGTTGTCGTATGCCCCAGTGATGTCTAGAAAAGCCACGTACAAGGGCCTATTCTCTATTTTAGATATTTCTATACACTGAGTGAGAACAAACAGGTTATCGTCTAACCGCCTGTCGACTCGAAATCCGTTCTGAAGTTCTCCCAAAATATCGTTATGTTCGGCCCATGTTTCTATTTTCATTTTTACTGCTTGCATCGCCAACCTGTATAGTACCGATGTAATGGTTAGTGGTCTATACGAGCGAATCTTGTCCTTTTCTCCCTTGCCTTTATAGATTAAGTTCATTCTACTTTGTCGCCAACTGTCCGGTATTTGTCCGTCCTTTAAGCTTTTTTCTACTGCTTTTAACAATGCTTCTTTAGTGTTATGTCCTAGTTCGTTAATGAGGCTAACGGGAATCCCATCTAAACCCGCGGCAGTGCGCTTTGGAATTTTTCCTTCGGCCTTTTTCCAGTTGAAATTATCAAGTACTAGCTCTTCCTCTGTTGCTTTCTCCGCCACACTTTTACTCACCGGGGAGATCCCCTGGACGCTCTTTTTAAACGAATCGGCTGTTACCTTTTGGATGTAACCTAGCGCTTCGCACCCTTCCAATTGATTTCCTCCTTCATCTAGAATATGTTGTTGCGTTGTGACAGACTTCCTACCTAGCGCCTTTATGTGGCTCCAAAAAATCCTAGGCGCGGCCTCCTTTTTTTCGTGTATCTCTGTCATCCAGCGTTCACTTTCACCTTTAATTTTTGCCTCTACCAATTTCTGTACAAGGGATTTTTTCTCCAAATATATTTCCCATATTTTTTTGACTTCGTCCTGCGGCCGCTTCTCCTTTTTTGCCTTTCTATGCTCCCGTGATGCTTCGCGTCGCTTCTCGATCGCCTCCCGGATTTCCTTGTTCCACCAACTTTTTGGCTTCCTTTTTCCTTTCCAGCAAACGGTTTTCTTCTCTTTCCCTATCTCCTTCGTCATTAGATGTAACAGCTCCCTATACTCCCAGTCCTTGCCTGGTATTTCGCCTACTTCTTTCTCGACTCTTGCGGCTATATTTATTATTTGTTTGTCATTTAAATACGAGCTGCCAGACTTTGATTCCATGCTCGTATTTTTAGTTTCGTATCCCATTTGTAATGTTATTCGTTTATGATCACTACCCAAGCTGTTAATGCCTTCCTCGTCTATCCTCATTTCTGTCAGTTTGTGGTAAATTCCTTCAGTCATGAGACAATAATCAATGCTTGATTGCTTGTTTCCGACTTCCCATGTGATCTGGCCGTCACATTTAGGCCCTGTGTTAACTATCTCCAGACTATGTTGCTCGCAAAGATCTAGTAATAACTTCCCATTGGTGTCTGAATATCCGTCAAGGTCATGTATGTGGGCATTCATGTCCCCTAGAAGGATGATTTCGGCCCCATTACCAAATTCCTTAATATCCGCACTCATGCAATCCACTATCTCCTGATTCTTTTCTCTGCAGTTATTCCCCGTCCACAAGTAGGCTACCCCTAGCCACGTTTCCTTTCCACCTACTGTGCCCAGAACCCAGAGGTGCTCTGAACACGTCTGTTTCACTCTAACCCATTTGGCTCCGCGGTGAATTAGCATTCCTACACCCCCACCTTTCCTTTCCGATATGGTCCTGTTACACCCTTCCCAAACATAATTTTTAATATGTGGTGGCTCTTCCAAGTCTCTAAGGTGTGTTTCTGTAACCGCATACACGCCTATCTGTTCTTTGTTTAACTGCTCCTCAATCTCTAACCATTTTGCCTTCTTTCTGCCACCCTGCATGTTTATGTAACTAATTGCGACACGCGCCTTTTTCCTTTTTCTTTTACCTTTTTTCTGGTTTTTCGCAATTCTACCTGTCAAAGCGTCCTCCTGTTTGTTTTCCCCGTTACGAGCTACCCCGGACTCCGAAGGGCCCGTGAGCCCCCCAAAAAAGCTACTGCGCGTCCTGCCAGTCGCCAGCCCACCTCGTGTCCAAGCCTCTCATCGAAATGAATCCTGTCTCTTTGGAATCCACCCCACCTGTGCACTTCCCTGTTTAAATCCACTACCTCGAAACCCTTCTCTCGACTAATTCGCCATATCTCTTTGTTTGCGTCGACTACCGCTCTTTGCAGGTTGATGTTGCGTACTGGTACTTCCGGTACTGTGCATACTACAATTTGCACCTGGGGGGACACGGTGCGCATGTCATCCACCCCTTTCGCCAAGGTCGTCGCTAGTCCTGACGATTCTTTTTTTAGGACGTCATTTAACCCTCCCGCAATTACAACGAGGTTGCGATTGTTAGCTTTAGCTGCGAGTTTTTCACCCGCTTGACTCATTACTGTCCCCAGCGTTTGTCCTGGGAACGTCCCTATCGCAACTCTCTTGTCGCCTTTCACCCTTTCTTTGATTGCCGCTGCGCATCGGACTAAATTTGAGTCACCGGCGATGATGACCTGTTCAGACATTCCTTCTGAAACCTGCACCTGGCTGCTGACTAGGTGACTAGCGTGAGTCACGGCTGCTGGTTTGCTCCCTCCCTCCCTCAAAACTACTTCCCGGTAGCTGGGCCCTGTGGCCAATGTATCTGCCTTTGTCATGCCTGTTTCCCTCATCTCTCCCGCACGGTGGGTCGTCGCCATAATGCTTCCGCCGTCACCTGCGTCTTCGTTCCCCTTCACGACCTTCGATAGGCCCTTCTCGGCTGCCCGGAGCCTTTCCTCCATGGCTGACGTTTTCTCTCGCTCCTTCGCCAATGCATTCTCCAGCTCTGCGATTTTCTTCATGAGCCCACTCTGGACCGCCATCATATTTTTCATTTTCTCCTCGATCTCGCACTGTCTACACTTGGCGTCATCTTCTGCTTTCTCTTCCGCACTAATTTCCACCTTCAACCCTATCCCGCACTCTGAACACTTTACGGTCTTTTTGACCATGGCTAGCTCAGTTTACCGATGCCCACGTGTTAGAAAACTGTACTAAAATACACTGGTCTAAGCCAAAAAGAACCACAATAATAAATAAATACGCTACACTTCACAGCACCTGCGCATGCACGTGGTCGGTCTACGCGCAGGCCTCAGCCACGTGGTGGCTGGAGAAAAAAAAGACACAGTACAGAATACTAAAAAAAAAAAAACCGTACACCGTACTAGACCTAATCAAGCTTTACGCTAGCGCCTTACGTTCTCATAACGCTACATACAGAGGCAAGCTGGAAACATGCAAAAACACTTATCTGTAGCTGTCATTCCGGAGCTCTCCAAAAACACGTCCGACCTCGACGAAGGCGCCTCCCTACCGTCAGAGCAACCAGTCTCTTTTCGCGTCATCTCGCGGCGAGCTAAACAACCATTTGTTGCTGATATAGAACGGCAAGATTGCACCCACCGTTCTTCAAGGCCATTACTACCTCGCACGTAATCGCCTTCAAGGGGGAGGGCGTCGCATTCTGGCTGCAGGTGACGCGAGTAGAGACTGTGGTTGACGCGAGTTGACGCGAGTAGAGAATAGACAAGCCCCAGCACGTACAACTTAGACCTCATCTCGACTTGAAGCATAACAGGTGCCGCCATTAGTTGGGCGAATATGCAGCACAAGGAACTGCACTTGCAGGTTGTGAAAATGGTTTATTGTCCTTGTCACTGTCAAAGGAAATGAACTGCCTATGCATGTATCATGCAGGTGCAGTAGAAGTTGCCTGGTATTGTTTGCTATGTTCTACTTGTCAGGTGTTTTTTGTTACTAATGGAAGGAGAAATATGCCTATGTCACAAAAGCATGGAGCATAAAATTTCTAACTTTTTAGGAAAATGGTTGGAAGTTAGCATAGTGTACGCCTTGTTTCTTCTCTAGGTGATTAAGCCAACAGACAATGAACCAGGATGGCGGGTGTTCAACACTTGGCACAATGGCTATGACTGGCACTGGCCAACACTCCCAGATATATGTGCACAGAAATACCCTATAAAAGTGGATGAGGGAATGGCCGCCGTCATAGCTCAATTGGCAGAACATTGGATTAGTCATCTGGAGGTTGTAGGTTCAGTCCCTACTGAGGGCAACTTGTTTTTCATCTATTTTAATTCTTTTCCCTTCAAGTCATAACTACCGCATTACGGTTAAAAACTAAAAATACTGTGCCCCATGATTTTCATAGCCTCACAAGGTTGTGCCTAAAGAAGAAACGAACTATTACCCCTGTTTTATTGTTTCTGCTCAGCATCGTTGTACCGGTTGTGTTAGATGGGAAAATTCTGCAATACGACATACAACCAAACCCCAAATTTTACTGCGGGAGAATTCTACATAACATACACACCTATGACAGCAAAATGTGGTGTCAGCGGCAAGCCTTCAATTGCACCTTCAGCTGCATGCTGGAAATTCAGAAGATATAAGTTTGATAACTAAGCCTTGCACCGGACACCAGAAAGGGTAAACATTTTACGAAATAAAAATGACATCACAAACTGAACTGTCCTGCAACTAGCTGCCAACACAATAATATGTACGACTTTCCATGATGCATGGATACAACAAAAGTGGAGGTCACTAATCACCGATCGAAATGATAATGGCAAGCACCGTCTTCTTGTAGTGGCCTACACCTTTCCTCAGCGCATCGCATTGGCATAGTAACAAAGCACCATTACATTTGTTAGATTAGATGTTACACCCTCAACAAACATAGCTTGAAATGCTTTTTATCATCATGTTAACTAACCCAGTAAACCCCTTCTATGAAACATCAGCAAAATGTTAAAAAATTGCACATTTTATTTTTTGCGCATGCGAGGCATTATTATATGAAAAATAAATTGTCCAGTATGGCTTTTATTGTGTAGTTACAAATGATCAACCTTGCTATTTATATTGCTCGAAAGAGTGAACATATGCAATACAAAGTGGACCAGAAATGAACAAGAAATATCAATGTTTATTCAGCTTATCAATATGACATCATTCGTCTTGTCACAAGCGTTACATTTTCGGGTAAGTCGATTTTGGAAGACCTGCTGGGAATAAATGCTGATGTCCTGGATGGATGGACGGTCCTTATTGAGAAATAGGGAGTCGCAGGTCCTCTGCGGGTATAGGCGGGACTTTGTCAGACTGCAATAATCGTTCACAGTGTCTTAGGAATATCAATTATTCAAGTAGTAGTCATTTGTACTAAGGCGGTGTGTGGTCAGTACTATGGCTTTTCAGTCTTCCTTAACAAGCCTAATCAGGCCAACCTGACTTCCATATTACCCAAATAATAGCTGTGTGTCCGGAGCTGTAAGCAGCGCTTCATGATAGTTCATGCATTGCAAAGCCTGTATGGCCACTCGCCCTTTATCGAATGCATAAAATTGCCATAAGTGGGGAAGGTATGCGTGGCGTACAGTCTGAAGTGTGTGCATTTCGAGAAATACATGTGGAAATGGAAACAGGAAAGTACTTGATATCTTTTGTATACTACACACGTAATACATATAACAAGGGTTTGTCAAGTGCATTGTTGAACTAGCTGATTTGTTACGATTTAGATAGAGCACCAGAGATCATGAAGGACAAAGAAACCTCAAGGTGATTGCAAAGTTCACTGCGATTGTCTAATGTCTATTCACCTGTGTTCTTTGGTACTATTCTAAGCCATTAGACATCATGCATTAGTAAATAACTGATGAACATACTGGATGAAATGACACCACTTTGCTGTTGTCCTCGCTGAAAAAGGCACACAGCAGCTCCAGCATGAAGTAGTGCCTTTGCACCAGCAGCCCTTTCTTGTCGATAGCCGACGTGATCTTCTGAAGTAGTGGGCGCATTTTCTTCTTTGACATCTTGAGCATGTAGTCAATAATTTTGGGCCCTTTGAGTGTCAGCTCACGGATAAATGACTCACAAAAGGGAAAGCCGACAAGGGTGTCAACATGTCTAAAGAAATGCGATTCCTCAAGAAGGTTTGGCCATAGTTCTTAGATGTTCTGTATAGTTAGTTTACCTTTGTTAATATCCTTCTGCTGCAGCGGGTATGCCTGTGCCATCAGCTTGGAGATTCCATTAGGAAACGTCAAGCTAGTTTGCACAAGCAGGTTCCTTTTTTCTGTGAAGCCACCCACGTTTCTGGACTACAGTCAGGCTGCTATGCCACACAACCGTGGGTATCTTGTGGGTCACTGAATGTTTTCGTTGAAACCTAATCTGCCTGATCCAACAAATCGTCAACTGTTCGCTTAGCGTTTCGGTTCGGCCGCCTCCTGTTTTCAAGAAATGTTGACAACTGGCGAGCAAATGAGGCACTTCCATCCCCAATAAGATCACCAGCCCACGTCAGGTCAGCAAATGAATGCAGATATTTATCAGTCACAAAGCGTGCCACACGTTTGACGGCTGCCATGCCTGGCGACGGGTCTAACGCAAGTGACGTCCCTAGCACCTTCACTACGTGGCGCCTCATCTGGGGCGTCGGCTTTAGTCCATTTTCACAATACTTTCTAAGTTCTTCACGGAGGTCAGTCTAAGTCACCTGGAATTCATTTATGCTCAGTTAAGAAACTAGGATTGATGCTGTGACAGGTCTTTCCACTGCAACAGATGCATTTTGCTGTACTGCGCTTGTAACAGTGCTGATTGAGGGCTGACTACTTAAATTGGCATTCACTCCAATAAGTTCTCTGACATAAAACATCCTGAGATGGGGTTTAAGGTCCTCCGCCTTGAGGTAAATTAGTTCATTTGCATTTTGCTAGCCCTCAGAGTCTAAGTAGGTGGCAAGATTTGAGAGTTGCTCGTCAGTAATTTTAGGCACCAGTCTCTGTATTGACGAAGTGATTGACTTCATTTTCTGATGAAAAATACACATTGAAAATGTGGCTTCATTTATTTGGTGCACAAACATGAAATAACACAGCTAACGCTCATCAACTAATCACTAAACTATTAACAAAGAGTCCAAGTATATGCTTTCACACACAAAACACACATAATGAATACACATAGTTCTCACACGTAATGAATATAGTCAACATCGTGATCCAGTGTCAAAACGTTCTTACACCCACAGACATACAAATTCAAAGAACTTCTATAAACAAGCTGTTCAATGCTACACACACTGGATACTCACTGGAGAACGGGGCTATCTTCAGCCCTCTTCCACCCCATTTTTCTATTGTGCAATCTGTTCCTACAAAAGCAATGTTTTTCCAACAGACACACAACACGTTATTTTGACTCCTCTCAAGCAATTACGCTAGCTATACAGGATGACAGATCCAGCTTCATAAGTAGTACTATAAGGTAAGACGACGGCTCAGTTGGGCCAACTATGGCACTGCAGATTCCACTGCATGTACTATTTTGGCATCTATAATGTCTGACTGAAGTTCGAAACAGCTTTGTTGCATCAGATTGTCACGCATTAAATTTCCCGCTCTGCAGTATGCCTGAAGTATTTTATGCTTCATTGACATCGTTCAAGTTATGTTCCTGAAGTTTTGAGAGCTTCGAATTATTTGTTTAAAGTAGAAATGCTTGCTCTCTAATCGCAGAGTTGATGCGTGAGATAGCGGACCATAACGGTAGCAGAGCTCGGGGTAATGACAGAGAAAATGATGTTTAGGCCTTAGTGGTACATGCGCAAAAATGCGAAGTCGTTCAGAGATGTAGTCATCGATCAGCACTCTGAAGTACGCTACCTGGGTAACATGGAGTGTGGGAGATATAAGAATAAGAACAATCATTTTTAACATTACATACAAGTTCCATACCTCATCCTCACACTCAACTATCTTGTCATGGATGAGGACAGGGAGCAGTCTTGTAAAGTAATACACCTCAACTGCCTGCCCACGTACTTTGCAGGTCTTGTCATTCACAAGTGATGCTGGCCTGCTCACTGCATCACGATGACACAGAGATATATTTCTCATTCGTTAATTCAGCTCTGCGACTGTGAACTATTTTTTTTTCAAGAATGAGGTGTTTAACAACTAATGTTAACTCAAATGGAGCAATCCCTTCTGAAATGTCATGGGCAATGCATGGTGGTAGTCCTGTTGTGACATAGAATGATTCTAAGGCGTTGAAAGCAGGGTTGAACTTAACTCCCTTTGCCAAATTTTGCTGTACCTTTTCGGCCATGTTCACGTGATTCGTGTGCTTATCGCGTGAGCGTTCAGATCCAATCAAATGAGGATTTTTCTTGAACTCATCCTTTGTGATCTCACAGTACCGACAAAAGTACTGTGAAGTAGAGAAGTTTTCGGTAAAACCACCAATTCCATGGCTTCCCAAATTATCCCCCAAAATGAAAACCAAGGCACATTTGAAGTGTTCCTTTCCCACATTGATGCCAGTGCTTTCTAGATCTTTAAGCTCTTGGTCAACTCTCTTCATAATAGCATGGTGGCCCAGCTTCTTGCCTCATAAAATCCCATCCCTAACTGGATGTTATGTACCTTAGGGTTAAAATGTGAAGGAAGGTTCGCAACAGTATAATACATGCCTATGATTTTGTGCTTTTTTCGCCGATCCAAGTGGATTTGAAACTTCAAATGCATCATGGTGCAGGTGCCGTGGAACAGCTGTAGTGTTCCGTTTCAAAAAAGAAGATTCCTTGCAAAGAGTACCATTACTAAAACTAGAAAGATACTCGCTATCGCAAACTTTGCTCTTGGTTAGCTCTTGCTGCACCATGTCATTCGAAAGAATAGCTGTAAGAGATTGCCTGATTGGTACGTAGTGACAGCTTCGTTCATTCTTAAAGCTCACCTCAAGAGACTCTATCATACTGAATTCTTTCTTATAGAAGTCCTGCCGCATATATCGGATCCTCAGCACACCATCAATTGTATTGAATGGTGCTTCTTCATTACTGAGTGATGACAGTATCTTGGCAGATATTTCTTCAATTATGTCGTGTTCTTCAAGTATCTTTTCAATAGCTTGAAGCCTGTGGTCTTGTGACCGCGAACTCATGAAGTTGATTTCTTCACTGATAATCTGTACCACAGATGACAGTACAAGGTGAAATATTTCTAACTTCATTAAAAATAGGGCAGAATTTCCTATATGCCACGACTGCACAACCGGGTTAGGAACATTTGGAGGTAATAATTCAACAGTGGTGCATGACACGTTCCCACTGGCAAGTGTTTCAAGGTCACCTCCATCAAATTGTGCCTCACAGTGAGTTTGATAGCCACTATTGTCATGATGACGGCTCACATATGATGTGACGACTACGCATTTGTGAACATCTTCTTGCAGTCGACGAAAAAACATGGCGTAGCTATGCCAGAGGAAATGTTTTGCTTAACATGTCGAACAACATCTTGTCTCAAAAGGAAGTGGGCTTTACAGAACGTGTGAGGGCAGTTGAATGTTTCCTTTGGGAAAGTTGGAGGAGCACTGGTGTGAGGTCCATGAATTCGTGAAAAATGGACGCGTAGTGCAATCAATGTTCTGAAACATTCAAAAAAGTGCTCATTCACACATGGTATGCTAACATTACGAACATTCGAATAGATTCTGTAATGTCTCTCACATTCATTCAAATTGGGCACCAGAGTGTGGCAACAATGACAAATATACATGACTACACATGAATGTTTCCAGGAATATTGAACGCAGAAACAGTGCGTAGGCCAACGATATCGTACAGCTGTAGTTCTACTGCATGCATTCTTTTCCTGCGCATTAGGCGTTTGAGTTATCAGAACAAAATACATTACTGAGGACCTTAGTGAAAACCAGTAGATAATGAAGACAAAGAAGATATAGGGGATGGTAACTGTTTTAAGCGTATTACATTAATTGTGATATAGACGAGAAGAAAGTAATGTGAACAGCAAGTTGTCTTTTCGTCCAGTTTGCTTTCTTTACATCTTCACTACGATACACTTGAAAGCAGTACAGTAAAAAGCAGTAAAGTGACTTAAAATACACTTAAAAGCAGTAAAGTCACCTGTACGTTCCTTGGCTTCATTATCTGTTGGTGTTCATTAAGGTTATGTCAAACAAATTAGCTCCTAAAATTCTCTTCGTTCATTACTAAGGACCAATATCATCTTCATCAGTAATGCAGAAATTAACACAAGTGTATCAAAAACATGCACAAAACATCATCCTCAGATATTACCTTGCTAATGAAGCAAGCTTCCTTGTTGCAGTAGAAGCACCTGCGCTGACTCCGCTTCAAACTGATGCAGACAGCCTCCAACCTGTGATAATTGAAACAACTCAGTAGATTACTTTAAATAAAGGCACCTTGTCACCCATGCAAAATAACTTGCTAGATTTGGTTACAACATTGACGAATTTTTTTTGTGTACTTTTCTCAACGCACATGCATTTATAGAGGCTTCAAACCCCCGTACAACACTTCCCCTGGTGATGACGTCAGTGCCATTTAATGAATTTCGGTGCCTAAGTATGCCAAATTTTTCGAAACCAAGATAGCACGCTCATCCCAATGTACATGGTTTTTTCAACTTCAGAAAACTTCCTTTCTTAACTTGATTGCTATTATTATTCCCCACGGTTATTATATGACGTGCACTTTTTATGTTCTACCGTTTATTCCATCACACCCAATGGTAGAACTGTTTGTCGCATGGGTCATAATGGACAAGGAGCAGAAGAGCATTTTCGTTTCACCTCGGCCGAGAACACCAAATTTATTCTAGACACATATACTGACGGAATGGACACAGTTAAACTTCAACTTGTGATTACAGGAATGCTAGAGAAACCGTTGCACGAGGGCACCCTTCTGTAGACAGAGAAGTGCCATGAACATTAATCGCTTATGTTATGCATGGTGTCCTTAATTCTACTCAACGTGAGCAAATAAGCTTTGTGCGAGTAGCGGCTTTTATTTATTTTCACTGACAGCACGCGGGAAAACCGTCGTCTTACGCCCGAATCGTTTCTATTGAACCCGTACTCATCAATGCGGCACCGGCACGTATAGTACAACCTGCAGCACCCGCCGCGGCAGCAAGGCACATTTGAGATCTTCAGATAAAACCAAACGAAGAACGTACTGCAATACGAGTGTAGCGAAACGTCGGGGTTGTTCAAGTTAGGCGCATCGGACGACCAGGGAGACGAATAAGTGTGGGTGAAACTCCGCGGAGGCAATCGATGAGACGTCAACACGATGATTTCGGGGAGCACTCATTGGGGGTTTATTTAGCTAACACAACTTCAATTTACAAAATGCACTGGGTCACAAAGACAAAACATAGAAAATGGTGACATACCCCTCGGCCTGCATGGCCTGGTCTCCCGTGGTGAGATCCGCTGTTTTCCCCGACTCCGCTCACTTTTCAAGTTCAAACATCCTCTTTTTAACCCTTGGTCGAACAAAGAGTCTTCACAAAAAACCAATCACATGTTGGGACTCGCAGCATCACAACCAATCACAGAAACACTTTCATAAAAGGCACTACATTTGTAAAAACCTCCTTACCAAAATGAAACACGCAAAGGGAAAGGTTCTCCGCACGTGACACTCTATCCCATACCAAGCCGTGCTTCCTCCTTCGGCCGACTACCGTCGGCGGCCGTTCCCACGCTCGGGCCCCGTAAGTTCTTTCGTTAATTGTTGCTTTCTAGAAGCGCCCTTAAGAGCGATGGGTACATTATTGCTTACCAGGAGTACATGCGACAGCGAGGCGCCCCGAAATCCTAACAAGAGCGCGGGGGAATATGGTCGTTTACCGGCCGCCACTATAGCCCCGTGTACATGGACGCGACGGGGGCGGGCTGAGTTTAGTGGCGGGTTCAGCTTACCTCGACGCGCCCGAGTTTATATGAACTCGCACGGACGAGTTGAGGTGAGCGGTGATCGCAGCGACGCTTTGCGTCGAGGCGAGCCGAAAGCCCGTCTTCCAGTACCGGTTTCCGCTCCACCAAGCCGGCGCTCTCGCCTCTCGCCGCTGTGGGCTGCGGTTGTTTACGCAGTTGTCGCTCCACCACCACCATGGCTGTCTTGGCATTTTTTCTCAGTTTGCACCAGCTGTACTTTATGGTTGTGTTGGTGTCTTGGCTAACACTGCACAACGCGATGCTAATTGGAACACCTGAGCTACTTAACAACCAAAAACGTGAAACAGATGTAAACAAATCAGGCACCGAAACGTACCATTGTCGTGATATGTAATTAGCTTTATGAAGTAACTATGCTCAGGCATGTTCACTGCCAATCTCTTGGTATAGCTTGATTGCACTTTCTAGGTCAACTGTCTGTTATCATTCATTGAGACCACTCCATTCATAAAGGGAAGTCAAACTTGTTCGTGAACTGGCGACACTATGACGATACAGTATTAATGCTCGCAAAGCTATGTAAGAAGCCAGTTTAGGTTTGTGAGAAATGGCATTTTGAGTGCTCAAGTGCAGGGTATTGGTCGCTGGGCATTTTCGTGAAGCTTCGTCCATCACTGTCCCAGAATTTTTTTTCCATGAAAAATTTCTGTGCCTCAGTAATGGCTGTACTCAAAGAGGCAACATGGCAGCTGTAGACAAGCAATTTGTTTGTTTCAGCACTGTTATAGTGTCAACTGCTTAGAGTGGATAATGCCTGCGTACAGCTGGCGTATGCTTGTTTTGAGCTACATGGTTTTTTGATTACTTTATATTGCCAATACCTTTACTTTTAACATTTATGAGGTTTTTTCTATGTAAATGTACTTTCATTGTAGCCATTATTTGTGAATTTTAAACCGCAGTCCCTGAGTGTGTCTAATTGTATTTTTTGCTCAAACTTGTAATGTCATTTTTTCCCCTGTGGTGCTGTATATTCCCTGGTCCCTTCAAGCTGACGCTATATTTCTATGGCTCCTGTTGTTAGCACTAAAAGTTGACGCTTTTTTCTTTTCCAATGTTGTCTTCCAGTGTGTCAAAGTTGTGGTTTCAATTTTGTATGCAAATAAAAAATTACAAATATAGTTTCGTCTGAATGGTGCAATAAATTTACGCTTTAGGCTATTTCAAGCAAAAAAAACTTTGAGGCAATTTTTGCCTTCTACGGTTGAGGCTCCATTTTGTGAAACCTTATTTGAATCTCTCAGTTTAAGTTTTTTTTGGCTCTCCCCCGCTGTTGCCTTTAGGCTTATATAAAGGTTTCTTGATTTTGGGAAGTTTCTGATTTAAATAATCTAATTCATGGGTCCCGGGCGACTTTTCAATCGCGGTTTTACGGTAGTCGTGTCCCACTGCCGTTGTGTGTGCGCATCGTACTTGTGTTAAGTAGTAGAAACCAAGTGGAATTCCAGACAACGGAACGGGTGTGATGTGACCATCTTCCACTCAGGTCCTAGAGTTTCCTAAGATGCACAGCACTAGTCTCTCACTACTGTGCCTCGTTTGTTATCCAATGAGGCAGCGAGGCGAGACATTGCACTGTGGCATATCTGAAAAATCAGAAGAAAGGGCAAATGCGTAAGCCTGGAGGTGAAATACTGGGCTGAACGCAGTGGCAGTAGGCGACAATTGGGTAGATGTTTTGGGGTTTTTATTTTGTTAACCACACACAACTGCACACATACATTGCACACACAAAGAAAAGTTGGCCTATTGCCTAAGAGCGCGACTGTGCCCTGGCAGGTAGGACATGAACGGTGGCATTTGGGCAGGAGGAGGGGTGTGCATGCCTTGAATACCGCTTAGAAGGTTGGCCTGATGGGCAAGAAACTGTCCCATAAGGGCTTGTGTTCCCTGCAAGAAGGAGTTTGTGACTCCTGCCAGGAGCTCCTTCATATTTTCATGCTCTCTTTGGAGAAGCTGATTTTCCATTTCGAAGGAATGGTATTTTGCTTCTCTTGCTGCTCAATGTTCTTTTCATACATCTTATCCAACACCTTTTCAAACGTTGTTGTCTTACGGCGCTTCGGGGGGGGGGGGGGGTTCCACGTTGTGTTCCTGATGTGCTTGGTTCTCCTTGTGATGGCGTAGATGTTGCAGCTGAAAATAGAATTCTCATGAGAGAGCCTTTTTCACGTTTATCACAGCCTCTTTAGCTTTTTTCTTCTTCAGTCTTATGTAGTTTTGTCTCATCCATTTCAGAGGGGGATGTAATTGACCTTGGTGTTTTATGTATGCTCCTTTTTATGACATGTCTAGGAATACGTGGTCTGTCTGCATGTTGGCTATAAGGCGAGTATGTGAAAAAGGCTTAACCTTTTCAATTTGCAAGTGCTACAAGTGTTATTTAATACTTTGTATTTTCCCACATATATTATGGTCTGAGGCTTTACTGTGTATGGAGGGAGTCTAAAAATCGAGAAAAGTAATTATTATCTCGAAGAATTCTTGTACATAGAAAAACTGAGGAACTGTAGAGTAAGTCTTTTAAAAAGTGACTTGTGCCTTAGGGAAAACGTGAGCCGCATATGTCTTGGAACACCTGACCACACTTGTTTTGCTTGCAATTTTGTTCCAAGAGTGGACATGACCTACTATGAACTCATGTATATGCAGTAAATAAAGCTTGCACGCATGTTTTCTGCATCGTTTTTTTCGGTCATATTGAACACGGAAGTAGGAAACATGACTGCTGTGGCATTAAAGCACAGAAAAAAAAGAACTTACAGGTTTCTAGATCGTCGGACGCATCTCCTTCCTCTTCGCTGCCATCTGCAATTATAAGTATTAGATTAGTGCATTTGCCATAGGTCTTCATTGTAATCAGAGACGGGAATATTGACAGTACAACCATGTGCATGGTCAATTCATGATCTACATTTATCCTGCGTAGCATTTCTTGCCGAGTACCCCAGCACCTTAGACTGTGGAATGTCCTGCCTTCAAACAAAAAATGCGTGACGGGCGGAGTAACACATTTAATTGTTATAACCGAAATGGAGATAATTGGTCAAACAGAATTTTATCGCCATAATAGCGCAAATCTCCTTAATTGGTCATACGTCACTATCAATAAAAAGAAGAATAACCAAAATTTAAAAATATCACAACAACGAAGTTACAAAATAAATACATGGCTCATTCCACGCTAAGCGTTCCAGGCAGTACGCTCGATCATCTCCGATAAAAATATAAAAATTCATGGTCGATCGTTTGACTACACTGACGTTTGATTACACTACACTACACTGGCGAGGTGACCAGAAACTTTAATAAAGCGTTCATGTGCACGTATTTGAGATTTCTGGCGCACAAGCCGATTTCCTGGTATGGGCAGAGCAAAATAGCCGGTCGGGAGAACGATAACCAACAAGCTCTCGTAGGACGTGCCAAGCAAGATTTAAACGTAAAAGTGATCTGCATTTACCGCATAACAGAACGATGTCCTCGTCTTCGACGGCGGTGTCAACGCCGTAATCTCTTGCTTGCACCATCGGGCGGTCGCCAAGAAGAAGGCTCATTTTGTCAAACCACTTCCACTTTGACGGCTCCCCGCCACTTTTGCATAGGAGCAGGCGTTCTTGCGAATGCCAAAAAAGTAATTAGAAATTAAAGCGCCTGAAAACTTTTCGAATCAAAGTGAACAGGGAGGTACTTACAGCCGTGAAGCGTTTTTTCAAATTATTCCAGCAGGTCCTTATTTGCTCCCACGTCCACGTCAGGCCCTGTTCCTTCAAACATCTTTCCAGGTCCATGAATATGTCCTTATTTTTTTTTTGCCGCTTGCTATCGAGCAAATCACTCAGTTTTTTTCTCGTTGACTAAATCTAGCAACGTCTTTATTTCATCATCTGTCCACAAGGTGCGTGGAGCCCGCGAGGATGTCATCATGCCTAGCGTGCGCGTACCGGCCGACAGAGAAAGAGCAACGTCGTAGTGATGGGGACAGGGGAAGCGGAGACCGCGACGGGCGGGAGAGGTCACGAGCCGTCAACTCAGCGCGACCGGGTTATACATGCCATTTCTGAGCGCGGCGAGTTCGGTGAACCTACCCCCTGTCTCCGGGACTCGCCGCGACGACTCTCCGCCCCGACGCGTCCGCTTATACATGGGGAGGGCGAGTCCAGCAAACCTGTTTATTTCGACTCAACGTGCCCTCGTCGGGTCAATGTAAACGGGCCTTATGTCTCGGTCAGGCTAAGTGGTCGCGTCCCCATGTCATTCTCAATGACACGCGTGCCTGTTAACAATGGCTTAGACTCAGACGGTGGCGCCGGACCTGCCTCTCGCTAGACGCTTTTCCGAGTAAGCTTTCCCCTTCTAATCCCGAACGGGGGCGACCTTGACTGCTCCGTTTGTAAGCCGTAAATGCAGCGTGTAGGCGCCTGTCCCAGGCTGGAAAACACGATTTACCCCACATTCCATTAAAAGGCCCGTTTACATTGACCCGACGAGGGCGCGTTGAGTCGAAATAAACAGGTTTTCTGGACTCGCCCTCCCCATGTATAAGCGGACGCGTCGGGGCGGAGGGTCGTCGCAGCGAGTACCGTCGACCCGGAGACAGGGAGTAGGTTCACCGAACTCGCCGCGCTCAGAAAGGGCATGTATAACCGGTCACGCTGAGTTGACGGCTCGTGAACGCCCGTCGCGGTCTCCGCTTCCCCATCACTCCGACGTTTCTCTGTCGGCCGGTACGCGCGGAGGACATAGTTCTGTTATGCGGTAAATGCAGATCACTTTTACGTTTAAATCTGGCTTGGCACGTCCTACGGGAGCTTGTTGGTTATCGTTCTCACGACCGGCTATTTTGCTCTGCACGTAGCAGGAAATCGGCTTGTGCGCCAGAAATCTCAAATACGTGCACATGAACGCTTTAATAAAGTTTCTGGTCACCTCGCCATCAGAATACATTTGCGTAAATTCACAGAATTTTTTTATTTTATTTTTTTATTCATAATACCCCTAAAGGCCCTCGTGAGAGGGTATTACATAGGGGGGGTTACATGAGCAAAATTACAAACAATAAACGTCAAAAACGAAAAAGGTAAAAAAATTAAAATAAATACAGACTAAGGTTGAGATATATGTTATAACAAGTAATTTGTAAGACAGCAAAAATAGAGAAAAGAATAGAATAGAGAAAAAAATAGAGAAATGCTGCGCATTAGTAGAAATGCTGCGCATTTCTACTAATGCGCAGCATTTCAAATCCGCTTGCATTTATTTTGCGTTCTTCACAGCCAGGTTCGACTACGAAAAGGCAAATACTTTCGGGTATTTTATTCTTTGTAAGTTTTGTTTTGGGTTTTTTTGCAAGTGCTGTAAATTGTCTTTATCACAATACATGTAATTTCCCCCAGAGGTAAAGCGTAGTCCAAGGTTGGTTTCGCTCTTTTTAATTCGTGTTTCATGAATCCCTGAATGGACTTAGGCATTTCGAACGTTTTTTCGGGTTTAGTGTTCGGGTTTTGGAGGAGATGAGGGTCGTTCCAGGACAAATATCCCAGACAGTACAATAGACCATCTACGATTACACTCTAAAAAGTAATAGTTGGTCACTTTACTACACTATTCATTTTCGGAACCAATTTTGTAAAGAAAATTTTAATTTCTTAAATATGGTGGCAGTTAGGTTGCGACGAAACTTCGAAAAAGTGAAATATTATACGCAGCACGGTAAAACAATTCTAGTCGGTAGGAACAGAACCGCATTTTCTTGTTAAAACGCATTCACCACTAGTGTATGTTAATGTGCTTTGCGGGGACGCAATGTAGTGTTCTTGACCAGAGTCAGAAATTTTTACAGCTTTTCAACTTTTCCAGAGACAACGCAGCTGCATAGCTTGCTTGCATTGTTGACGGTAAGTGGGGGAAAAACACGAGTCGCGAAGACAGTAGTTTGGAAGCGCTGGCACATGAACTTTGAAAAATTTGCAATATTGTTCATGTTCAGGCACGTATCGGTCTGTGTGGCGCTCCATATAAAAAATATACACTTTGGATCATTTCAAAGGGTGCAGAAACGATATCTATTTCTGTAAGTTTAATACGAATCTTTGTTTTACGCGAGAAAATATTATTTATATTCGGTACGGCCAATTCCTGGAGAGACCAGCCAGGGGTGAACAGGGGACGGTGCGTCAGGCTGCGGATACGCCTGCGGTGAGCGCTGTGCCGCAACAGAACCACTGCTGCCATCGCGTTGTGCAGTGTTAGCCAAGACACCAAGACAACCATAAAGTACAGCTGGTGCAAACTGAGAAAAAATACCAAGACAGCCATCGCGGTGGCGGAGCGACAACTGCGTAAACAACCGCAGCCCACAGCGGCGAGAGGTGAGAGCGCAGGCTTGGAGGAGCGGAAACCGGTACCGGAAGACGGGCTTTCAGCTCGCCTCGACGCAAAGCGTCGCTGCGATCACCGCTCACCTCAACTCGTCCGTGCGAGTTCATATAAACTCGGGCGCATCGAGGTAAGCTGAACCCGCCACTCAACTCAGCCCGCCCCCGTCGCGTCCATGTACAAGGGGCTAAAGTCAAAAGCCGAAGCTCTGTAAAGGCCAGAGAAACAAACCCAAAGGTAGAAGAGTACAAAGAAAGACTTAAAAAAGAAGCAGAGGAGTTGGTTTTGCACAAATTTTCTGAGAAGATACTGGAGCTGGAAACCTTGCTCTCGCGACACCTCCCCCCTACGAAAAAGAGTGCCCCACTCGTTTTATCTGCAAAACACGACAAGAAATAGACTAATTGTACAAAAAGGTTTTGCATTCAACAAGTGTATGAGACGCTTATTTAAAGACACTTATGCATGTGTATGAAAGGTGAGAGGCTTTAAAAAATACATAAAAACAACAGATGAAAAAACAAAACAAAATCATTGGGCACAGAAATCTATAGGTTCACTCGTCAGTACTGCAATACAACTCAGTGTCCGTTTCGTAAGCACTGACATTCTGTTGTGCGTTGTTATTATTTGAAAATGTCTTCCAGTCCGAGTAAAGTTCAGTGTCCGTGTCGTAGCTTTCGCACTGCTGTACTGGAACACTGGTCTGTGTCCCGCGCACACAATGTTGCAAACGGGGTTCCTGACCCACACGCGAACCGCACTCGCGCACATCACCATTGGAGCCGCACTCGCGCACAACACTTCGATGCAATCCGTGGTCATCTCTCCTGGCACTTCACTCGCGCACATCACCACTGAGATCGTGCACCTCATGATTATCATCAGACTCATCGTCCGCGTCGTCGGCATCGGAGCCCAATCGAACGTGGCAGGGCTTTAAACCCGCCACATTCACAATGTCACGTTTTTTCCCAGTTTGGTCTACCACCTCCCAGTTGTTCTCGACTACCTGGCGCACAAGACGGAAAGGTCCGTGATATTTGTGAAGAAGCTTCGTCGTCTTCCCTTTCGCCCGGGAGGGAGTCCACAAGTACACCAAGTCACCCTGATGATAAACAACACTTCGTCGCCTAGCATCATAGCTGCGCTTGTTCTTCTCCTGCTGACGCTTCTCTCGTTCATTTACTATTTTTCGAGCCTGCCGCAGCCTGCAGGCCACTTTCATTGCATCCAGGGTGTAGTCGAATCCACGTTGCGCGGCTGACCCTACATCCACCGGTAGTGTCGGTTCATGTCCGTGAAGAAGAAAGAAGGGAGTGAATCCAGTCGTCTCGTGGGTGGAAGAATTGTATGCAAAAAGAACGTACGGTAGGAATTCATCCCAGTCGCGGTGGTGTGAGGAGACGTACATGCTGAGCATGTCAGCCAACGTGCAGTTAAAACGCTCGCACAAGCCGTTGGCCTGTGGGTGGTATGCTGTTGTGGTGGCATGCTCGCTACCCACGAGCCGGAATATTTCTTCGGTTAAGTTGGCGACAAAGTGCTGCCCACGATCGCCTATTACTTTCTCCGGGGCACCATGACGTAGGACGATTTGTTCGACGAAAGCTCTGGCTGCTTCGGCGGCAGTGGCCGCTGGACACGCGACAGCCTCGACCCATTTCGTATGGTAGTCGGTAATCACGACGATGTAGCGGTTCCCTGCTTTGGATTTAGTGAAAGGCCCAATGAAGTCCATGCCCACCTGCTGAAAAGGTCGACCTGCAGGTGGGATCGGTTGGAGGAAACCGACCGGCCTCCCCGGTGGTTGCTTTCGTGTCTGGCAGTCGGGGCAGGAGAGAACGTACTTGCTTACGTACGAGAACATCTTCGGCCAGAAATATCGGCAACGAACTTTCTCCCATGTGCGCTTGACACCTAAGTGGCCTGCCGTGGTGGCGTCATTGCAGTACCTTAAAATCTCAGATCTCAAGCACTTGGGGACAACGAGCGCAGCACGATCCTCCTGAAACCCTTTCGCCCTTCGATACAGTACACTGTTGATCAACCGAAAGCTCCGTGCCGTTCTTTTAGTTTTCCTGACAACGGGCGCATCCGGGTGCTCGAGGTGCTGCATAATTTCTTTCATCTATGGGTCTGCCCTCTGCTTTTTTCCAACATCCACGTGATCCAGAACCAGCAACGGTAAGGGGTTTTCTTCGCTTACAGGCGCGGGATCATGAGGAAGGCGGGAAAGCGTGTCGGCATTTCCATTCTTGAGGCCAGGGCGGTGTCGCAACGTCATGTCGAATTCCTGAAGCAACAGGGACCATCGCATAAGACGACCGTTCGGATTCCTTACTTTCATTAGCCAAGCCAGGCTGGCTTGGTCAGTCACGACCGTGAACTTAGAACCAAAGACGTATGGCCGAAACTGTCCGCAGGCGTACACAATGGCGAGGCATTCTTTCTCAGTGGAACTGTAGTTCATCTCAGCCTTGTTAAGGTGGCGGCTGGCATAGGCGACGACTCTCTCTTGAGTTCCAATTTTCTGTACAAGCACGGCGCCAATGCCGTAATCACAGGCATCAGCGTGCACCTCTATCGGCTTTCCCGGCTCAAACTGACGCAGAATTGGGGCTGTGATCAGCTTCTCTTTGAGGGTTTGCATGGCCACTTCGCATGCCGCATCCCAGACGAAAGGAACATCCTTTTTGGTTAAGTTGGTCAGAGGTCGAGAAATGCGAGAGAAATCTTTGATGAATCGCCGATAGTAGTTACAGATTCCGAGAAAGCTCTGTACACCTTTCTTGTTTCGTGGCTTTGGGAATTTTTCGATCGCTGCTACCTTGTCTGGGTCCGGCCGGATGCTTTCACCTGTGAGAATGTGTCCAAGATATTTGATCTCCTGGCGAGCGAAGCTGCATTTCTCGGACTTCAGTCGTAAGTTTGCCACGTCCAAAGCCGAAAACACACTTTCCAAATCTTGCAAATGAGTTGCCATAGTCTTCGAGAAAATAACGATGTCGTCCAAGTAGGCCAAACAAACTCTCCAGAGAAGACCACTGAGGACTTTGTTAATCATTCTCTGAAATGTGGCAGGGGCGTTGCACAGGCCGAAAGGGACAACATTGAATTCGTACAGGCCGGGTCCAGAGGCAAATGCGGTCTTTTGCTTATCTTCCTCCTTGATGCCCACTTGCCAGTAGCCTGATGTTAGATCAAGTGTGGTGAAGTATTTTGACCCCTGTAGCACGTCGAGAATGTCATCAATTCGTGGCAGTGGGTGCACATCTTTTTAGTGACCTCATTGACTCTGCGGAAATTGACGCAGCAACGCCAAGTCCCATTTGGCTTCTTCACGAGGACGACAGGTGATGACCAAGGACTGTGGGACTCTCTAATTATCCCATCGCGCAGCATTTCTTCTACTTGTTGCTCAATATTTTGTCTTTCAAAAGGGGAATGACGATATGGGTGCTGATGAATTGGTCGAGAATCGCCTGTGTCGATCACATGTTCAGCGACATGAGTCTGCCGGATGGGGTTGTCACTGCTCGTAAATACATGGCGGTATTTCTCAATGAGCGACAGCAGTTCATCCCGCTCAGATGGCTGTAGGTGATCCCCAGTCTCTATGTCAAACTCTTGAGGCACTTGATCGTTCTCGGGGGCCGTGATTGCCAGCTGTGCGTCATGAATAGATGAAGCTCATCCAAGCTTTGTTCCGCTGAGCAGGTTTACTGGCGACATGGTAGGATTAGCTATGCGAATGAGGCCTCTCCCATGCACGATCCTCGTTATTTTGCGTGCAACCAGAAGTCCTGTTTCTGAACGTGCTGTTCGGTTCGACGAGGTGAATTCCGTCCCTTGCGACCTTTACTTCAATAGCGACTTCTGTGCGAGGTTCAATGCGAATTTGCTCGTGGCACCGCACTGTAAGTACATCATTATGTTCGGGGGCACTTGAGTCTATCCGTAGCCGGAAAATTTCACCGTTTAGTTGCAGCTCTTTTTTGGAGAAGTCAATGAGAAGCCGGGCTGCTCGACAAAAAGGAAGACCACCGAGTAGCTCGTACGGGCAATCCTTGACCACTAAAAACGTCTCGTGAACTTTGGTGGTGCCAAATTCAAGTTTTATTTCAGCTTCGCCATTGGGGGTGAGCAAGCCTCCGCCAATTCCTCGGATGAATATGTCTTTTCTCGATTTGAATGAAGCACCTATTTTGTTAGCTAATTCTTCAGAGATGACATTTACGGCCGAGCCGGTGTCAATTATAAGTTTTGTTTCTGTACCGTTGGCTCGTGTGGGGACTGTGAGAAGCTGACCTTCCGACAATGTGCCGATGGGGTGGCCGGGCTGGCCCCCTAGGCCCGGCCGTTCTCGTTTCCCGAAGGATTAGGCTGTACATTCTGATTGCCTTGGAGCTCCGCCTGATCGTTCCTGCCATCTCGGAATCGCTGCCAGCACTGTTGTGCTATGTGACCTATGCGGCGGCAAATCTGGCATCGTGGACGCCCGTCGTTGGCACGGGAAGTTCTCTGAGGCCAAGGCATTGGGGGGCGACGCACCTCGTCTTCGATGCTTTTTAGCCGGTCAGAAAGCACGGCGATCGAGTCCGCAATCGCTTTTAGGTCTCTTTCGCTGTCAGCAGCCTCCCGTGGGCAACGCAATACGGCCGCGGCGCAAGTGGCGACACACGTAGGAGGAGAGTACCCTGTCGCGGCGGCGGGTGGGAACCCTACGGGATGCGCGATCTTTTGCATCCACGACTGTAATCCGGTAAAATACTGGATGCCAATCGGTTGTGGCCCCGACGCACGGCTCATCAAAGCTGCCAGATTTATGCGTTGCAAAATTTGGAGGAATGCAGTGCAGCTCTCCGGGTTTGCGATTATCATCTTCTCCAGAATATCCGGACGCAAACCGCGCATAAGGTGCCGCAACCGATCATCTTACGTCATGGACGGGTTCACTCTTGCACACAGCTGTACGACGTCATAGTAGTACTGCTCGGGGGTTTCGGACGGCAATTGGGTGCGGTTGTGTAGCCGCAAATGGGCGATCTCGACTGAGTGGCGACTCGTAAAGAACGTTTTAAGTAGCGTCGCCCATTCTTCCCATGTATTAGGAGCACCGGTTAGAATTTGAGTGGTGTGCCACTGTTTCGCATCTCCGTCTAAAGCCAGATATAGAAATTTCACCTTCGTGGCTTGGTCCCGATTATTAAGCGACGCTACATGTTCGTAGCAAAGTAGCCACTCTGAAATAGATTCCTCCGGCGCGTCTCTAAAGAATGGGGGTCCGACGAATGGTTTAACTTTGGGGGTAGCCATAGCAGAGAAGAAGGTAGGGGGTTCCGTCATATTAGAGCAGTGAGAGGTAGGTTCCTGATATTTGTTGTTGACTCGGGGCATAATTTCAGAGCGGGACTATCGTTACCGAGCCACCTCCACCACTTTGTAGCGAAACGTCGGGGTTGTTCAAGTTAGGTGCATCGGACGACCAGGGAGACGAATAAGTGTGGGTGAAACTCCGCGGAGGCAATCGATGAGACGTCAACACGATGATTTCGGGGAGCACTCATTGGAGGTTTATTTAGCTAACACAACTTCAATTTACAAAATGCACTGGGTCACAAAGACAAAACATAGAAAATGGTGACATACCCCTCGGCCTTCATGGCCTGGTCTCCCGTGGTGAGATCCGCTGTTTTCCCCGACTCCGCTCACTTTTCAAGTTCAAACATCCTCTTTTTAACCCTTGGTCGAACAAAGAGTCTTCACAAAAACCAATCACATGTTGGGACTCGCAGCATCACAACCAATCACAGAAACACTTTCATAAAAGGCACTACATTTGTAAAAACCTTCTTACCAAAATGAAACACGCAAAGGGAAAGGTCCTCCGCACGTGACACTCTCTCCCATACCAAGCCGTGCTGCCTCCTTCGGCCGACGACCGTCGGCGGCCGTTCCCAGGCTCGGGCCCCGTAAGTTCTTTCGTTAATTGTTGCTTTCTAGAAGCGTCCTTAAGAGCGATGGGTACATTATTGCTTACCAGGTGTACATGCGACAGCGAGGCGCCCCGACATCCTAACAAGAGCGCGGGGGAATATGGTCGTTTACCGACCACCACTATGTCTCGGTCAGGCTAAGTGGTCGCGTTCCCATGTCATTCTCAATGACACGCGTGCCTGTTAACAATGGCTTAGACTCAGACGGTGGCGCCGGACTTGCCTCTCGCTAGACGCTTTTCCGAGTAAGCTTTCTTCTCTAATCCCGAACGGGGGCGACCTTGACTGCTCCGTTTGTAAGCCGTAAATGTAGCGTGTAGGCGCCTGTCCCAGGCTGGAAAACATGATTTACCCCACATTCCATTAAAGTCAAAAGCCGAAGCTCTGTAATGGCCAGAGAAACAAACCCAAAGGTAGAAGAGTACAAAGAAAGACTTAAAAAAGAAGCAGAGGAGTTGGTTTTGCACAAATTTCCTGAAAAGATACTGGATCTGGAAACCTTGCCCTCGCGACACGAGCATGACAGGCGCACGGCCAAAAGAAACGAGATACGCCAAGCCCGACTGGCCGAAGTACACGCGAAGTATACAAGCGCCACAGAGCCGTCAACTTCCAGTGCCTGGCCAGACTATCGGCTGCGACCAATTTTCTCCACTGAGTTCAGCTGATGTTTCGTGTTCTTTTCTGACATCCTCGAAATCTCAATAAGTAGGGCACAAGCCCTTTTGCGCCAGAATGGTACTACTTTCTGCAAACCTGGCGCGAGCACGGCTCGGCGCTAATCCCCAAATTTTGTAAGAATGAAAGCATGGAAAGAATACTCACCTTTTGCAGGCGCATTAGCTTCGGGGCTGTGCTTTCTGGAACACGGTTTCCACGATGTGTCACCTCCAAAACGTAAACTAATTCAATCAAGTGAGCACAACCGCAACGCGCACGCGGTTTCTGCAATACAACGAAAAGACAGACAAAAAAACACGCGGTAGCAAAGACGGTGACGGCGGCTCGGGGAGAAGCGGGAGAGAGAGACGGCGTGCCGACAACCGAAACACGTGTTGAGTGACGTCCCGTGACGTGTCCTGTACGGAAACCAACCAAAGTGCCCGTGGGTTCTTGCTCGCCTCCTCTTTGCTCTCTCTCCACTACTATTGACGGCGGTTTTGCCGTTTTCTCCATGTGACGCCGGTAGCTTGTAAAAAATGATAAAGAAATGGCCATCAAAATGACGAGTAGTTTTTACATGTATAGACACAAATTTTATGGTACAAAATTGGTGAGGGTATTTTCAGTGGTGCATTGCAGTGGTGACATGATCATAACTAAAGCTTCAGAATATTTCTGTATTTCTCTTTTTAAACGCTAGGCATGCTATACCATATTTGGGCTTGCATACGTTTAACAAAGCCATGCCACTCAGCTCCGACAAGCATAGGTTGTATTTGGTCGAGGGACGCTATAGCTTTAAACTCTCACATAGGTAACTCGGCCTGAGTGGTCTCGTCACGTTGAATGATCACCGCTTATTCCTGAACTGGAATTATACGCCGGCCAAGACAAGACTTTCGAAAGAAAAAAAAAATGTCCAACTTTGCTTGCGAACCCGACTGCTGGAAATGTCAAAAATTAAATTTGGAGGTGCCCTCTACGAGCTAAAAAAGGGCTTTAACCACACGGCCACAGGAGCGTCTCAATATTGTGTCAGCCGGCAACCCATAAAAAATAGGAATTGAGTTAATAACGTCTAGCGCAGCCGTTTACCGCGGTGGCATTGAGTTACTGTATACGAACCTAATGGTAACTAGACAGTGACAGAGCTGGTAGCGACATCTTGCAGCATTTTCCACTGCAAAACATTCAAAAGAGTGCATCAGCGTTGCGCCAAATCTGTATAAATTGGCGCATACGTCACTGATGTGGCTCGAATAACTATAGTGGCAGGAATATATCACGAGTAAAGAATAACCCTTAGTGATATCATTCTGCCAATACTTGAACAAGATAATTGCTTCGCGGCCTGGTTGAGGACGTTTATGCCGTAATATGGAATGGCGTCTGTGCGCTTCTTGCCTGTGCAGGATCAGATGCGCTACCGTCTGAAGCCGAATGCTGACTACCCCCTTATATGGAGTGAGGTGATCTTCAAACTGCACACGCTCCAGCAGGAGATCAAGTTTGAAGATTTTCTGGTCAACGACACATCGCTTGGCGAGGTCTTCATCGGATTCGCACGCGAGCGGAAAATGGTGGACTTTGGCGAGAACCAGATCCGTTTCTTTCAAAAAGACGAGCCTCCCACTGTGATCGTCATGCCGCCTAATTAAATGCGCACGCGTTATGTAATCGAGTTCGTGTGTGCCAATGGTGACACGTGTGAGAATCGATCGGTGATTGCGCTTAATTTTATGCTAAAGAACCGCCACTCTCGATGGCGTAGCTTTTATGGCACTGTTAAGTGGCACCAATAAACGAGGTCAGTTCGCGGATTAAGTTTGGGCCACCACTTTATGGTATATTTAGTGATGGTTTATGGCAGCATAAAAAGTTTTAGCATGAAGAGATCAAGCAATGAGTTAATTTCACATCTAGGCATGCATACACGTATGTATTATAATACGAGCACAGCCTTCCTTAACTGCTGACGTTTCTTTTTCGTTGTCTTTTGGCTTGTTTTGATAAATCACCAGAATTATTCGAGCTATCGTTTTATCTTTTACTAAGACAGTGGAAACAGCTGCTATTGAACCACTTATTTTCGTATCTAGCCTTTTATGATTATAATTATCTTTCTCGTTTGTCATGCATATCTGATCAATTATGTATGCAATTTCCTAACAGCAGAAATACTGCTGCTGCCTATGTAATATTTATTGATAGTGAATATGAACATGCAAGGTTGCCGTGTACCATGTTTTTATAAAATGAATACGCATACCGCTGCATGCATTCTTAACCATAGCTAATATATGTAAACGTGTAGGCATAGACGTGCACTGGTGTCTTTTATCACGAGTAAAAGGAAAAACACGTGCAGGGGTTTCCCCTTTTCTTGTAGGGTCGCGTGCTTCAGAAACGTTATCTTCCGCCTTTATTTATATATAACATACATATCCGGCACATGACGGGGACAGTGGCGGAAACTAACAGTAGAAAAAAGAGATGCACATTTAAAAAAAAATGACGGTGTGCCTCTCATGTCGACCGGCTTTTGGTTCCCGCAATCACGACCATGAAGGTGGGAAATAAACAATTAGTTCAATGTAACATAAGGGGCTTTTGGTTTGTCATTATCGTAGAAACACACGTTTAGCCAGAGCTTTGTGCAGTAAAAATTATCTGAAAGGTCCAACTAGATAAAATTAAGAGGCAGAGCTTGCACTTCTCCTGATTTTGGGGGGTGCGGCCACCTCCCCAGCCCCCTCTTGTGCGATGGCTATGCACGAGATGTACCCTTTATACCATGTGTGTAATAAATATCTGTGTTACAGCTCATAATATATTTTGCGAGTGTTTCTTGGCAATCGGTGATGATGCGCAATGGCGACATTCATGGCAGGGCGTGGACTCTCAGCGCGACACTACAACTCTAACAGAAATGCCATATATGACACTTACATAAGTTATATCTGGCCACATACAAGCATAAATGAAACATATGTGGCTTCCGTTTACCATATATGGATGTATATCTGGCGGGGTCGAGCACTCTACATAATTTTACGCAAGCCGACAAATAAACTCGTATGATGCATGAGGGCTTGCTACTGTGTAAAAAAAACTGTGGGACCAATAAGCTGCGTTTTTCAAAGTTGAACACGATAGCAATATGCTGTCTCTTGTGCGTAATTCCAACATGAAGCCCCGCCGCGGTGGTCAACTGGCTAAGGTACTGCTGCTGACCCGCAGGTCGCGGGACCGAATCCTGGCTGCGACGGCTGCATTTTCGATCGAGCAGGCACATGTGCTCAGATTTGGGTGCAGGTTAAAGAACCCCAGGTAGATACTAAGTGTCAATCGCCTATGGCACCTACCCACATACCAGCACCACATACACACCCATGGGTATTTTCCACTGTCTCGCGGGAAGTGTTTGACGCCATACGCGAATGATTTGTGACATTATTCCTGTCTTGACCAGCGCGTTATATTCGTCAAGCCATCTTACCCTCCCATGCTGATTTTGGGTCATGCCAAGTTAAGGGGGTGACCACAAAAGCACCGATACGAAAGCGGCTTGATTGATAGATAGATAGATAGATAGATAGATAGATAGATAGATAGATAGATAAATAAATAGATAGATGCAGACAGACAGATAAATTGGTAGACTGATAGAAAGATAGATGGATAGATAGATAGATAGATAGACAGATAGATAAATAGATAGATAGATAGACTCGCGCAAAATTGTCGAGGTTCGCTAAAAAATGCTGCACATTTAAAAGATTTAACAATAGGATAATATCAATCTTAATATCAAAACACCTAGAAGAAAGAATGACTTACAGTAGTTGGCGAGGAAACCGGGAACCTCAGGACCAAGGTTGGCCCCGTCGACATGATTCACTTTGAGGTGATGTGTCGACATGATTCACTTTGAGGTGACGTGAAATCGCCCTTTCACAACTGGCTCAATGAGTTAATACAGTGTGGTTATTAAGAAGAGATCAAAAGAAACAACGTCGTACAGTTGTCACCGCATTGCTCCTTCGTTTTATCCTCTTTCGTTTTTTTTCCTTCTTAGCCGTCAGGCCGGAAAAAATGTGTACATACCAGGATCCCATGAAATTCCAATGTTTGGGTAACTACAAACAGTGCGATGCGCCGCAACCAGCAGCACATTATTCAGTTGTTTTTCCTTCACTTTATGGTACGCACCAACTCCGTTGGATCGACCCAAATTGCGAAGTCTAAAATATATGAAAATGTTATTTGAAGAATTTTAGGTGACTTTAAAAATAAACCAATAAGAAGAAACACTATGTAATACAATAAATATAGACTACAAATATTATGCTATTGAGCTTGTATAACTCCCTACCTGTATTATTAGGATGATGAAAACAGTTTTGAAAATATTAGTCACATTTTACCTTATTTCAATAATGAATGTTTTAAATACAGCATTAAATTGTACTCGTATAGAAGTCATAACAAAATTACACACGGCATTGAGTGCATCCTTCTTGCAGTATATATGCCTAAGCTGAGACACCGAAGCTGAAAACAATTTCTTTAGTTAAGTTCAAGTCAATTTTTGGAAAGGAATAATGAGAATACACATTCTAATATTTGAATATCTACGATATGACAAAACGCAATGCGCAATATTGCTACGCTCTTTCCTCGAGTTTCCTTATCACCCCGTTACGCTGTACACGATTCTCAGCGGAAAACGCACCTACAGTATTCGAGAAGCGTATCCCTGCGGCAGCGGCTGCATTTCCGATGGAGGCGGAAATGTTGTAGGCCCGTGTGATCAGATTTGGGCGCACGTAAAAGAACCCCAGGTGGTCGTAATTTCTGGAGCCCTCCACTACAGGGTCTCTCATAATCTTATGGCGGTTTTGGGACGTTAAACCCCACATATCAATCAGTGTTCGAGAAGCTTCAGGGCTGCCATAGACCATTTTGTTGAGGGTACGCCCACGTCGTGAACATTTCAAGATTATTCTGGAATCTACGTCGGCAATTGCGATAGCACTAGAATGTTCGATGGCGAGTGTAGAAATGCCGACACGCTTCGCCGTTTGTCAGTTGAACGACGACTGACGCTCAGTTCACCGATATCAGTGCCGGTGTCCTGCTGTAGTCTCGATTTCCTTTTTCGTAGCCACAAGTTCCGCTGAAACAGTTTAATCTTCGACCTATTGTCTGCTCCCTTTGCCGTTGTCAACACCCCGTGACAATATTTTCTGATTCTCCGCAGAAATAGCAGAAGGCTGGTATCTTTAGACCAGCCTTTTGTAAGTTTCAGTTTATTGAAGCGACACAGCATCAAAGTTTGGTGATGGTAACTTCTGATTGTCAAGACTGGCTCCAATGCGACTCTGATGCTTCGATCTTAACTGTGTGAATAACTGATTTCAAGTCTATACTGGACTGCAGTGAAGTATTCCACCAATGAAAGAACCTGAACTATTGGAAGATCTAATGCTGCGTGAGCTAACACACCGGCTATTTCATTTATTTTGACCCACAGTACGTTGTCGGCTTCATATTTGCTAGGATGCATGGTAAAAAGACCAAACAATAAAACAAACTGAAAGCCTTGGGAAATTTACTACAATTCACTTGAAAGGTTCGTGTACCCCCTACACTGTAAATCACAATTTTCGTGAAGTAGGAAAGCATGAACTAGTCTATAGTATTCGTCACTCTTCGGAAAAGCGTGGTACCGCTACACCTGTAAGGCATCATGTGCACTTTTTGAGGCTATGGCTGACAGCAATAAAAACTTGTGTCGGAGCCATTTCTAATGCATTGGAGCATTTAACAATCCAGTGATTATGCAAGTTTGTTGTATGACGTCAGGTGTGGTGTCACGGTTGCGGTAACGGTTTGAGAACCGGTTATCTGGCCGCCAGGGGGTGTTGTACATAAATATATGCAAACAAATGGAGAAAATGATGGTTACCCAGAGTGACCTGCTGATTAGAATCACCGAGCTCGAGACTGCGTTGGCGACAGAGCAAGAGAAAACGAGGGCTATGGGAGAAAAGCTGAAGGCCGCCGAGGAAGCACTAGCCAAGGTAAACAGAGGAGCGGCCTGCGGGGAGAACAGTGAGAAACCGGCAACCAGAACTGCGGAGAAGAAAGAGCAAGCAAGTTTGGAAAAAACAGGTTCAGCCGGTTCATTTGTCGCAAGGCCCAGCTTCAGCGAAGTAGTGGTGGGGCTGGGAGGGGACAAAGCCGACGGCGTCACAGGTGCAAGTAACCCCCAGGTGCAGGAAGCTTCAGCTGAAAAGTCACAGCATGTGATAATTGCCGGGGACTTAAATTTAAATCGATGCGCAGAAGCCATCAAAGAGAGGGTAAGAGGTGACAAAAGGATTGCAGCAGGGGCGTTCCCAGGACGCAAGCTGGAAGCAGTCATGAAGCAAGCGAACGCAAACTCAAGACTACAAATTATAGACGAAACCTCGTGATAATTTGAGGCGGTTTAAATTATGTCTTAAACGAAGATACAGGAGGACTAGCAACTACACTGGCGAAAGGCGTCGATGACATGCGCGCAACTTCTCCTGAGGTACAGGTAGCGATATTCGCGATACCGGAGGTACTGGTGCATGATAGCAACCTGCAAAGAGCGGTTGTCAACGTAAACCAAGAGATATGGCGAGTGAGTAAAGAGAAAGGCTTTGAGGTGGTGGAAATAAACAGAGAGGTGCATAGGTGGGGTGGTTTTCAACGAGACAGAATTCACTTCGATGGGCGGCTAGGTCATGAGGTGGGTTGTCGGCTTGCAGGACGCACAGTAGCTTTTTTGGGGGGCAAGCGGGCCCTTCGGGGTGCAGGATAGCTTGTAAAGAAGAAAACAACCAGGGAGACTCTTTGACAGGTGGTATGGACAGATGCGATTCCAAAGTGGCACCAGTATCTAAGATAGGTAGAGTCCGTGGCAGAAATAGACGTAGCCACGAGCGTGGAGCCAATTCAGACATAGGGTATAGTAACATGCAGGGTGGAAAAAACAGGCTGAAGTGGAAAGAGATAGAAGCAAAGCTAAGGCAGGAGAGGCCGATGGTATACGGTTTTGTAGAAACACATCTCAAGGACATGGAACAACCTCCTAACATTGCGGACTACACCGTGGAAATATTGTAATTGAACAGAAGGCAGCACAAAGGGGGGTGGTATTGGGGCATTCATTCATAAAAGTACAAAATAGCAAAGGGTCAAGCAGCAGTGCAAGGAACAATTATGGCTAAAGAGGAAAGTGGCAGGGCAACTGGCACTTCTTCGTTTCGTGTACTTGTGGACGGGAGCAAAGGTCAAAGAGGAAAACCAGGCAATGGTAGAGTGTATATCAAATGACATTCAGGAGTTAGGAGGAGAGTGCGAGATAATTATAATAGGAGATATGAATGCACACATAGAAGATATAGATGGGTATACCGACCCGACAGGCAAAATGATCATGGATATGTTTGAAAGGCTTGATTTGATAATTTGCAACAGTGCCGAAAAGTGTGAAGGGCAAATAACATGGGAGGTAGGAAGGCTGCAGTCGACAATAGATTACGCACTGATGTCACATAGGATGTATGATAAGCTCAGGGGAATGCACTTAGATGAAGGTGGCTCCAGAAGTCTGGGTAGTGATCATAAACGTATCAAGCTAAGTTTTGGAAGAGCAGTGAAAGTGGAAAGGTGGCAAGATGAGCAACTACAGGAAAATTTTTATTCGGAAAGGCAAATTGAAAGAGCCACTAAACAAATTGAGAAAGTAATCATTGAGCATAATAAAACAGTGTGGACATACATGAATCTAATTAAACTGTTTGAGCTAGAACTTGCTAAGGCACGTGACAAGTCACCCTGGAAAAGAGGACACAAACCCAAAAGTTGGTGGGATAAGGAAGTTAAGAGAGCCACAGCAATACGTCAGGAAGCCTCTAGGGAACACAGACATGCTATGCAGCGGGGTGAATCGACAGATGATGTTGAAAGAAACTGGGAAATCTTTCTAAGCTGTAGAAGGGGTGCATCCCTTCTGATCAATGAAAAGATTAGAAGAAAGGGAGCCCAGTGGCTGGCAGAAGTACATAAAAAGTTGAAAGACAGCTGCGAAATTTTGGAACCATCTAAACTCCCTAAGAAATGAGACGAGCCTAGAGCAGAGGTTTCTACCTACAGCTCAAGGTGCTAGGCTAGAAGGGGACGAGCTATTGAATATATAAGAACAAGGGTGCCAGAAATATTTCAACAAAGTGCTTTATGCACCACAATAGACAAGGATGAATCAAGTGGCGCAATGGCTCCATTTTCACAACAAGAGTGAAAAAGGCTGAGAAAAGGGTTCCTAGTAGTACATCAACAGGACCAGAGGGCATTCCAATTATGCTGATAAAGACATTAGGTCCGAAGTCTAAGCAGGCTTTAAGAGAGGCAATGAGCAAAATAATATTCGACGGAGAAGTTCTCGATGGATGGAAACTTAGCAGGATGAGCAGGATCTATAAAGGAAAGGGGGACAAAGCTGACATAAACAACTACCGTCCTATAACAGTGACATCAGTGGTCTACAGGCTGGCGATGCAGATTATAAAGGAAAGACTGCAGGTATGGATAGAGGATGAGGGGGTGGTGGGGGAACTGCAGAATGGGTTTCGAAAACACAGGAGGTTGGAAGACAATCAGTTCTCACTGACGCAGTGCATCAAAATAGCAGAAAAGGAACCCAGGCCCCTATGGCTAGCATATTTGGCTATCAAGGGAGAGTACGATAGCGTTGTTCAAGAGGAATTGTGGGGAATACTGGACACACTAGGCGTGGAAGATGCAGTTACTAATCTTTTAAAGGATATCTAGAAAGGTAACAAGGTAATTATAAAGTGGGAAAAACAGGTATCTAAGCCTGCAAAGGAAAAACGGGGGCTTAGGCAGTGTCCCCTGTCACCCTTGTTATTCATGATGTACCTACAAGCATTAGATGCCAAATTAGAGGGAAGTGGAGTGGGCTTCAACCTCTCTTTCGTAAAACAAGAAAAATTCATTGAACAGCCACTACCAGCATTGATGTACGCAGATGATATAGTACTAATGGCCGACAACAAGGAAGATTTGCAGATATTGGTGTATATCTGCGGTAATGAAGATAGGTGAGATTTCAGATTCAATAAGAAAAATCACAGTCATGATTTTTAATGACAATGAAGGTAGTGAGCTTAGAATACAGGAGGTCACGCTAGATATAACAGATAAATACAAATATCTGGGCGTGTGGATAAGCAATGGGGTCGAGTAGCTATGGGAACACGAAATATACGTGTCGACTAAAGGTAACATAAATGCAGCGGTAATGAAAAACAGGGCACTGTGGAATTACAATAGGTATGATGTTGTGAGAAGAATATGGAAAGGGGTCATGGTTCCTGGTCTGACGTTCGGCAATGCGGTCTTTTGCATGAGATCAGAAGTTCAACCAAGATTAGAAATTAAGCAACGTGGAATAGGGAGGCTTGCCTTAGGAGCTCACGGGAACACACCAAATCAGGGAGTACAAGGTGATATGAGATGCACACCATTTGAGGGCAGGGTAGCTCGCAGCAAAATAAAATTTGAGAACCGATTGAGAGAAATGGGGGAGGAGCGTTGGGCTAGGAAGGTATTCAGCTGCTTGTAAATGAAGAATGTTGATACAAAATGGAGGAAGCGAACCAGAAAATCGACTGGTGAATACTTGGAAAACAGCAGGGGGCCAAACCAAAAAAAAATTATCAGTTAAGAAGAAGGTGAAGGAAGCTAAGACCGACATGGGGAAAATTGGCATGATTAAGAAGTCTGCACTAGAGGTCTATCAAACGTTTAAGCAGGAAATTGCCAAGGAAAGGATCTATGATAATACTCGGGGTAGTTCTCTACTGTTTGAGGCCAGGACAGGAGTATTGTGAACCAAGACATATCGGGCCAAATACGAAGGAGTAGACACGGTATGCAGTGCATGCGAAAAGGAGGAGGAAACTGCCGAACACTTGATAATGTTCTGTAAAGGGTTAGAGCCTATAGTTCAGGATGATGGCGCAGAGTTTTTCAAAGCGCTGGGGTTTAGGGACAGGGAGGGCAAAATAGACTTTAAGCGGGTAGAAATAACTAGAAGGAGGTTATCTGATTGGTGGCTAAAGTCAAGGCACGAGTGAAAATTAAACCCTTCACTGCAAAGTACGAATCCTCAACCTCGGTATTTAAAGGAGGAGGAGGAAAGAACTTTATTTAGAGTCCGGCGAGTAGATGGGGTGGGCGATTGGCCCCGCCTAGGTTACGGCCAGGAGTCCTTGAATCCTGGCGGCTTCCTCGGCCCGCTGGACGGCCCACATTTGGTCTTCGAGGACGGAACTGAACATTGCGGCTTCCCAGCGCGCGCGAAGGCTGTCAGCAGAGGCCGCATACTTGTTATGAGTACTAAACCCTCTACATTCCCATAACATATGCTCCAGAGTGGCTCTGGAGTCGCAACGCTTGCACCTGTCCGTTTTGTATATATCAGGATATATTATGTTTGATAGCGCAGGATTCGGATATGTCCTAGTTTGAAACTGCCGCCATTCGACAGACTGTCTTTTTGTTAATTTTGGGTGAGGTGGCGGGAATATGCCCCTCTGTAATCTATAATGCTTTGTAATTTCATTGTATCTGGTCATTCTGTCTTCCCACTCCCACTCGTCTGCCACGCCGTAATCACCGGAGGAGGTTGGGGCGGCACTTGAGAGGGCAGCTCGGTCGGTGAGCCCTCGAGCTGCGTCATGTACAGCCCCATTGTTGCTGTCCCCCGCGATGGCATGAGCAGGTGTCCATATAATATATGTATTTCTGGGGCTTGTTCGACACCCTCCTTTGAGAATACGTAGTGCCTCCGGGGAGATGCGGCCGTTGGCAAAGTTTCTCACTGCCGTTTGAGAGTCACTGACCATCACGGTTGCATTTGTCTGAGCTACAGCGAGCGCTATGGCTACCTCTTCCGCTGTCTCGGTACTTGTGGTGCGTATCGTCGCGCATGTCATACAGCGTTTGTTGCTATCGATTACGGCTGCGGTAAACCCCCGTTTGCACTTGTATCCAGCAGCGTCTACGAAAACTGCGTCTATGTCATTACCGAACTTTTTTTGTATTTGTTTTGCTCTTGTCTCTCGTCTAGCTTTATTGTGTACGGGGTGCATGTTTTTTGGCAAGGGTGGTATCATCATTGTTTCCCTGGTCTCTTTTGGAATGTCCACCTTAACGCCGTGTTGCGTGTGATACGTTATACCTAGTCGCTCTAGAATATGTCTTCCTGCTCGTGTCTTAGAGAGACGTTCATATTGCGCCGTACGCTGCGCCTCAATAAGCTCATCTATTGTATTGTGCAGGCCTAGCTGTAACAGTTTGTCGGTGCTTGTGCTAATCGGTAGCCCTATAGCTAGTTTGAATATTTTTCGAATGAGGAAGTCTAGCTTGATCTTTTCCGCGACTTGCCATTTTAAGTATGGCGCTACGTATACTATTCTGCTAATCACGAATGCCTGTATCAACCTTATCGTGTTTTCCTCCCGCATGCCACTGTGCTTAGTTGCTATCCTTTTTATGAGTCTCATTATTTGGGCTACAGTTGCATCCAGTCGCCTGAGGATTTCTCCATTGTTGCCCTTGGCTTTCAGTATTTAAAGAAAAAAATGAATATAGTTTTACGGCTTGGTATTATGGCTTGGTGGCGTATTACGGCTTGGTGGCGCCAGCCACCGCCCGATCTAAAGAGTACAGCGACATCCATCCATCCATCCATCCATCCATCCATCCGTCCGTCCGTCCGTCCGTCCGTCCGTCCGTCCGTCCGTCCGTCCGTCCGTCCGTCCATCCGTCCATCCGTCCATCCGTCCATCCGTCCATCCATCCATCCATCCATCCATCCATCCATCCATCCATCCATCCATCCATCCATCCATCCATCCATCCATCCATCCATCCATCCATCCATCCATCCATCCATCCATCCATCCATCCATCCATCCATCCATCCATCCATCCATCCATCCATCCATCCATCCATCCATCCATCCATCCATCCATCCATCCATCCATCCATCCATCCATCCATCCATCCATCCATCCATCCATCCATCCATCCATCCATCCATCCATCCATCCATCCATCCATCCATCCATCCATCCATCCATCCATCCATCCATCCATCCATCCATCCATCCATCCATCCATCCATCCATCCATCCATCCATCCATCCATCCATCCATCCATCCATCCATCCATCCATCCATCCATCCATCCATCCATCCATCCATCCATCCATCCATCCATCCATCCATCCATCCATCCATCCATCCATCCATCCATCCATCCATCCATCCATCCATCCATCCATCCATCCATCCATCCATCCATCCATCCATCCATCCATCCATCCATCCATCCATCCATCCATCCATCCATCCATCCATCCATCCATCCATCCATCCATCCATCCATCCATCCATCCATCCATGCATCCATCCATCCGTGCTTGTGTATATAAAGGAGTTCCTGCTTGGGTACCGGCTGCCACGTACTTCTTGCCTGCCGGCGCTTCAGCGCCGTGCCCTGTGTTCTCCGTGCGTCGCGTCTGCCGCACAATGCTACATTTTGGTGACGAGAATGGGATCCACGTGCATCCGGCTGAGGTGGGCAAACGGCTTTTTGCAACTAGTGCTTCGATGTTCAGCACTCCGAATAGAGCCCACCGATACTCCATTTCTGCGAATCCCCAGTTCGTGACCACCGAGACCATCCATACTGGGCTAACCGTCTGACTCAGTCCTCCGGTTCGGCTACTTTCCTCCACAAAAATGTACGCTGCGATACCTTCCCCCGTGTTCCTGCAGTGCCCTGGTTGGCCTTCTATTACATGATGTTACGTTTGGCCCGGGAATTCATCTGGGCAGACGCCATTGTGTGTAAGCCAGACTGCTAGGAATATTTTCAACCCCATAGGCACCCAGTCTCCAAGACGCTGTCCTGTAGATGTTCCAGGAAGCAGTCGGCTCTCAACAAAAGCTTCGCGAGACAAACCTTTCGTTGAACGGGCTCCAACAGCGTGGGACGGTGCCACTGTGGCAGGTCTCATTAAGTCAACCTCTCGACTCGGCTTTTGTCATCTACGCCAGGCCATCGTAGCGCATCAACAGCCCAGAAGAGTGGGAACATGCCAAAGAAGCTGTTCTCAGGGATCGAGCATTTGGGCTGCCATGTTCGAGAGAGTTCATGGTGACCTTCCTTCCTTTCTTCGGAGCATTCCTCCTCCTTCAGCCGCTTCGCAAGCCGGTGCCATCTGTTCACCGACTGCGACTGCTCCCTCGACTACGGGTGCGTTGGACACTGGTTCTCCGTCGTCGATGTAGACTCCCGCTGCGGTTCATCGCAGCACTGGCCCAACGCATCCGCTTGCCCTGCAAGGACCCGCACCTGTGTGCGTTGCGGAAAGAGAGGACACTGTGGAAGCGTCTGCCGATCCGCAAGGGACGCACCTACTGATAGATCATGCCATACTCCAACTTCCCGTACTATGAAGATTTCGGCCCAGACTGAGAGCGTGTTCACTTGTGCTGCATCTGTCGGCGTCTCGGCTGGCCATGCTCCAGATGTACCTGCTCCTGTCATCTCTCCTGCGGATGAGCATACCCGGACTCCACCTGCTTCGACCGGGAGTACTTCTAAAACGAGGATGGCTGTTCTGGTCCGGTTTACTGCTGCTGACCATACGTTGCCTGCTTACGTCCCAGCTGTCAATACTTAGGCGGCGTCTGCTGCTCCCGTTTTGACTGCTGCTGCGTTCACCCCGGCTGGGCTTCTTCCGACTGGGGATTATCTCCGGGATACTGTTTCTGTTTGCTGTCCACCAGAGATGCATCCACCAAGCATGGCAGCCTGGATTCCAGAGTCAGTCCCTAGTCTGCGTGCTGCTGAGGTGCTTCTGCTGGTCGCATCTACGCCGACCGTGCCCGTTCCGGCTCTCTGCGTGGCTTCTGCATCGGTGGCGCAGAGTCAAGCTCCTTCGAAGCGTCGTAACCTGCTTGTCCTGGCCCCTAATATGCCGAAAGTAACCTGGATGCAGACTTCATGTACCTATTCTCTCACTCCACCAGACCACTGTGGGCGGCGAGAGTCCAGCCGCCTTCCGTGGAAATGGCATCTGTACAGGCGTCGGCAACGTAGATACAAACAGGACAGTGACTATGCGGACATCCTCCCTCGGGGAAGGGGATGATGGGCAGTATAGTTCGCACTGTGCCTTGGTCGTGTGGCTTGCTTGGTTTGATAGTCTGCTTTTCGTACATTTGTATCCTTCATTATGCTACATTCAGTGTGTGCGTGTGTTACTTGTTATACCCATGCTTTTTATTCAAAAGGGGAGGGGGGAGATGATGTGGTGGTATTATTCTTTCTCAAGTTTGCATTACGTTTGCATTTTCGTGTGTTTGCTGTATAATTCTTCACAGTGGTACGCTGTATAATTTCTTACTTTTCTGCGTATTTTTATGCATTCTATTATTGCCCTTTGGTTGCGTGGAGGAACCTACATTATCTTCGTTTCAAAGGGGGGGGGGATGATGTGGTGTCGCGGTTCCCGGTTTCGGAAACGGTTGTCTGCTCTGGACCACAGGGAGCGTTGCACACACACATACACACACACACACACACACACACATATATATATATATATATATATATATATATATATATATATATATATATATATATATATATATATATATATATATATATATATATATATATATATATATAGCACGCTTGTGCATATAAACGAGTTCCTGCTTGGCTTGCGGCTGCTGCGTACTTCGTGTCGGCCGGCGCTTCAGCGCCGTGCCCTGTGTTCTCCGTGCGTCGCGTTTGCCGCACCATACTACATCAGGTTGTTAAAATTTTAATCCTCTGAAATGCTCATTACTCATGCCAACATCAATTTTTAACCAACTTGAAGCCTGCATAGGGTACATCTGCAGTAGCATTGTTGACCTGCGTTGTACCAAATTTAAATATCCACCACTTTTGATTGAGTAAAGTGAATGTGCTGAATGAAACCGCGAGAAGTTTTTATCGCTTAGCTACTTTCAGCTAAAAAAAGAGGCACTATTACAGACAATGCTCGAAATGTGCAAATCTCTACAAGAGCTGATTGATATGTGGGGTTTAACGTCCCAAAATCACTATATGATTATGAGAGACGCCGTAGTGGAGGGCTCCGGAAATTTAGACCACCTGGGGTTCTTTAACGGGCACCCAAATCTGAGCACACGGGCCTACAACATTTCCGCCTCCATCGGAAATGCAGCCGCCGCAGCCGGGATTCGAATCTCTACAAGAGCTATACATTTGTGATGACCTTGCTTGGCATCAAAAGCTTAGCCCCACCCTCTTCCCCGGGCTTAAAATCTCGGTAAATAATGACACGGACAAACATCGCATGCGCTTTCATATATTTATTGATTCTACGTTAATTAAATAAGGTAGCCACACAATCTGCTTCCAAAACGAAAACGCTGCGGTAATTGGTCAAAGAGGCTAGAGTGCAATTCCTGCATGAGGTAAAAAGTGCTGCAGCCAGCCCTAAGCCTTTCACTTCACAGATTTAACGTGCACAAGTGCACAGGATCTTTCGTGCATTCAGTCACATGATTTGTGCGAAGTCACTAACGTAAACCGCCACACTGAAGCCTCCAGATGCGTTGTGTGATTTCTGGCAGCCACCAGCACTTGCGGAACGGATGGGGATACTGCCCTCGGTGGGTCATTATTGTACCATCATAGTCTCCGTTGGCAAGGGGGACACCTCCATCCTTGCCACAGCCGTGAACGCGCCAATTGAGTCAACCGAGTAGACGTCGCTCAGGATCTTGTGGGCTGTCTACTGCGTTGCCAAGTCGGACCTGATCTCGTTCCTAGCAGTCAACAGATCAGTGATGCTCGTGCTTAACAAGAGGTCGTCGCCAGTAGTGGAGTGGTCAGTTGCCAAATGGTTCTCGCTAAAGACATTGCTCTCCCGAACAGAGGCCACTTGGGCAACACAGGAAGACCTCGAGGTGAATTGATGTGTCCCTTCTTCGTTCCGCTGGAGCATGCTGTACATCGACGATGTAGCAGAGGCCAGACAACCAGAGCCACGATGACCTCACCCAGGTTTTAGCGGACCACCAGCAATACAGGCTGGTTGATCTTCGGCTGCCGCTCGGGTACTCGGCGTGGCACGTTGCTACGGCTGGGGCCAGCGAGCAGAAAGACTCCCTGATGCGTGGTGGTCATAACTCGGACACTATGGATGTAGAAGAAATCTCCGTATCCTGTATAACAGACAGTGCTTCACGAGTGTCACGTTGCAACTTAACGATGGCATCGAATGTTCGACAGTCCGCGGGCTGCCCGTGCTCTGTGCGCTACACCACTTCATCGTCTTCAGGCCAAGCTTCTACTCATGCGCCCCCTTATGTGATTAAAACATTGCGTTGCAAGCGATGCAGCATTGCCTCAGTGGTCGTTGCCAATGGTCCCTTGGCTGATGAAGGATACCGCGGGTGTACTTCTGCTTACGACGGGGAGGTTCGTGGCAATGGTGATTAACACATTCTAAACCGTGCTAATGTACTTTGTAGAGACATGGATGAACCAAGAATGTTTTGAAGAATTTTTTAAAACCTCTTTGGGTTGAACTGAATAGGTTTTTTATTCGCAATAGCTATATTGAATGGACGCCACCACCACCATCATTACCATCATCAACACCATATTTCTCGTTCCATTTACCTCACTAGGGTGCTGAAATCAGGTGATAGGGGCTCACCATGAGAACTTCGGTCTGGCGTTCGAATAAAATGTTATGGCTGCGGGAATCAAAACTAAGAAAACATCATTATGTAAAAGCTCTTCCTACCACTCCTAAAGACGTCCACCACACGCGCACATTGCCACAGAGGTTTTTCTAGCTTGAAGCCCGCATGTAAGCACCGCCGCCATTTTCATTGACATAACACATGCAAGGATTTTATGAGACTGACATGGTGTTTACTTATCGAAAAAGGGCGCGCAATATGGCGTCACCTGCTAACGTTCAAGCCAGCGAAACATTAAACAATTTCCACAAGCACTGCAAATGAACGCCATAAGAAGCGAAAGCAACGGGTGTAGCACTGAGCGCGGTAATATTGTAGAGACCCAGAAACGCACAGGAAAAGAAAGAGTTGAAACAATTGCATTGAAATCTGACCGGAACAATAGATTTATTTATTTTATAACTGTTACCACTACCTCACCAACGCAATAGATCTCCACAGCAAACCAGTGCGCGAGTCTTGAGCATAACGTTCACGTACTTTGTATCGCAAAAAAATGATTTGCCGCAAATGAAGAATTGTGGTTGATCCATCTGCTACGAATAGGTATAACACGAAAACAAAATGTGCCTTCACAGAGGTATCTGAGTGTTTTGTCGTCCACTGGGTCACCACTAAGGTAAAGAAATGAATGCTAGAAGAAGAAATTGCAAAATCCCACAAAGGATAACAACTAGCTCGAACCTTGCAGTGCACACCTCGAACAGAAACATGTACAAAATGGGCCTATACAAGGCTTGCGCGGACTAGCAACTGTCACAGGTCCAACTTCAAACATGCAATTCAAACAGAAAGGAAGACTCACTAAACGAACACCCAAGTATAAACAGGTCAAGCACGAGCAACTGTCCTAATTCTTACTTCGTGGGCGGGCAGCACGCTTGTTTTGGAGACGCGGCCACGGCAGCGAGATAGTGACCTTCATATTCACCCGAATAGCCAGTCTGATAAGTGTGCGAATATAAGAGACCACACTGCGTAAAGGCGTCACTGATCGACACTCTAGGTGCAGTGACCTTGATGAGGTGCCCAACGCTTAGAGTACCTTTACGCACGCGAGCCGAACGAGCGCATCGAGGCACTCTACTCAACGCTTAGGAGCCTACATAAAGCGGTGATATAGACTCCTTACACAACGCGAGACATTCACGCAATCCGCCTACTGATGACAATACGCGCTGAACTTACGTAGCTCTGAGAACATAAATGACTTTCCATTAGCCTAGGGAGCCTACATGAACGGCCGTTTTTAGGGTGGAGACATCTCAATAAGTGCCTTCAAGAAACTCAGCCAAAACCAGCGGGCAACGGGGCACGCTGTTGCCAGCTTCTACCAAATTCAGCATAGTTTTCTGTGCGCCGCCATTTTGGAGCCAGCCGCCGCTCCCTTGTAACAACACACAACACCTGGGCTTTTGACAGCAGCGGTTCTCAGGGTCGTGTAAGCGACCCAGTTCTCAAAGTGAGTGCACGAAGAAATTCGCAGCCCAAACACAAACACTTGCGACATAATACTGAGGTTACGCTGACACGAACGCAAGCGTGGCAACAACAGCTCAGACTAGCGAGCACGTCTCCGTACGAACGCGCGGACGCGTCCCGTTTGTGGGCTTCCTACTCGCAATGCGTGGACGCAGCCACGACAATCTACTCATTCGCGAACACCGTGAAACACATATACGTGTGCCGCAGGAAATACAGTGAACGAAATACGCAGTACTCACAGAGCAAATACGAGACGCACTGGTAGGCTCCAAGCCGTCTCGCTTCACTTGAGCCAGCCATAGTTGTCGTCGGCCAGGGCTCGCTGGGAAGCGGAACATTCGCACCCCCTTTCTGTTGTGGTTAGTGCAGAGCGGTACGCAGCATCCAGGCATTCTAAGACTTCACCGGCAGCGTTTAACACGCTACCGCAACGTTCGACACCGTATTTTTGAGAACTAAACGCAACTGGGCGTAGACGCAGTGCGGGCACCAAGATGGGGCGACAGCGGGGCGTTGCTGTCTGGCAACATTGTGTTTTGGCAGGCGGCGGTGCGTTGGCGTCATGTAGTGGGTCAAAGGCTGACATCACCTTAAAAACGGCCGTTCATGTAGGCTCCCTACATTAGCCCACTTGTCCACGTACGCTTATCTTGGACGTGGCGGATGCCAAGGAGATTGCTGGCAGCAGGCCGAGGCCTGCAAGCACAGAAAACACGGAGGGACGCACGCTTAGCGTTTCTTTCAATTTCGATGAAGAAACAAATTGGCAGATCCTTCGTACAGTGGGAATCGATGATATGCGAAGCGCGAATCAGAAAGGTTGACATGTCACTTTTAAATCAGCAAAACGTTACGAGGTGCATGTAAATGATGTCGTACATGACTTCCGTGTCATGATTATCATGTTTGGATGTGTCCTTTGCCTTTGCCATTTTATCAAATCACGTGATACCAAATTTAATATACGTGGAGGTAGCGAAACGGCCGCGAGCACGCTATGAGCGTGGTATGTTTTCATATTTTTACATGACACACATGTCAGGATTATTATGTTTGCACCAGTCATATATTTAATCATCCCTTGGCGTCACGTAATACCAAATTGGGTATATGTAGAGCTAGCAAAACAGCCATGAGCACATCAAGAAGGGCCCAATATACTCCAATGTAGCGTTGACGAGCGTGCATGCTCGGCACACTGACGCTACGTTACCAATACGCGAGCACTCTATATTCTGACGCCAGGCGTGACCAGCGCCCATCGGCGGGGCCCGATGGTAACCGGTGCGAAATGCGACATGTTGCATTTCGCACCGATGCGTTACCCAGACAACACTGCGTCTCCCTGTTTTCGTGACAGAGGGACGATGGACGTGCTGAAACGGGCACGCGTCAAAGCCATCGATGAATCAGCCTGCGAAATATCTGGGTGTACCATGAATATTTTATCGTGGCAGTGAGCCGTACGGGCTGCGGCAAGCCACTGAACTGCGCGAAAAAGTAGATAATTTTAGAAGACGGGGCTTTTCCATTCTCACGTGGGCCACCATATGTAATCTTTTTTTTCTGCGAACTTTCGTGCACAACAGATTTTGCGTTGCTCGCGTGTAAACGTGAAAAAGGTGCACCACGTGTTTGCAGTATTTCTATAGAGATGATTGTGGGAAAGGTCCATGCGCACTAATTTTTTTCGCCATACGTGTTCGACTCGGTGGTCTCAGTCTGGCACATTTGTTTTAAGACGTGTCGTGAGTCGTTTTACGTCTCTGCGAGACACAAGAGATCCTTTTTACGTGCAGTTATGCAGCTGAAGCTTGAAAGAGTTCTATTTTCGCTCGTTGTCACCTATAGGTCTACGTGCGTGGGGCGCTTCATGGTTATATAAAGGGGTGGTGCCATCAAATTTCGAGACTATCCTAAGCTTGCTGTGGGTTTCCCCTGTATACAAGGACTCTCAACACGAAGGGTCGGACAAAACAAACGCGGAGAATATAATTTTTTATTTTACTTTTACAAGTGTAACTGAATGCTAATCTCACGATCTTGACCTATCGTTTGCGTAGCAACACTGGCGTTTCAGAATAGGAGAAGTGACGCTATCGCCGTGGCGTCACACCAGATCTGTAGTGACGAGTGTGATGACGTTCCTTTAAGAGAACTCGTCAAGGACATCGGGTGCTTTCGAAGAGACACTCGACGCGTCCTTGTCTGTCAGAGACGCCGCTCGCGTCCAACAGGACGGCGGCTCCCTGCTGCTTCAGCCTATCGGGCGCATCTAGCGTCGGCGGGCTTCCTCATCCACGTTCTGATCATACGTTGCAAATATAAATGCTTTGTTTTTTCTGGCTGCCTTTTGCCTTGCAACTTCCTAGATGCTACTACAGCTGGCCATGGTGATTGATTGCCAGCGTGTTTGTTTTGAAGGCGCTTGTGTGGGACGTGCGTGTAAAACCAAATGAAACTCAGCACAATATGCGTCACAACTTTGTGTGGTCACTTGGCCAAGCCACCTATGCATCGACGTCACTGCCCAACTCGGTTCCACGACACCGAAACCGAAAGTGGTCCGCAAAAGTGGAGCAATATAAAACTATTTAGCAAAAATGTGGGAATCTTGTTGCGTGTATCATGTTTCCTGGAGCAGAAGGAAACGCTTAAGCAAAAAACACGCTTTCCACAAATTTACGGTCACCACCCTGTAAAGGAAGTCGTCGGTGCATACAAGATTTTATTGACACATTCTTCTAGCGACTATCTAGTGGGAGTAAAATGAAAAAGGTGTGTATAGAGACCTTCTCGCTCTTGTCATACCGGAAATATTTTACAGGAGTTTGTATCCTGCTGAACCCTGCCATAGTGTACTATTCCGAGTAAAAAAATGGTTGTCCCATCCTATTCAACATAATATTTCTTTTAACCCCATGCAGGAACTCTAGAAGTTAAAATGTGGATGCAAGTAAGGGGTTCGTTTGTCGTTTGTTCCGTGGGGAACGCACTGTTTTCTCTGTTGTAAACCTCAAACCATCAAACATGTCTTTCTAGATTGTTAGAAAGGTGTGTTCTTCTGGGAAACTCTGCAGCAAACTATTAAAAAATACCGCTAGACACCTACGGTATCGTGTTTTTATCAGTTAATGAAGAAGACGATGGAGCACCTTATAGTAAGGTTATGTTGTCTTTCGGGCCCAGTATTTGAAGAAAGTACATGGCAGTCCGCCATGCAGACACTAATATACTACTCATTCGTGAACATTTCTGCCAAGTGATCATGTACTTCAAAAAAGGATGTAAAATAAAGACCCGGTAGAGTGGCTTAAACAACTTGACCCACTTTTCTGTATTAAGAAATTGTAATCACTCTGCAACAATTATGTTTGTTACATTTGTATGGACTGTTTATGCACTGTATTATTATTATTATTATTATTATTATTATTATTATTTATTGCATTGCGCGAAAATGTGAAGAACAAAGAAAGAAACACTTTGTGACGTAGCGGCCAACGATGCGTGATAGGGATAAAGAAGCCGCTGGTTCCATGCCCTGCGACAGATCCTATTGTTCACTTTTTTTTGAAATATGTTATATATTTTACAACGTCGTATCTGGGATGGAAACACCTCAGCGACATCGTAGTGGCCACTGGCATAAAACACTTTCGTGTTACAGTCTGCGTTTTACAACGTGCCATATCAACGCTGTCTTTGTTTCCCATCTCAAGAAAAAAAAATTACCGAATTGAGTTGACCATATAAATAAAACAAGATTATACGTCTAATTCCGAAAATGCCTATATATATGATAAGTCAAACTAAGACGCACATAAGTGCTTCAGTTATATACTGCAACAACACACGCGAGACAATCAAGAACCAGCAAAAACACTAACCTGCCGAGCAGTTGTCCGACGCTTCAGAAGGCCGACCCGGTATGTCGACATCAGTGAAAGAGTTCGAAGTTGTGCGCTTGCGCAAGGCCTCTGTATTCAAGTGCGAAGCCACGAGGTTAACAGAGCTGGATTTCGCCCATGTAGGCGCTGTGCGATTTATTCACCTGCTGTCTCCTAACACATTCGCCGCAGCGCCAGATGACTACCACCACTAAGCCAAAGACAAGCTGCCGAAGCCACTACAGCTCTCAGTGAAGGCATCACATGTGCTTCCGTGTGTTACGTGCAGCCTTCACACATCTACGCCGATCTTGGTCCCAGTATTCGCCAGGTCGACGTAGCTTAATGACGACGAGACTGTGCAGGTGGCTATCTAATAAAGCCACGGTGTCCGGAAGGTGGCATAGAGAAACTGGTGGCCGTCTGGTCAGTGCACATGTGGCGCCACCGAAAGAAGCATCAAGATATACTAGCGCATTTCTTTGACTTAACGCTTCAGCCCGTTATTTGACGAAGGAGTACGTATGCACGCCGGCCCATCCACAGTTGAGACGTCCAGCAAGGCAACGATCAGCTACAGGCCCTCACAGTTCATCAGAACCATTGGCATGTTATCCTTCGGCGGCAGCTCGGTGGCCACGGCTTTCCAGTCTCCTTGAAGTGAAGCCGCGTATGGAACACCCGCTGGCACCATCGGCTGACCAGAGGGAGCTGCGTTGCTGGCACTAGCTCAACCTGATTGATTGATTGATGAAAACTTTATTTTTGTCCTGAGAAGACGCAGGGGAGACCCCGCGCCACCCGGCTAATCCCACGTTGGAACCGTCAAGCCGAGCTTGGCGGCCCGTTCACGGGCAGTCTCGACGGCCAGGGTTTGATCCTTAGGTTCGGGGCTGCGTAAGAGCACAGCCCACCTGTCCTCACTGAGGACGGGGCCTATGGCTTCACATTCCCACAACACACGATTGAATGTGGCTAACAGTCCACAAGCGGGGCAATCCACACTTGGATACCGTTCAGGGTAGATGGCATCAAGAACCACAGGGTTAGGATACGCACTGGCTTGCAACAGTCTTAGGGTGACTGCCTGCGTCCTGCACAAGGCCAGGTGCGGGAGAGGGAATACCCTTCTTGGCAGATAGAGGTGCTTTGTTATTTCGTTGAACGTAAGTGAGGGTTCCCAGCGAGGCAGAGGGACTGTGGAGGCGGCGCGGTCACTGAGTCCTCGCACGGCCTCGTGTGCGCCCTCGTTCGGGTTAGAGGTAGAGTCCTCAATCGACCCCAGGTGAGCGGGAAACCAAGTGAGAGAATGGGGCGTGATACTCTTGACGCTTTGGAGAATGCGGAGGGCCTGAGGGGCTACCATCCCGGTTTCGTAGGCTTTGATAGCCGCCAGCTCAACCTAAGCTCGCAGATGTTTGCCGTTAGGGGCACGCAGAAAACAGACGCGCGCATGCGTCCCCGTGTATCTCTGCTGCAATGCGCCCGCTCACGTTAGTAGGGAGACGTGGGCATCACGTTCCATTTTGGCTGGCCCAAACCTACTATTGTGTTTTAGATGCGGAGCATCTAATATTCGAGGCTTGTAGTGCGGCGCCGTCCGCAAGCTTCTTCCTCCTTCTTCCACCATCTGTGCATCCCTTCCTCCTCTACACACCGCGCGCGCTTCACTCCTCCACCATCTGTGCACCCTTCCTCCTCTACACACCGCGTGCGCTTCTCCTCTTCACGAACATTCGCTAGCTGTATAATGTAGCGCGCATGCGCCGTCACGCTTCGAGAACATCGGCAGCTGACGCGCGCATGCGCCGTCGCGCTTCGAGAATATCGGCAGCTGACGCGCGCGCATGCGCCGTTGTGCTTCTCCCCCTTCTCGAACATTCGACAGCTGACGCGCGCATGCACCGTCACCCACCATCTGTGCCGCGCGCGCTTCTCCCCTTCGAGAACATTCTACAATTCTCCTGATTCTCCAGTGGACACGCATGCGCCGTCGCGCTTCGAGAACATTCAACAGCTGACAGTGCATGCGCCGTCGCGCTGTATATATACTCAAGGTCAGCGCTCGCTCGCTCAGTTGCCGCTCGTCGGTTGATTTGTACGGCGCGTCGACGTCCAAGGTCGCGGTGAAATGAATTCCAACGAATCCACAAACACAATGATCGACGTCCCTTCGACCAGCGCCGCCCTTTCGCATACGTGTGTACGTGTTCACTCATTTAACACCCTCTTCTACAACCACGTTAACCAATTTAGCCATCGACCCAAGTAAGTCGCAATTCAACACCCCATTTCACAACCACGTTAACCAATTTAGCCATCGACCCAAGTAAGTCGCACTTTAACACCCCGTTAACCAATTATATGCTCCGCATCCTCCTCAGTGTTTTCCGAGGGAAGCTGCGGGCAATTTTTTTTTCTCTGCTAGGCATTGCGTTCTGGCGCTGCAGTCACACTGAAAAACTCGACTGCACGGTGCCGGGCGTCACCGTTTGTAATGCCACAACCAGCAGCAGCTTTTTCCTTGGCGCGCTTCTATGGGTGCCCTCCCGTTGCCACGGAACGCCGCAGTGTATTGGCGCGTCTCCTCACCATTCCGCTACTGTATGCGGTCATCGGCGGAGGGATACGTAGGGACGTCAATGCCCTCAGCATTGCAGATGATCAGAGCAATGACGATCACGCAGAGGTCTTTGCTATTCATCAGCACCAACGGCTTGTTGACTTGCGCCTGCGGGAGGCACTCTGATACACGTTGGCTGATGACAAAAGCATTTAATTTTCAAAGTTGTGTACAGGAAAGGTGGGAAGTGGTCCTTAAGGGGCCGCCCCGTCTAAACACTAGGCGGGCACCCTTTTACGGGAGCCCATTGGCGTCGACCGCGGCCCGAGTGCGCTGACTCCGGAAAAAATGGCTGCTCTATGAATCTCGGCTGAAGCATAGAGCTTCCTAGGCTGCAGGGAGTACCGCCAGTACTGGAGACGTACGTTGCTACTGTTGTGCTACTGTAAGACGGTCTACAACACGGTCTAAGAAAAACAATTGTGGACTGTTCGCCTCTGCCCATCCGTATGCACGGAGTGACCGACGGACGCTTCGCCTCACTGACCATCATTCACCCGTGAATATGCTGTGGTTTTTTGGTATTTGTTGATACATCCTTTACGTCATATGCGTGACGAAAATATGTTAGCAGACTTGCGGTGGTCCACAGCACAACTAACACTTTCATGCTAAAAAGACTTGTATGAGGAAACACTCGAGCCTAGTTATAACAAGTGATGCTTTTAAATGCGAAGGCATTTCTTAGTTAAGCTCTGTCAGGCATCCGGCGTTGTCTGCGGCAACCGCAACTCTCCGCTAGCACTCCTTCTCCTACAGCTGTGGGCGCGCACGCTTAACTTTGCCCCTAGCAACTGGAACATGTGGTGCGGGAGAGTCTAGGTGAGGGTAGGTGCACTGCTTTGCCGCTGCTTCTCTCGCCGTTTGCTTTACTATAGATTGAAATTTTCGGGGTGGAATGAAAATACTTTTGTTATTATAGTGGTCCTTTATTGCGAATGTAGCTTGCTCATAATAAAACTTTTTGTTGGGCTACTTGGTACATGCTTAACAAAATAGGAAAAAAACGCGTTACATCGAAGAAAAAATTGAGGACAGAACAGAAAGAGTGTCTTTTTTGTGCTCTCCTCAGTCTTTTCTATCGATGGTACGCGTCTTTTTGTATTTGAGTTAATTTGCTTAGATAGCTAATGTCCAGTCGATATAGTTTTTCGCTAGTTGTAGTGTAAAACAAAACATTTTTTCTTGGACTTTGAGTCGAAACTGAAACACTGCTGTTATTGAAAAGCTGCACTATAGCAGCCTCTGCTACTCCCAATAAAATACTGCAGAGTCGATTAGTTTCTGGCTAAAAAAAACATCTACCTTAAAAGTTCGGCCGATAAGTGTTTTCTGTGTCAATTATTTTGTTTCATAAGAAGTGAGTGAGTAAAAACTTTATTGAACATGTCCGGCGTCATTGAGCGGGGTGGGGCTACAAGCACCCCTGCCTAGGTGACGGCCTCGAGTCCTTGGACACGGGCGGCATCCTGGGCTTGCCGGACGGCCCACAGTTGATCGGCAAGGTCATGGCTTAGCAGAGCCGCCTCCCATCGCGCCTCGCGGTTCGAGACTGCCATGTCTACCGGGTTCGTAGGGGACTGCTGCGCGTTACCGGTACACTTCCACAGCATGTGCTGCAGCGTCGCTCTGGCTCCACACGCCTTACACGCGTCGGACGTATAAATGCCTGGGTAGCAGAGGCGAAGGATCACCGGATTCGGGTACGTGTGTGTCTGTAGTTGTCTCCAGGCAGCCTGCTGTTTCTTGTTTAGTTTGGCGTGGGATGGTGGATATTTGCATCTGTTCAGTCTGTAGTGTTGCGTGATGTCTCTGAAAGTGGTCATGCGATCCCCCCAAGTCCATTCCCGCATCGCTGTCGAAGTGTGCGAGACATCGGGACTGTCGGCAGGCGTCGCAGCTCGGCGTGTAAACCCTCGAGCCGCGGCGTGGGCAGTCGCGTTGCCCGCAAGCGGAGAGTTCGTGTGGGCGGGGGTCCATACGAGGAAACTGTCGTTTTTGCGGCAGATGTTGCCTTCGTGAATTTGGAGAATGCGGGCCGCTTCGCGGGAGATCCGGCCGCTGGCGTAGTTGTGTATCGCCGCCTGCGAGTCGCCTATTATCACCTCGGCGTCCGTGGTGGCTATCGCGAGGGCTATGGCAGCTTCTTCGGCTGCCTCCGTCTCTTCCGTGCCTATCGTCGCACTCGTGACGCAAGTTCCTACATGATCCGTGATCGCGGCCGCGAAGCCGTGGTGGCAGTCGTAACGGGCCGCGTCCACGTAAACTGTGTCTTTGCTATTGCCGAACTTCTTTTCAAGGTCTTGGGCGCGCCTGTTGCGCCTACCGATGTGATGTGTCGGGTGCATATTCTTAGGCAGCGGCAGAACGACGATGCGCTCGCGAATACGTCTGGGTATCCCGAACTTTTCGCCGCGCTGCGTATGGTAGTTGATACCTAGTGTCTCGAGGATGTGTCGACCAGTTCTGGTCTTCGCCAGACGTTCGTACTGGGCGATGTTGTGTGCTTCGATTATCTCATCTAGAGTATTGGGCAACCCCAGCTCGAGAAATTTTTCCGTGCTGGTATTGGCCGGTAATCCGATTGCGCGTTTGTACGCCTTGCGGATGAGACAATCTAGTTTGGTGCGTTCAGTCGCCTGCCACTTGAGGTAGGAGGCGACGTACGTTATATGGTTCATAACGAAAGCATGTACCAAGCGAATGGTATTGCTTTCCTTCATTCCGCTATGCCGATTTGTTATTCGTTTCAGCAACCGGATTGTTTCATTGACCGCGCCCTCTAGTCTGCGAACGGTTTCGCCGTTGTGGCCATTGGCGGACAGGCGCAAGCCCAGTACCCTAATGTTGTTAACTTGTGGGATGACAGCGCCGTCTGATGTGCGTACATTAATTTCTCTATATGCGCACTCGAATGCGGAATCGGCGTTCTTGGGTTTACGGCCCCTGCGCGAGGGTCTATAGAGCAGGAGCTCCGATTTAGCGGCGGAACATTCGAGGCCAGTGTCGCGAAGGTAGTCCTGCACCACGTCGATGGCTTCCTGCAGCGTTTGCTCTACGTGGCCGTCATTTCCCTCGGCAACCCAGAGGGTGATATCATCGGCGTACAAGCTATGGTGGAGTCCTTCTATCTCAGCGAGTTTTTGTGGTAATCAGACAAGCACGAGGTTAAAGAGCATGGGCGAGATTACGGAGCCCTGCGGCGTGCCCGTACAACCCATGTATATGTCCTGCGATTCTAGTCCGCCGATCGCTAATCGGGCCCAGCGGCCGGTAAGAAAATGCCGTACGTAGTGGTACGTTCTGTCGCCCAGTCCCAACGCTCGTATACTTTCAAGTATCGCAGCATGGCTAACGTTGTCGAACGCCTTTTTGAGGTCGAGCCCGAGTATCGCTTTGGTGGATCGTGTGGGATTGTCTACGATATCGTGCTTGAGTTGAAGCATAACGTCCTGCGTGGAAAGGTTACGACGGAACCCCAGCATCGTGTGTGGGAGCATGTTTCGGTCCTCGAGGTAGTTGGTAAGGCGGGCGAGAACCACGTGTTCCATGACCTTACCAACGCAGGACGTCAGGGATATCGGTCGAAGGTTGTCAATCTGTACTCGTTTGCCCGGTTTGGGGATCATAATTATGCGCGCCGTTTTCCACGAGTTCGGTATAGCGCCCGCATTCCAGCACTCGTTCATGTAAGCCGTCAGTTGTTCTATCGACTCATCGTCCAAGTTACGTAGCGCTTTGTTGGTTATCCCGTCCTGGCCTGGCACCGACTTTGTGTTGAGCCTGTGCAGCACCGCCCTCACCTCTGCAACGCTGAAGTCCTCGTCTAGCTCCGCGTTACCCTCACCCTCCCAGGCGTATGCCGAATGCACGAGGGGGCTACGTGACTGAAAGTAACGGCTTCGCACGTCATCTAGAAAGTCCGCGTGGATGCCCTTGTAGTCGTGCAGCAACTTGTTAAACTTATGTGCGTGCGATGTTTTCGTCTCCTCCGGATCCAAAAGGGGCCGGAGGAGATGCCATGTCTTTGCCCGTCCCAGCTGGTTCTCCATCCCATTGCAGATCTCTTCCCATTGCGTTTTGCATACCTGTAACGCGTGCTCTTCCATGTCCCTGCTTAGCCGTGCTATGCGTCTGCGCAGCGTTCGATTGTGGCGTTGACGCTTCCACCAGTCTTGCAGGCTGCGCTTGGCCTCCCACATGTGTAGGAGTTTGCTGTCTACCACTTCGAGCTGTGCTTCTGACGGAACCTCCCGCGTCGCCGTTTCTAAATCGCTCTTGAGCGTCGCAGTCCAGCTATCTATATCCTCAATAGCCGCACTGCCACGATTCTGCTCTTTCCGGACTTTGCGAAACGCGTCCCAATCCACCAGCCGGTGGTTCTTGCCCTTGGTACCTTCCCGATGAACGCGGTGGTGAGGTTCAGCGTCGACCTGGATCTCGATCACTGAGTGATCGCAACCCAGGTCCTCCTGTGTATTGTGCCATCGCGCGCTAGCAACGTTCTTGGTAAATGTGAGGTCGGGTGAGGTGTCTGCACATACGCTGTTGCCCCTGCGCGTAGGCGCGGAAGGGTCTGTGATGAGCTCGAGGCCCTCATTCTGCGCATCGTCCCAAAGGCGCTTACCTTTTGGCGTTTCGTAGCCGTACCCCCACGCCGCGTGGGGCGCGTTGAAGTCGCCTGGGATGAGCAAGGGCCCGTCGGCAGCTGCCTCGCGCGCCTCTCGCAGTAACGTGCTAAAGCGGTGTCTGGCTTTGGGTCTGCTATACACGTTCAGCACAAACAGGCCGGGGCCGCGCCCTTTTGTCGGGATGAGCTCTATGAGTACATGTGGTATGCTAACGTTCTTAAGTTCGCGTTGCGCCACGGTGAGGTTGTGTCGCACCAGCGTTACAGCGGCCGGTGGGGCTCCCGCGGTCACAGCTTCGTCTATAGATTTGTACCCCGCCAGCTTGACCGGGTCATTGGTTTCCTGCAATAGTATTACGTCCGGTCGTTGCCGGCTGCGTAAGAATTGTTGGAGAAGCGCCCGTTTCCTCCTGTACCCCCTGCAGTTCCACTGCCAGATAGTGAACGTGTTCCGTGTGTTATGCTGTTGTGGGCGTTGTGTTTGTGTGGTTTCGTGTCGAGTCATGGTGACTGTACGTGTTATGGTTTGCCGTCCGGCTGATCCTGCGCCTCTTCGTCAGGTAACGGCCTAAAGTACGGTTTCCCAGTCGTTCGTACTGGGCGACCCACTGCGCCCGGAAGTCGCATTTCGATATTGTCTATGCGCGTTTGAAGCGTCGCGACCATTTTTGTGAGCTGAGATATTGCAATGCTCAACTGTTCGGTTTGTGCGGTTTGCTGAGAAATTGCGTTGTTAAGTTGCGTCGTTTGCTGCGCGTGTTGGGTCATCATCGCGTCTACCTTGTCGTCGAGTCTATCGACTCGTTCGCGGAGTTCCTTCTCGCGTTTCTGCGATTTGACATCGAATTGTTCCGGGTCAAGTGCCTTACGTTTGGTGGGTGCGGGGTGCGCGTCTTGAGCCTCCATGACTTCCTCCCCACTCTCGGCTGTACTGGCAGCCGTGTCGGCTGCGACGGGTTTAATTGGAGGAGGAGGAGGAAAGGGAACTGTCGGGGCCTCCCCCTTCAACGTGGCAATTTCGTTTCTTAACCTTGCATTTTCCTGCTTTAGTTCTTGGATTATTGATTCTAATTGATCCAATCGTTTCTGCACTAGACTTTCTGGGTCGTTGTTGCGTTTGTAAGCAGAGCTACTGCGTCTGTCTACATCTGGGTTTCTATCAATGGCAGTCTCGGTTTGCGTTAGCGGTGCGCTGGGTGCGCGTCCGGAGGCGACGTCCACCCACCTCAATTTATGGGGGTCAACCTCTCCTCCGCCTTTGGCTGCAGCTGTGTGGTTGGCTCGGGCCGTCGACGTGCTGCGAGGCTTCGCTGAAAGGGGTCGGGAGACGCTGCGAGAGCGGGCTCGAGAACGAGTACGGGAGCGAGTGCGGCTTCGCGCGCGGGTCTCCCTCGAGGCCGATCGACTGTTGCCGCGACGTCGTCTCGGTGCGTGGCGTCGTCCGTAGCCCTCCTCCCCGTCGTTGACGGTGATGCTACTGCTGTAGGTGGCCTCAGCCTCCTCGCGCATTCTGCGTTCCCACTGTCGGCGCTTGACTAGCTAGGGTGTCTTGTACTTAGCTTTGCACTTGCGGTCTCCGGTGAGGTGACCCTTTCCGCGCAGTTGGCACACCGGCTCGCACCGATAATCGTCGGGCGGGTTGCCGCATCCGCACCCACGGCACTTCTTGTCGTTCGGGTCGGGGCACACGTCGGCCCTGTGTCCCAGACGACCACACTCGTAGCACATATCGATATGTTTCTTGTAAACTGTGCACCTTATCACCATCCCGCCGTAGTTCACGCAACGAGGCACGTAGTAGCCGTCGAAAAGGATTATCACGTTGGTCGTGTTTCCCATGTGCTTGGCATGCAGGACGTTCGGGTTGCGGTGGTTAACCAGACTTTTCACGACGTCCGCCGGCTTTTCGTCTAGCGATATGCCCCTGATGAGGCCTTTGGACGTGTTCTCCGGAGCCGCTCTGTAGGCACTCGCTTCGAACTCGCGGTCACCAATTCGCAGCTTGCAAATGCCTCCATATCGTCTAGCTCGATCTTCTGACGGCGTGCTTACCACAATAACGTTTTGTCGCTCATTGAGACAGACGCTGTCCTCCTCGGCTACCTCGCGTCCCACCCCTGCAGCGTTGCATATGCAGCAGTGGACGCGGTCCTTCTGGTAGTGGAATACGTTGAAGCCATCTCGGGATCGCACGATGATCTTGTAGTCATCCGTCGGCAGGTTGGGCATTCGGCTCGTCATGGTGATCTTCCGCACGTACTGCGTCGCTTTCTGTATAAACGCCGCCTTCTCGGTAGACGCTGGCGTTGTTTGCTGGTTCTTCGCCGGGTCGGCATCTCCACCCGCCTTCTTGGTGTTTCGTTTGACCTCGCACCATCTCTGCTCTTTTCCGAACTCTGTCGGCGATATCTCCTCCCCTTCGACTTGCACGAATTCCATTTCGGGCGCCGGCGCAGCGGATGGGGCACCCGCTTGCTCCGACGACTTGTCAGGCCTACAGTGCCTTGTCTACTGGCTTGACTGTCGTGCCAGCGTGGCGGTAAGGGCAATCTTCGAAAAGTGACCGAAACACGGGCTCACCTGCACAAATGGTATCGGGAGAGACCGCAGGACTTTCGCAGTCACTTGGGAATACTCTGAAGTGAATGGCTAGAAAGAAATCGCCGAAAACCATAGAAAATCTGCGGAGCCGATGTGACGCGCGTCCGCACACCGTGGCCCCCTAGCGGCCAATCCAGTTTCATAAGAACCAAAAAAAAATTTGGCAGATACCACATACAGTGCGAATTGATAATATGCGAAGCACAAATGAAAGAGGTTGATATGTCACTTCGAAATCAGCACTACGCAATGAAGTGGAGGTAAATGATGCTGTATATGACTTCCGTGACATGATTATCATGTTTGGATGTGTCGTTCACCTTCGTCATCTATTGAAGTCACGTGATACAAATTTAGCATACGTGGAGCTAGCGAAACGCCGCGAGCACGCTATGAGCGTGGTATGTTGTCACGTGCTTACATGACGCGCGTGTCAGGATTATCATGTTTGCACCAGTCATATAGTTCGTCATTCAATGACGTCACGTAACATTAAATTTGGCATATGTGGAGCTAGCGAAACGGTCGCGAACATATCATGAAAGGTCCGATATACTTGATTCTAGCGTTCACGCGCCTGCACGCTGGGCACGGCGTTGCTACGTTAGCAAAACGCGAGTACTCTATAGTCTGGCGAGCGCGGACGTCTCCGCATCGGCTCTGAATCTTTTGCTTTTTTCGGGTTTTTTATGGAGTTTTCAACCCAGTTCTCTGCTCTGAATCTGTGTATAAGGAGGTTTTGCGCACGTGGATACCCGATTTCTGGACTTTGGGTGCGTATTTGCCATTTTTCGACCGTTCTTCTGATCGGAACGCCGCGGAAGAGGGCTAGCCCTAACATTAGGCTTAGCGGCTTTGCCGCTTCGCCGCCGTCAGTTAGGCCTAGTGACGAGTAGGGCGGTTGCTCACACTTTTCCCGAGAAGATGCAAGTTGAAGTGGAAGGCGAAACGATCGAGGAAGAGGAACTCAGCGATGCGGGCTGGAATTTTGTGCGCGGCAGGTCTTCACAGCAAAGAATCGGCGGGCACGAACCCGACGAAGGTTCTAGAAGATATGGCGTCGGTTCTGGCGCGTCTTCCCGCCGCGGCCGTTCAACACTGAAAAAACGGATTATTGCGTCCTCTCGCATGCCCGACTTGCCGGAAGATCACCGACGGATCGTCATACGACCGCGGGATGGTTTGGATCTCAGAAAAGCAGGACACTGCAAAGTTGCAGAGGCAATCATGGCCGCTGCGAAGATCACTTACGACGCTGCGGGAGAAGACGTAGTCTGCCCCAACGTTACACAGAATATCGTCGTGGTTAGTACGCCGCTGGAGGAGCACGCGAAGAACTACGTGCGCATTAAGCAAATCAAGGTTGGAGAGAAAGTGTACAACGTCAACGCCTACTACTCCGCGGGTGACGGCTACTGCAAGGGTGTTATTCGGAACGTGGACCGGGAAATCACCGAGAAGGAACTCAACACTATGATTGTGCATTCCGGGAATCCGACTGCCATGCAAGCCAAACGCATAAAGGACACTGGTTCCGTGGTCATCGTATTTGAAGGCTATGAAGTTCCGAATCACGTCAAGTTTGGAGGTGTTCTTCTCAAGTGCTACCTGTATAGGCGGCAGGTGGATGTGTGCTACATATGCGCCAAAGTAGGCCATCGAGCGGATGTATGCCCGACGCCGGAGAAGAAAACCTGTCGTGGATGCGGGGTGGAAAACCCCACGGACTCACACGAGTGTAAAGCGAAGTGCAAGCTATGCGGACAGGGTCACCCAACGGGTGATCGGACTTGTAAGCAGCGCTATCAGACTCCTTTCATCGTGAGACAGCGACGAAGAGAACGGATTGAAGAGTCAAGACGGGAACGACAGCTTCCCGGAAGATTTGAAGATTTTCCTCGCATCGAAGAGCGGGGCGACCAACGGCGGAGCCATGGCTCTACCCATCGCTCAGAGTCCGCTGGCCCTAGGTCACAATCCGGCTCAAGGCCTGGTCATCTCCCGGCGCAAACAACATGGACGCAGAAGGCTGGTGGTGTGAAAACACAGCAGGTAAGTGGGGGTAGTCCTACATGGCAGCCGGGCAGTGAGGAACTTAAACAGATGAGAGAGGAGAATTCTCTTCTAAAGGAGATGGTAATGACACTTAAAGAGGAGATCGGAACGCTGAGGAAAGCTTTGGAGGATACTAGTAAGTCGGCTCCTGTTGCTATGGAGACTTCGGCAGGAACTGTAGGTCGCAAACGCAAAGCGGTAGGTGATGTAGCTGTTTCGGACAAGGACGGTTTTGAAGCGTTTCGGGAGACTATGGAGAAGTCGCTATCGGAGATCACGAACATACTCCAACAGCTTCGAGTGGACGTAGGGGAGCTCAAGAAGCAGAGCGCTGATCACGGTAAGCGACTTCGAGCATTGGAGACTAGGACTGATGAGGTCCAAGAAGTTACGCCACAGGAGAAAGGGCAGACGCCGCATCTCCCTTCGCCACAGTCAAAGGCTGGGGCGGATGGAAACGCAAAATTTGGCAGTGAAAATGGCGGGGCAAAATAAGCAGCACCCGGCACTCCGCGTGTGGCAGTGGAACTGCTGGGGGTTTCAAAGAAAAAAGGCGGCATTGTGCCAATTTATTAGAGCTAGAGAAGGCAAGCCACATGTCCTGTTGCTGCAGGAGACTCTCCTAGAGGGGATTACCCTCTCTGGGTATGAGACTTTCTGCCGCAAATCGGATGACGGCAGGGGGATAGCGGTGTGCGTTTCCAAGCAAATCTCGGCTCTCGTACATCACGATCTTGACAAGCGATTTAAATCAGAATATCAGTGCATTGAGCTTCTCCCCGGGAGGCGACTGCTCAAGGGGTTGCTAATTTTACATGTTTACAGTTCCCCGAAACGTTCGAAGGACCGCTTTTATGCCCTTATTTCAAAGGCTATGAGTCTCGCGAACCGCGGGAAGATCCCGCTTTTGGTGTCTGGAGATTTTAACGCGCCACACACTGCGTGGGGGTATCCAAAAACTACAACGAAGGGTGACTCACTTTACAAGAGCACGCATGACTTGGGCATGATTATGCTGACTGACCCCCGTTATCCGTCGCGAATAGGAAATTCAGCTTGTAGGGACACTACGCCTGATTTGACTTTTACAAATTTTCAGGATCACTGCGAGTGGACTAATTTATATGAACACTTAGGTAGCGACCATTATATACTAGAAACTACGCTGTCGGCAACTGTCACAGCTAGCAGGAAACACACTATAGTAGACTGGGATCTTTTCCGCGATATTCGTAAAGATGGGGGCTGCTGGGAAAATCTTGCGGATTGGAAACAGAACTTATCTAGCGACGTTAAGAGGGCCACAAAGGTCATCGAGACGCCGCCAGAGATTGGAACCATGGATAGCAAACTTGCCCACCTCTTCGAGGCCAGAAATGGCCTTAGGGAGCGCTGGAAACTGAACAAGCTCAATCGGCGGTTAAGGCGAAGGATTGCTGAAATTAACAGGGAGATCGAGACCTACTCCATGCAGCTTGAGAGAGCGCGATGGGAGGAGACATGCAACATGGTAGATGGACAAATGCGTGTTGGGGGGAAATGGAACTTGCTTAAACATCTGATGGGGCCCGAAAAAAGCAAGGGTAGTCAGTGCCGGGTGGTCGACCGCATAGTCAGCGCGGCTCTCAGAGACAACTCAGAAAAGGAGGTTTGCGATATGCTTGCAAGCAAATATTTGCCGCTTAGAGGGATGGATCCCACCCTTTCCAAGCCCCCCCTCTATAGTGGGCGGATGCAATCCAAGCTTGATGAGAATATCACGACAGCTGAAGTTCGGATGGCGCTAATGGATCTCAATGGCAGGTCGGCACCCGGGGCTGACCAGATCACTAACAAGACTTTGAGGAACCTTGATGACGCCTCAATTGACTTTCTCACCGACCTTTTTAACAAACACTGGGCTGATGGCACGTTCCCCGAGGAATGGAGACATGCGGAGGTGATCCTCATCCCTAAGCCGGGCAAAAAGCCCAGCCTTGACAGCCTCCGCCCCATCTCACTTACATCTTGTGTTGGAAAGGTCTATGAGCATGTTCTGAATAATAGGTTCTGTGCATTTATCGAGGATGAGGGTCTCCTCCCTCCGAATATGGTGGGTTTCCGTCCACACCTCTCAACGCAGGATGTGATGCTTCTCCTTAAATCTCACATCATTGACGACAGCACTCGCGATGCCAGGGCCATACTTGGTCTCGATCTGGCTAAGGCGTTTGATCACATATCTCATGCCCACATATTGGAATCCATAAATGACATGAACCTGGGTGCGCGATTTTATAATTTTGCCGCTGCTTTTCTCAGTGACCGAACGGCTACTCTTAAGTTGGGGGAGCTGAAGTTAGAACGGTACGAATTAGGTTCACGTGGAACCCCTCAGGGGGCAGTCGTCTCCCCGCTTCTTTTCAATATTGGCATGACTCGCCTTGCTCGCGAACTGGACGAACTCGAGGGGTTGGAAAGTGCGCTCTACGCGGATGATATCACGGTGTGGGTCCGAGGCGGTGCCATAGGGCGCCTTGAGGACAGATTGCAGGAGGCGGTCAACACGGTTGAAAGAAACATCAGTCGTATGTCTTTAAAGCTTTCAAGTAGTAAATCTGAGCTATTAATATACAGGCCCACCAGACAAGGACGGCTACCTAAGGACTGGGTCCCCCCCTGAGCAGGTGGATGTGACATTATTGACTGCTAGTGGGGCTAGAATTCCCAAGGTTAGCTGTATCAGGATATTAGGCATGCTCATTTCAGCGGATGGACGTAACACGGAAACTTTACGTAGATTAGAGCAACATACTGCGGCTACGCTTCGCCTCATTATTAGAGTTTCTAACAGGAAAGGAGGCATGAAGGAGGACAATCTTCTTCGCCTCTTTCATGCCTTCCTCATGAGTCACGTTTATTATGTTGCGTCTATGCATCACTGGCTCGCTGCAGAAAGGGAGAAGCTCAATGTACTGATCCGTAAAACTGTTAAAAGGGCACTCGGCCTTCCAATCCGAACTAGCACGGAGGGGCTGTTAGCATTAGGAATTCACAACACGTTGGATGAAATTATAGAGGCTCAACGCACGGCGCAGATCTCTCGCCTCTCGGTCACCCGGGCGGGTCGGGAGATTTTGGCACGTGCCGGAATTTCTACAATACTCCAGGAAGAGCGGATGACTTCTCTTGACTCCGCCGTTAGACAGGCACTCGTAGTTTATCCTATTCCTAGGAATATGCACCCTCAATTTAACGTCGCAAGGAGAAGGGCTAGAGCCAAGAAAATTTTGGAGCAGGTGCACTCGAAGTCGGGATCGTCGACCTTCACGGACGCTGCGCGTGCGGATAGGAATCGTTATGTGGCCGTTGCGGTCTCTGAGCGAGGTACAGTAATGTCGGCATGCTCTGTCAAGGCAACCTCCCCAGCAATAGCTGAACAGGTATCCATCGCACTAGGGCTTTTGGATTCATCCCGTGTTCAGATCTACTCTGATTCCCGTTCGGCGGTTAGAGCCTTTGCCTCTGGCAGGGTCTCCCCACCTGCTGCTAGAATTCTCAGAGGTAGGACCATCACTCCACACGAGATCATTTGGTTCCCGGCCCATATGGGCTCCACGATCAGCGGCATCACCAACTCCAACGAATTGGCCCACGCCCGGGCGCGAGGACTTGCCTTCCGCGCGGGGCTTCACGGCCCTGGCACGTTGGACCGCTCCGCCCCGCCCGGGGCCGATCCTCTGGATGGGGGTGCGGCTGATCGAGGGTCGCGGGACGTTCTAGCGACATTTAACGAAGTCACTTCACATTATCGTTTGAGTCGTAGGGTCTTTCCTCCACCCCATTCGCATCTTACCAGAGGACAAGAAGTCACGCTCAGACTACTACAGACAGGGGTTTACCCCTGCCCAGCTAATGTATCTATTTATATGGATATATCTCCTGACTGCCCGGACTGTGGGTGTGTGTGTACATTTGAGCACATGATGTGGGACTGCCCCCACATACCCAAGGAACTCAAGGCGCAAATCATCCCAAGACAAGGGTTTTATTCCGCCATCAAAAGTACGGATCGTCACCGTCAGCTTCGGGCAATCCAAGGGGCCCACGATGCCGCAGGCAGGTACTCCCTGCCTGTTCCAACGTGGGAGCGGCCCGCAGGGGCGTCGGGGTAAAACCCGACTCTCCTCCCTCGGTGTACAATAAAGTTATCTATCTATCTATCTATCTATAGTCTGGCGCCAGGCGCGACTGGCGCGAGCAGCGTCCGTCGGCGCCGCCTGACGGCAACCAGCGCGAGATGCGACATGCTGCATTTTGCTCCCACGGGTTACATAGACAGCACTGCGTCCTGCTTATTTTTGTGACAGAGGGACGCTGGACGCGCTGAAACGTGCATGCGTCAGAGCAATGCAGGGCGTCGCGTGCCTGCGAGTATATTGCAGGACTCGCGCCTTGCGTTGCAACGCTGGCGTGATGCGACGAAATGCATGCCGGCAAGCACACGCACCTCGTCACATCGAAACGTATTGGCGCCTTGTCTGTGGCATGTAGTCATGTTTTCACATGACACGCATCTCATGATTATCATGTTTGCACCAGTCACATACCTTCATCGTTCATTGACGTCACGTAATACCAAATTTGGCATATGCGGAGCTAGTGAAACGGCCACGTGCCCATCATTAGCGTGGCATGTAGTCATGTTCTTACTTGACAGGCATATCATAATTTTCATGTTAGGATCTGTCGTTTGTGTTCGCCATGCTATCATGTCATACCATACCAGTTTTGCAACATGTCACGTGAACAAAACCACAGCAAGAGCAGCAGGAGCATGAAATGTATATCATGACAGTCATGACATACATGTCACGATTTTCATGTCATGACTAGTCAAATATGCTCTTCATGCAGTCATGTTATGCCACATCAAGTTTGGTATCAATACCATTATCGGAACAGCCAGGAGAGCTGAAAGTCGTAGGTGGCTAAGTAGATAGATAAATAGATAGATAGATAGATAGATAGATAGATAGATAGATACGCTTAAAGTTGCCGAAGTTCGCTTAGGAATGCTTCGCATGTAAAACGAAATTGTTACGATGAATTGTGTCTTACGCGAAAGCGCATGGCCCAGCACAAGCGGGTGGTTCGCTCGCCCATGCAGATGACGGTATGTTGACGGGGGCGAATTTCCGGAAATGACGGTGAACGTAGTGCTAAGCACATTTCAAAGAAACTCAGTAGCCAAAATAATTTCCGCTCCTTTTCCTACAGCGTGCCTCTTAGTTATGTGATGCTTTGTCAAGCAAAATGAGAATAAGTTTAGTTTTCTAAGGCTTTGCAGCACTTTCAAGCTAAGGATACAGGAAATCATACTAGCTTCTAATTATTTATTGATTATTTATGTATTTATTTAGATCTTTTGGGTAAATCTGATTCAGTAAAGTGTGACTATAACAATGAGCGGGAATGTATATTGGGACCACCCGAAAGACATCTGTAAATATATATATAGTGCAGCTTAAATAAACAAGGCCAAAGTTCATAAAATCCACAAACAAAACAGGGATGACATAATTAGGACAGATTAAAAAAGAAGGACACATATATCTTTAGAAAATATTGTGCGGTGATCGGCTATCGAGAAAATTTTGGCGGGGAGAAAATTTCACTAACTACTAGAAAGCTACGAGAAGCAGTGGATTAATTGAATGCAGTCATTCTGCTGAAGATAAGTTAAATTGAGGTGGTTGCGTAATCTTGACACAAGGCTCAATGAAATGTTCTTATACAACGAAGAAGACAGCGCAAGGCAGTCGTAGAATGAATGTTTAGGGCATGTAAGGAAATCTTGAGCTTAACCTACGGGCCTAGCCCAATATAATTTTCACTTATTTACTAGGTAGATCTATTCTGTATGTATTGAAGGATGGTTGGGCTGTTGATCATGCAGCATATAGGCAATGACGATAGTGCATGATAGCAGAGTCATAATTGTGCAAAAGCCAGAATTCAAATTTGGTCAGATTTCTTTGAGAAGGCGTCACCACTAGTTATTCTGCTTAGTTTTCAATGAACCATATAAACAAGGGTAGCACAAAATACTTCCACCTATGAGAACTCTTAGGAGGTGAATACCCCTTTCCACATTACAGGCTATTGACTTCTCGTGAAACTTGCTCAAATTTATTTTCTTACGAATGTATCGGCAGTAGCAGACGCTGGTTGATCCGAGTGCTGCGCCTGCTTCTACCATTCAGCGGACGACACACGGGCAGTGTTTACAAGCTTATTGCCAGTCTTGTTAGTGCTCCAGAACGAGACGTTGTAATTGCTGAAATACGTTGGGGGCCACAATCAACAGCTCGTTCTTGGTCCTGAACACCCCTGAGCACATCGTACGTGGAGCGTGCCTGATGGAGTTCGGGACGCCGCTATACTTCAATGAGAAGGTCCTGGAGAGCCAGGGGACCTTCAGGTGCCTTTGGTGGGGCGGCAATCGCCGCGATTACACGACCGGAAAACAGGATGCCGATGGGGGAGTATTGAAGCCTACTTTGTTTGCTATCTTCAGCTTCCTGCACCAGAGTGGTTTCGCCTTCTATCGTCAGCAGTGGCTGGTGGTCGCGGCTAGAGTCCAGTGTAGTTCGCGGTGCATTGTTGGAGGTTTTGGCACAACCGGGAATCTCATTGCCACCGCTGTGTGAGCCAGCAGTTAAGAAGAACACGGGACGCCGCTGCTGGTGGAGTCAACTGAACTGTGATCACAGCCCATGTTTCCGCTGCGTAGACACAGATTGAACAGCGATTTCCTTAGACTTCTCGCTCCGGGGACGGTGTCCACAGTGTCAGGCAACGAGGCGTATCGGTTATATGCAGTCGTGAGCAGTAGCGTCGGACGCGGCTAAGGGATAAGCCGAGTGGTTGTTGGTTGGTTGTTCCTCAGAGTCCTGCTTGCTTGTTCCTTTCTTTTGTGGCTCTCACCCACTAAGGGGGATTGGCCAAGAAGCTGGTGGGTAATGCAAGTCAATACCTACAGATTTTCTAGATTAGGAATAACAACGCTTCACGATAAAGCATCTTACATGAACGATGACATAAAATGTTAATTGTTGGCAAATATATTTTGATTCATTGTTTGCTAGAGACTTCTCTTCATAAATGCGAGCTCACACATGTGGAACATGTTATATCATGAACTTGCTCATGCAAATGTCCCTTCTTATTTGTTGCTAAGAAATAAGGACCCACTGTGTTCGGCTAAAAAGAATAAAACAAACAAACCTAATGAACAAATAAACAGGAAGAAAATGCATGTTCTTACTTGGTTTTTCCTGGCGGAGTGTTTGTTCCTGGGGACGACATACAATCATCCGAACAGCCATGTTTGGAAAGGCCAGATGGTCCAGACAATGGAGAATCAGGGTTAATCAGCGTGTGGCTCGAATATACAGAGAGAAATAACATCGAGCGCTGAACGTTTACATCTGTTACAACCACAATTGGTGATTGGGGGCCGCAGCACCGTTACGTGCACAAATAACTGCTAAAACACTTATTGCTAAGTACACGTTACGGAGCCTTTAGATTTGCTCATTGGTGCCACAATAAAAAAAATGAGCGAAGAAAGAACACACAAGGGCAAGGGACATTTCATTGAATGGAAGGCACATGAAACAGACTCATATACCTATTTCTAATTCTGTTATTAACAAATCAGTGGCATGTACGCACTTGTCTTTGTTTGTTGAGGAATTTCTTCAGTCTGTTAATGTGAACCTAGAAAGCAATCATGACATGGAATCCTAACAACTTGCCCAAATACTTACACTGGTAACATACTTGTTCAGATTGAGTGCTAATATCTCGCCTCTTGAAACAAACTCTGCTTACATGTATTTTTTACAGAGAATCGTTACATCCTTGATATCGGACTGGTTACTTTCCATTGGTAAACAAACACAATCTTCTGATTTGATTTGTTATCCCCTATTCCGCGTTAACCGGAATAAAGGAGCCCTGCAGTCTCCATCGCTGAAGTCATACAAGAAGTAAAGTTAACCTAATGGTCACTCTTCGCAAAAGAAATGAATCTAATGATATTTGTCAGTATGTCTAGCATTTACTGTGACCAAAATGCGACGACGATTTAGAGGAGGTTGAGTTCGCCGTTTGTGTGGCCAGCTACTGCAAATGGGAGAAACATTAGCACCGTTTAAGGTCCAAACAAGTCTCGATGTTCTGTGGAATGGCGCTTCCAACTACTGGAGGTCAGCTGAGATTGTATAACTTTGCATGACTAGAACTAAAAAATTATTCTATGAGAAATTCACCATGGCTACAAGTTTTATTGATGTTGTAAATTTAGGTAATAGGTACAGCATTGCTGCTGTTTAATAAGTTGACTCAGAATATTGTAGTATTGCAGGATTTTTACTTACTTTCGCTAAACCACATTGCACTCGGCCTAAAGGAAGTATCAAGTCTAAATAATTCAGTAGCTGCTGATTGCCGGCACCAGCACACCTGCTCCTCTAAAATTTGTGCTATACGATCAAAATTATATAGATCATTGCAGCGCGTATGCAAGGCTTGGATTTGTCATAAGGAATAGTTTGGTTTAAAAAGACCACAATACGCGTGGGAGACAAGCCGTAACGTGCGACTGCGAACTATTTCGACCACCGGAGGCAAGCGCTAGCTTCGCTCTTATCGAAACGCGATTCTGTTTCGCAGTCCTAAGTAAAACAGCGTGTTCGATGTGCGAACACGGCGGGTGACAGATGTATTGATTAGAGTGAGGTCAATAGCACTGCGGCCTCTTTGGAGCGTGAACTGTGTCGTTGCGAAAGAAAAAATTTAATCTTTCGCTCTACATGGAAAAATGGCGTATAGTCACATCGTTTGCTACACCAGTATTTGGGAACACCTTTTATGACGCATAATTATACAATAACAAAATAAGGAACG